>JZKD02S0016695.1:962095-993783 GCA_000966675.3 Picea glauca
CAATCTGAGAAATCTCCCTATGGCTGAGCCAATCAGTTCAAGTGCTTGCTGGTTCCAAAGCTGTAATGGAAGATCTGGAAGAAGAACCCATAAATGTCGGTGACTAAAGAATTCCGTGGATGGCTTGAAACCCAGTCTCCACCTTTTTAGCATGAGGCTACCCTCGTCGTAGGCCCAGAACTGCTCCAGAATGATCACCGAGTCTTCTGGTTTTCGAAAAATGAACCCCAGCCAGCCTTGTTGAAGCTTGAGTATTTTGGGTGAGTAACCCAGCAGTGGAATCCAATGAGCAGATATCCAGGAGTCCAGGCTCTGTTTGCATTGTTCCTTATAAGCTAGCCTCCCAACTAATGCACAGAGAGCTAGATTGCAAGCATCTAAAAGTCCCACGTCCATTCCGAGGGTAAGCTTTGGATGTCTGGTCTTGGGCTTCCACACTTTCTGCCTGCGTTTGTGTAAGCCCGGTCTTAAAGGAGTGTGTCCAGGAGGAGAACGATACCCAACAGGGTCGCCATCCTATGTGTCAGATAAGACAGCATTTTTTGTGCGTTTTTCCAGTAGGCGGGCTCCACCAGTAGTGTCCTGTGCAGTAGTTCCAGGGGGGTTTTGTGCAGTAGGCCGGGAAAACTGCTTTGAAAGAGTGGTATGGCTTGTAGCACCTGGTAATTTGGCAGATGGGAAGTTGGGCCGGTTGGTGGATCGAAAATGTGTAGTGCACAGCTCATCGATCGAAGCAAGAAAGGCCGGGTGGTCCCATGGGTCCCCCGAGGCCCCTGCAGAGGGATCCATGTCAAAGGCTTTCCACAATAGCTTTTAGGTTGTCAGGTCAGTGGAGCAGGGAGATGTAAAAACGAAAGGATCTTCAGGAGTGTCTGAGTGTAAGAGGAAAGTCGAAAGGGCCTCCAGGAGGCATTCGGGAACACGGAAAAACGTCAGCCTATGGAAAAGTGAAGGGCTGTAAGGAAAGACAACAAATGACAGGGGGTCCTCTTTAAAAAACAAAGGCAGAGCTTATGGTCGGAAGGGCGGGTTGGACAGCAGCAAAAAAATAGAGCAAACCAAGTCAGTACGTGGAAGGTTGGAGAGCAGCAAAAAACCAGAGCATACCAGGTCAGAACGTGTCGGATCCCGAGTCTGTATCACTAGTTCGATGGTCGGTAAGTCTGCCACAATGTCCAAAAAGACGGACTCAGCTCGTTAACCCAAGATAGTCTGTAGACCCAGCCAGGGACAAGTGGCCACGCCTGTGAGCATAGTCTGGTTTGCGTGGAGGATGCCAAGCACCAGAGCAAACGTCAAGGCGCCAAAACCAGGTTCAAAAATCTCCAGTGCAAATGTATATCATACATTATTGTGAAAGTTAAATAATATCATGTCAAATATAATTAAGCTTCATTGTACATTTGGCGCAATCTTCTATTCTGGGAAGTTAACTCAAAAAGGAATATTACAAGGGTTCTATCCATTTTTTTAAGGTAAAAGAAATATTACTAAGTATATAGTAGAGTGGGTCATTTTGTTGAGAAATGCATATCACTTCAATTCAAATTATATTTTAAGACCCTTTTCTTGGAAAAACAATTTAAATACATATAGAACAAGTTCGATTTTCCATTAAAACACTTGTTATTCACTGTTTTGTTTACTTCCGTTTATGTTACTCAGACGAAAACCAATGCGTTGTTTATGCAGTTGCAACAATATATTAATATTTATAATAAACCATCTTTGCTTTGGATTGTTAACTTAGCATATAAAGGTGTTCACTTAATAAGTAGATAACTCTCAATTTCACATAATCCAATGTGTATGGATTCTTCATATCATTGAATGTTATATTATTAAAAGGAAAATTCATAATTTGAGGCACAACCTCCAACTTATTCTGAAAAATTCTCAAATGGAGAAAGCATTTAAAAGTAAAACTTTGTTGTATTGTCAACATCTCCTACGAACTCTTCCCCAAAAATTCCTTACTTTCCCTCTTATATTTGCTTTCTAGCGTCCATACCATTGTTCTCTTTACGAAATAGCAACATTATAGAATTATTAATTATCAAGGCAATGAGCTAATAAAATAGGTGAAATAAATCTAATAGTTTACTCCAGAAAAAATGGGATTCATAGAATAAAGAAACGAATAAAAAACATGAATTCATCATTACCAAATATGATAATAATATCCAGTATTACAACTTAATGGGAAAGAGGATTTAGGGCAGATGCTATTTTTCCAATACAGAACATGTCCTCACAAATTCAATAAGGAGGAATCATATCATCTCCAGAATCGTTGTAGGCTTCTTTACATAATGTCAACCAAATAATTTTGGTTAGAAGCGCACTATTAAGCAAGGTACAAGTGTTTTATGTGGACTATTCAGTGGAACGGATCCTCAGTCTCCGATTGTTTCAAGGTATGGTCTAATGAAAAAACTGTCCCTGTTAACTTGGCAGCCCTTGCTTGCTGGCAATTATGGATTGAGAGAAATAAGGTGATCTTTGAAGATCACTCCCCTTCCCTTTCTTCTGTGGTTCATAGGATTGTGAACTCTTTCTCCTGGCAGCCTGCTATTCAAATTTTCACCCTAAACAGAGTTTGTGACATAACACAAGTTGAGGGGTCCACGGTGGCTTGTTTTGATGGTGCAGCCTTGTTTAATGGTAAATGTTGAGGAGTGGGAGGTTTTTTCAAGACACATACATCGAGAATTACTAAGTGGTTCATTAATTGTAGAGTTGGAACAAATACAAAGGTGGAGCTCATGGGATTATGGGTGACTCTCGCCTTGGGTTCTCTCCAGGGGATAAAAAATTTACAAGTTTTAGGGGATTCAAAAGTGATTATTAAGTGAAGGCAGACTCCCTTTAAAAGAGAGTGTTTAAAGAAATCGAAGGTAAGCTCTCCGTGTATCACTGCGAAAATGGGAAGATAGCCCTATATCATCCCTAAATATTTTTGAAGTATGCTAAGGGCAAAACTCAGTGGAGAAAGTGGAAATTCTCTTCCTCTGAAATTTATGCGATTTACAGTTTCATAGCTGCCTTTTATTACTTGATCTATTGATGAGTTAGTGGTCATTGTATTCAGAAGTGGTTTTTTTCTCTATCTAAGCTGATCTAAAGCATTAAACAGGAAAAATCTGTCAATGTAAAAGAATTTATACAATATATAAATTTGTGATATTTTTCATTTGAAAAAAAAATGTTTTATGTAAACCTCTCACTTTAAATGAAAATATGGTAATTATTTTAAAATTGAGCATTCCCATAATGTAATTTAATAAATGTTCAAATAGTGAGTGTGGATATGCACATACAGTTCTTGATTCTGTCAATGAATGCTCATAATTAACCTTGATATGTTGTTTGGTGATTTATGTTGGGTGTGACAATATGATATTTCAAACATGAGAGTAGACCATCCTGGATTTCCTGTATTCAGGGAGTTAATTTTATATCATGTTTTTTAATATATATATATATATATATATATATATATATATATATATATATATATATATATATATATATATATTTTTATTTTTTTTTATTTTTTTTTTCTTTGTGTTGTTGTCTTAGTTTCATTCTACAAAGGTTTTCTTTTAGTAATAAACACTAATTTTCATATTATTTTTCATAAAAGTTTTCTTCTCTCTTGATAAATTAATTTTCTTCTTATAATTTTTTTTTTTTAATTTTTGATTAAATTTTTTTTATTCACTAATAACTCTTCCCTGCCCCACTCGACATTGTTCACCTAATCTTAAAACATATTCCTTCAAAGAGAGATGTCACCTTCAAAACGACAAAACCCTCTTAAAAGGTACTTCTCTAACTCACAACTCTTCTACATAACCAACCCTACAATGATAGATTATCCCATCTCCCCTACACAACTGCCTCTACACCTACTTAACACTCACACTCCCATCAAATTTTGTATATTATTTTTTTTCCACTATGATAATAATTAACTCCTTTTATGAGATGGTAAATGAGATATGTTGCAACAATTAAATGTCATGGGAGCCTCTCCTTACTCCAACCTTGTCATTACGGTTTTGTTGTATAATTTTTGGATTAAGTTTTTTAACACTACTTGATTTTATGTTGAAACAACAAATCATAAACAAATATTTAACTGAATAATTAATTTTTACAACCAAAATCTCAACATTAACATTTCATGAGTTTTACAATGGCGAGGTTTTGCTTAGAAACGATCGCACTATATAATATAAAAAACAATATAAATGGCAATATATGGAGCTGAGCATATGATGAAGATGGCTTTGAAACATATGAAGAAACAGATATCAATTCATCATGGAAAATTTATGTATAGAAAATATTATATATATATATATTAAACATAATGGTTGAGAATGTTTTAATGTTTTTTATTTTAAGAAATTTGTAGAGTCAAATTTATTTAAAATAAGATAATTGTTTATTTAAGAGGAAAATTAAATTTAAAATGGATATAAAGTAAAAATATTTTGAAAAATAAATTTACAATAAATGAGTAAAAAAAAAATATAAAATTATAAAATTGAATAATGGAAAATAAAGTAACCAAGTCACAAGAAAAACATATAAAATTGAATGATGGAAGATAGAGTGAGGAGATGAATAAGATTTTATTTTTTAAAAAGTCCATACTTGTGAGTTATAATCATTCACTTGTATCTTGTAAGAAATCAGATGTTGATAATATTTATTTATTACTTATGTTAAAACTATTTTTATAATAAAGATTTGAGTTTTATATATATTACAATATTATCTAAGTTATAATGTTTAAGAAAGTAAATGTTGATAATATTTATTTATTACTTGTGTTAAAACTATTTTTATAATAAAGATTTGAGTTTTATATATATTATAATATTATCCAAGTTATAATGTTTATAATTGAGGTGTAGTAATCTAGTTATAATATTTATATTTAAAGTGACATAGTCAATAAAAATGACAAATTCATAAAAGTTAATAGAAATGAAAAATACATAATTTTCATTTTTAATGTATAAATTTTATTTGTTTTAATTAGTGGAGTTTGTAGTAATCCTTATTGTACTCTAATTTAATTATTAATGAAAATATATAAGTTTTTAATGCAGTGACATTAGTTATTTTCATATTTTCTTCACTTTATTTTGATATATTAAGCAATATATGATATAGTATATTTATGCACATACATAATTGAAATGTTGATAGTAATATAGGAATTTGAACATACACAATTGAAATGATGATAGTAATATAGGAATTTGAAGTACATCCCTATGAATTTAAATCCAAAATATTGGAATTCAAATATATAATTGTGAAATCAAATATTCAGACTTTTGATTTAAAAATCATACTTTTAGAATGTGAAATCAAATATTTAGACTTTTGATTTAAAAATCATACTTCTAGAATCTCAATAATAGGAAATTTTAGATTTCAAGGTTCACATTTTGGAAATCAAAATTCTCACTTTCGGAAACAAATTTACACCTTGAAAAAATCAATGTTCAAAATTTTAGAACCTAATATTTCATTTTTTTTAAACTAGTTTCATACTTAGAAAGTCTAGATTCTAGCTTATATGGTTAAGCCTAGTCAAACTAGCATGCTATGATTGTTAATGGGGAGATCGTGTTTTGTACCTATACACAACATATTTTGTAAATGATCTGTTTTTTTTATATATGTCCATAAAAACTCTATCACTACGTTAGTTTGTTTTTATGTCCATTAATACCCTGTCACTAAGCTAATTCAGGATAAGACATTTTAATATGTCACAACTATGTGATGGTTATAATTTTTAATTCTTCACCATTATATTAGTATGAGAGTTGTATTAAAAAGAAGTTTCCAACCCCATTTTTAATTATTCGTTTTATTTATCAATATAATCAAAGATTTATATTCCAATAATATAATTTTTAAGAGCTCAACATGCCACTTGTAGGAATTTGTAGCATCCCACTCTTACACGCACATGATTTGACTTATTCTTTGAGGAAAATTGCGTGCAAGTGATCCGATTTAGTATATGGTTGTTTGTTTCGCTTGTGGATTTTGATGATGATGTTGTTGGATTATGATGTTATGTTATTTGATATCTATGTATACACAAGTGCTATTGACGGGATTCTCTTGAGTGTGGAGGACACTTGACAGATTGAGGATGTCGATGGCATCAATGTACCTCCTTGGACTCTGGATCAAGTCAAGAAGTGAACTGTATATGGTTTGGGTATTTCTATTTATGCATATGTGACATATGATCGAGTATATTATGTTGTTGTTTATAGATCATTGATAGTGTTTTGTTAATGGATGCAGGCTGATGATTGCTTGCTAATAAGAATCACATAAGGAGTAAAGGAGCCATGCACAACAACCATATATTGATGGAGAGGTGTGGCATGTAATATTTTGGGCCTGGGTTATACAATTTTTCCTCAAAGTTTGGTTGGCAGATTTTGTCAAGCAGTTTAGTAACAATTTGTGACAGCCATCAATTTGGTAGTTTGGGTGACGTAGCAATAAGTTTGGATGTGTTTATATTACCAGAGAATATACATTGATTTAGATTTTAGATGTTCCCCAAAAATAGATGTTAACACAATCTGAATTATTGTTGCATTTTATTAATTCAATGGCTGAGAATACACTTGTAATAATAACAACAATACACATTAAATATGGAACAGAAGAACCTGGGATATAAGCTCTATAGGTGACCTTCAAACTGTCAAATGATCAGGTGGTGGGACATAATTATATCAACAACAATATTCCAAGAGTTGACAGTCCTGTAGAGTAAAGTGATGAGAAACACTGATATACAGAGTAAATCTAGTCTAAAGATGAACCCACACGAACTCCTTAGTAATAGATTCTGGCCCAACAAATATGTGAATTTTCATCAATTCCTTAACTCAGTGTTTCTTAACCACATTTCCATAAATTCACCCCAACAAGTCGCAACAGATATATCTTCTCCCCTTACAGCAATGGCACAATTTTATCAAGGGAAATCGACCCTAGTCATGAAATATCATGCCCAGCCTGTGAGATATGCACACCAACTTAAGGAAAACTACCCAAACTCGGATCTTGCCTCAGAGATAGTGCCCAACAGGTATAAAAATGCCCAGTAGTAAAATAATATGCCCCTTGGTATGAATGGTGCCCAACAATGATAAGGAAATCACCCTCGAAAGGTAAACTCGTCCCATAATGAAAATCCCATCCGTCACACAAAGAAAATTTACCAACTATTAAATAAACTCAATTGCAAGAAGATAAAATCAGTAGAAATGAAGTTCGTTGAAGAAATCTGAGTGATTTCCTCCCAAGACTAGCTAGGGTGTATCGTTGCAACACTGAAACCAGTAAATGAACAATGGTTTCCAAGAACCCTAGACTCTTTCTCCAAGAGCTCTCATAAATCTATTTTTCCAATTGAGTGAATGCAAGAATGAGGGGTGCCTCCTCTTTTCCCCTCTTTTATTCATTCATTGAATTAACTCCTGCTCACTTCAGTTTTTAATTTTATTTTAAAGTCACTTTATTCTTGCACACTTTATAATTTTTAAGTGACTTTCTCTTGCCTAATACCCCTATCTCCCTTTTTCCATTTCTCACTTTATAAAGTCATTTCCTAGGAAAAAGTTGAGTTCCCTAGGTAACTTTTCCGACTTATCCTACGGGAACCAATTTAGGCTAGTGGAACCATTCCTTGTGCTTCCTAGGCCAGCAGGGACATTACATTCCTCCCCACCTATGATTGTTTGTCGTCAAGCAACTGTAATCCAGGATGTTGCAATATCTTCTCTCCTTCCCAAGTAACATCCTTGATAGGTAGATTTTTCCATTTGATCAGGTAATCTTTGATGCTCTTGTTCCTTAATTTTCGCTCTCTGGTCTCCAACACCTCCTCTGGAATTATAATCAACTTCCCCTCCTCATCCAATGGTGGGAGCTCTATAGAAATGACAACATGTTGTACCACTACCTTCTTGAGGCATGAAACATGAAATACATTGTGTATCTTACACCCCTCTGGAATCTCTAGCTCATAAGCTACTTCCCCGACTCGCCTCGAAATCCTGTAGGGACCATAGGATTGTGGCTTCAATTTCTATGCCCCTTTAATTTTAAATTATGATTTCCTATATGGATGCAAGAAAAGATATACCAAGTATCCCAGCTTGAAACCGCACTCCACTCTATGCTTGTCAGCGTAAATCTTCTGCTAATTTTTGTCCAATTGTAGGTTATCTTTGAGAGTTCGCAAGATGTCCAGACTCTCCTAAATCTAATCTTTGGCTTTGGGTGTCTGGTTGTCCCCAAACGCTCGATCCACAAAGGTGGTTTCATCATAACCATATAAATATTTGAAAGGTGTCATCCTGATATACATGTTATAAGTGTTGTTATAGAAATGTTCACCCAAGTGCAGCCATTTGATCCATGCCTTCTATTGCCCCAACACATAATTTCTCAAATTCACCTCGAGCCATTTGTTCACAATTTTTGTTTTCCCACCAGTATGAGGGTGCTAACTGGTACTAGGTGTTAATTCTGTCCCTGTGAGTTTGAACAACTCCTGCTAGAAGCCCCCCATGAATATGTTGTCTCGATCACTGACGATTATGTTGGGCAGTCCATGTAGGAAAAATACCTCTCTAAAGAATAGCTCTGCTACTTGCGTTGTAGAGTATTTGTAGGATATGGAGAAGAAATGGGTGAATTTAGTAAGACTTTCAACCATCACGTAGATACAATCTTTCCCATGAACCAGAGGCAACGCTATGATAAAATCCATCGAAATTCTTTCCCATTTTGTTTGAATGGGAAGCGATTGGAGAAATCCTGCTGGGTGGGTATGTTCCACCTTGTTTTGCTGACATATGTGCCACTCCTATACAAACTTCAATACATCATTCTTGAAACCCTTCCAAGAAAACCTCTGTCAAATTTGTTTATAAGTCTTCAGGTATCTTGGATGACCTACCAAAGGAGAAGTATGTGTTGCATGCAAAATTTTCTCTTTCAACTGGGATTTTGGTACTAAATATATTTGGTCCTTATAATATATGATGTTTTCAATAACCCTGTACCTTTCACCAGAGACCTGACCATCAAGTATCTCACAAGCAAAAAAATATTTGGAGTATTCTACCAATAGGAGTGCCTTCCATTCCACTGAAATATCTATGAGAGAGAGAGTAGGTATCCTCGATAGGGAGTCAACAACCACATTATTTTTTCCTTTCACATACTCAATTTCAAAATCGCAGTCTTGGATTTTACTGATCAGTTTTTGTTGCCGCTCGCTCGGCTCCTTTTGCTCCATGAGGAACCTCAAGCTATTTTGATCAGTATTTACCTTGAACCTGTTCCCCACCAAGTACTGCTAGAATTTGGTCAAAGCATGCATTATGGCCAACATCGCTTTGTCATATATGGAGTAATGTCACTCGTACTCTTGGAGTTTGCATCTCTCAAATGCTATGGGGTGACCATTTTACTTCAATACAGATCCTATACCAATTACTGAAGAATCACACTCCAAGACAAAGGGCTGAGTGAAATCAGGGAGTGCTAAAATAGGGCATGAGCTCATCACCTTCTTCATTTTATCAAATGTCTCCTGGGCCTTTTCTATATAAACGAACGCCCCCCTTTTGGTGAGATAGGTCAATGGTGTTGTCAACTGTGAGAATCCCTTAGCAAATTTCCTGTAGTAAGTGAAAAGACCAAGGAAACTCTTCATTTCTGTCACATTCCTAGGAGTTGGACACAAAAACGATCACCCTGATCTTTTCTTGGTGTACTTGTAACCCGTTCATCCCAATCACATGCCCCAGTTAGAGCATATCTATCATACCAAATTCACAGTTGGATTCCTTCACATACAACTGTTGACTCTCTATAATACCAATTACTTCATCCAGATGTCGCAGATGGTCCTCCCATGTTTTTCTATATATGAGGATGTCATCAAAGAAGACCAATAAGAACTTTCTCAACTACTTATTGAACACATGATTCATGCATGACTGAAAAGTAGTAGGGGCATTAGTTAGCCTAAATGGCATGACCAGAAAATGATAATTCCCATAGCGGAATCTAAAGTTTATCTTAGGTACACCCTACTCTTGTACCTTGATCTGGTGATACCCTAATCAAATATCAATATTCGAGAAGAATTTGGCTCGCCTGAGCTCATCCATTAATTAATCGATCCAGGGTATGGTGTAGTGATTCTTGATTTTATTATTTTTTAGGGCCCTATAGTTAGTACACATCCATAGAGTACCATCCTTCTTCTTGACTAAGAAAATGAAAGAGGCAAATGGGCTATAACTAGGGTGGATGTGGCCCAATTTCAACAATTATTTAATGGTTTTTTCAATCTCATCCTTGTAAACATTAGGATGTCGATAGCAGTTTGTGATAACTACTTGGACCCCCTCCTCTAGATCTATGATATGGTCAAAACCTCTATCAGGTAGAATGTCACTAAATACTTTATGATGTTTATGGAGTAATACGTGTAAGTCCTCTGGAAGTTGTTGCAGATGTTCAGGTGGCTCTCAGTCAGAAATAAAACACTCTACAACCTACTCTATATCACCATGCCTCATAACTTCCTCCATGCTATGTGATGACACAATCTTCGGTGGCTACTGGTGCATGGCCTGTAGGACCACTTTCTTTCCATCCGATCATGTGAACTCCATATTCATGGTCCTATGATCAATAGTGTATATCCCAATAGAGTAAATCCATTGAATTCCCAACACAACATTTTTGTCTCGTATGTCCACCACAAACAAATCATCTTTCATTGAGTAGTTTCCCATGGTTATTGTGAGCTTGGGAATCCACTTGGTGCAACTCATCTGGTGGCCTCCAGGTATGACTACTGTGAACCCATTGAATTTATTTGTCATAATTACTCTCCTCTCGACCATGTTATTGTCAATGAAGTTGTGGGATGCTCCCCCAATGATCAATATGGTCACCTTGTTCCCTTGTAGGACACCTCTGACCCTGAAGGTGTGATACCTAAGAAATCCTGACATTGATGCCATGACTGGGCCCTTAGCCCCAGCCTGCGGAGGCTCCTCTCCTAATGTTGGATGTCCCTGGTGCTGTGCCTGCTACACCTACTCATCCTCATCACTTTCACTGTCAAAGTGTACCTAAATGTAATGGGCCTTGCCCATTCTATCCTTCCTGACGCATCTGTGCCCTGGTGCCTATGGCTCCTGACAGCTGAAACAAAACTTATTTTTCCTCAATTATCTCTTGGTATCTTCATCCAATTTGGGCTTTCCGACCCAATCTCTCTGAGGTGGTCTGATTTCCTTAGTCCTGGGGGTAAAAGTGGTTTTTGGCGAAAACTGACTTTTAGGTAATGCATCCTGCATATCCCGAGCTCTGTTGACTGCATCTTGTAAAGAGGTAGGCTGGTAGGCATTGACCCATCCTCGTAGAGGATCCATTAGCCCCTCAAGAAATAACATCACCATATGACCCTCTGAAATGTCTGAAACCATCACCGCGACCCTCTAAAACTCAGATATATAGGCCTCTGGGCTACTCGTCTGTTTGAGCTAAGCCAACTCTCTGAAGTGAAGGTCAGGGTCCTTCCTGTCAAATATATCGATGAGTCTCTGTGTAAAGTCCAGGTAGGAGGTATCCCCAACATTTCCCACAGTAACTAACCCATGGTACCACTACTCATGGGCCTCATCATCCAGGTGCAAGGTGGCCAATTTAATGGCATCTTTCTTTGTCATCTAGTGCAGTTGGAGGTAGTTGTCGAGATTATGCACACATGATCTAGCGGAGAATTTATATCCCCCGTCAAAGTTGGAAATAGTAATTTTCCTAATGGTATGTTGCAACTTAAAATTGTGTGACATGGCCCTCATGGGCCATTTTGGTTAGTTTTTGCTCTTCATATTGCAAAACTCTACAAAGGACATGGCTGAGTGAAAATCATCTCCTAGTATCTTATACTCCTATAAATACTCCCTATAGGGCTCATCCTGCTCAACCTGCATTAATGGAACTGCGACCTCATTCACCAAAAATTGAGGCATAGTGGGTCTGGGGGATTTGGTGTAAACGTGGGGATGGATCTGCATTGTAGTGCGTGAGTGGATTCCTTCTCCATTGTTTAAACCCCCATAAACATTCTAGTTCTACTTCGTCATGCCCTCCAATGAAGTCTTCGCAAACTTCCCCATGAGATCCATCATGGCCTTTTGACCCTTGGCCAAGTCATTCAAGATATTGAAAAAATTGTTGATTCTGGTGTCATATTCTTCCCCCATAGTTCCTTTTCCCTTAGGTGTAATAGATAGCGCTGCCTCTCTTGTCCCTTCTTCTCTAACCTCTTCTTCTTCCCACTCAGGGTGATCTGGGGTTCTGCCCCTACATCTCTGATAGGTAATGTTTTGCTCGTCTTCTGGTCTCATAAATATGATTACAAATGCCCTTTAGAGCCCACAACTATAGAGGAACATGCTCTGATACCATTGCAATATTTCGGGCTAGGGTTATACAATTTTTCCTCAAAGTTTGGTTGGCATATTTTATCAAGAAGTTCAGTCACAATTTGTTATAGGCATCAATATGGTAGTTTGGGTGATGTAGAAAAAAGTTTGGATGTGTTTATATTACCAGAGAATATATAATGATTTAGATTTTCTATGTACCCCAAAAATAAATGTTAATTGATTCCAAATTATTGCTTCATTTTATTAATTCAATGGTTGAGAATACACTTGTAATAATAACAACAATAGACATCAAATATGGAATAGAAGAACCTGGGATATAATCTATGTAGGTGACCTTTGAACTGTCAATGATCAAGTGGTGGGACATAATTATATCAACAAAAATATTCCAAGATTTGGCAGTCCTCTAGAGTAAAGTGATGCACAATAGTGATATATAGAGTAAATCTGGTCCGAAGATGAACCCCCATGAATTCCTTAGTAATATATTCTCGCCCAGAAAATATGTGAACTGTTCATCAATTCCTTAACTCGGTTTCACTTCACAATATGTCCATAAATTTTCCCCAACAACTCGCAACAGATATTGCTTCTCCCCTTACAATAATGGCATGATTTTATCAAGGGAAATCGACCCCAGTCATGAGATATCATGCCCAACCTGTGAGATATGCGGCCCCGCTCAAGGAAAACTACCTAAACTCGGATCTTGCCTCAGAGATAGCACCCATCAGGTATAAAATTTCCCAGTAGTAAAATAATACACCCCTTGGTATGAATGGCATCCAACAATGATAAGGAAATCACCCTCCAAAGATAAACTCATCCCACAATGAAAATCCCAGCCTTCACACAAAGAACATCGACCACCTATTAAAGAAACTCAATTGCAAGAAGATAAAATCGGTAGCAATGAAGTCCGCTAAAGAAACTTGAGTGATTTTCTCCCAAGAATAGCTATGGTGTATCATTGTAACACCGAAACCAATAAATGAACAAGGGTTTCCAAGAACTCTAGACTCTTTCTCCAAGAGCTCTCATAAATCTATTTTCCCAATTGAGTGAATGCAAGAATGAGGGGTGGGTCCTTTTTCCCCTCTTTTATTCCTTCATTGAATTAACTCCCGCTCACTTTATTTCTTAATATTATTTTAATGTCACTTTATTCTTTCACACTTTATAATTTTTAAGTGACTTTCTCTTGCCTAATACCCTTGTCTCCCTTTTTCACTTTATAAAGTCATTTCCTAGGAAAAAGTTGAGTTCCCTAGGTAACTTTTCTGACTTAGCCTACGGGAACCAATTTAGGCTAGCGGAACCATTCCTTATTCTTCCTAGGCCAGTGAGTAAATTACATGGAAGTAGCCCTGCCACAACCTACTAGCACTCTCATCATGGCTCAAATTGTAGGTTAACGATTACCTAGTTCGCGAGGTCCACGATGTGGTGAGGGAAAACTGAGACAGTCACTCACGAAGATTCTAAGGGGCGCACAATAAGGCATGTTTCTTATTCCTTAGAGGCCATTAGTTTCTCATAAGTTCACCTGATGGAGTATTGAATCCAAGGGTTGGACAACTACCAAAACTAGTCAAAGGCGAGTGACACCCTTGGAGCATGGAGTGCGTCTTAAAGGGAATGTCATGATTTTAATAAAGGCGAGTCAATAAACCTAGGCTCCTAGAAAACAATTTTTGTTTTGACATTGTCAGACATTCAATAATTGTTAAATGAGTAATTTTTATTAATTATAAAATCTCCTTAAAATTCTAAGCCTAGTTTAAAAATTAAATTATAAATTTAATAAATGGTGTAGGGTGAAGAAAAATCAAGTTAGGAATTGAAAGAGTAAAAAATTATATCTAAAGATTTAATTATATAAATGTGTGCAAAAGAATACCAAATTGGAACTAAGATAAGAAAGAAAATAAATATAAAAAGGAATGTGGAAGCATAGAAAGGGATGTAGTCTAGTCTAACTAAAGAACTTTCCTAAATTAAACACAACTAAGTTTTTAAAAGGCAACAACCATTAAAAAGGAAATAGAGGGAATAAAGGGACATGTAGGAGTGATTTTATGAGCACTTTTAGGATGGGTGAGGGAAATTGAAATTTAATTAAATTAAATGGTGAATTTATTGGTGCAACTAAGGGAATGTGTGACAAGCGTACGGGGGGTGTAATTCCTAATGAAATTTTAATAAAATGAATTAAGCGTGCAAATGTAAAGTGGTGACTAAGAAAAAATATATAAAATAAATGGTTGAGAAGTGGAATAGATCATGACTGGTATGAGTAAATTTATGCTGCCATAATTTCTTTGAATCATTTTACTTGTGAGAGTTGGGATACCCAACTCAAGAAAGAGAGTGGTAGCTTGACCTTGCAAGGTGAGTTGGGAGCTAGAGTTTTCTGGTTGTGTTTGTGCATGGCCCCTTTGCATATATGGGGGATATGGGGAATAAGAGTACCCCTAGCGTTGGTTGGGAGGTACTGGTGAGGTATCAATGATTAGAAACCAATAGCAAGGAGGAAACACCAGCTGCCAATGAACATCATCAAGTACATCTGAGACGACGGTTACGATATTTAATTCGTTCAATACTGTTTTCTTTTATTTCTTATTGTGTTGAAAATATTCGAAGGGATTAGACAAGCCCTTGTTGTTTATAAATTCTAGGAGTGATTATGAATGGATTCTTTGTTTTCTTTAACTATTACTGAGCTTGAGAAGTTGTATACATAATGTTGATCCCTTCTATTCTAGTTGAGATCTGGCCATGAAGTTTTCCCTTTATGCGCACCCAACTCTATCTGAATCTTACTCTCTAGAGAAGTCACTAACCCCAACTAAGAATTTAAATGGATTGATATGTGTCCTTTCTTGGTTATTTATTCACTTATCACATCTGTAACTTACATGCAATTTCGCCCAATGATTTCACATCTAGCCTTAGCAATTTATTCCTATGATTCTTGAGTATTTCCTGGTTATTTATTCAATAATTACCTCTGATTATTGCTGCAAATTAATTTTGAATCCACCCAACATTTTACCACTTACACTAAGTGAGTTTTACCCTTAATGCACAATTATTCAGTCACACTTTGCTCAACATTTTTACTTTTTTTTTTCTGTGTTTCTGGAGGGGTATGGCTCCACCCAATCATACTATGCTCAATGATTGTTTTTATGCATTTCCCTTTGCATTTATATGCTCTTATTTTCTTTTAAATTAGCCCAACAAATCATATTTTCCCTCAACAAGTTAAGACATTGATCTCGGCAATTGCTTGTCCATCTTTGTGTTTTTGGCACCTTCAAACAGTAAAAAGTTATCTCTGATTTTTTATGGCACCTTCACAAAGTAAACAGTTATCTATATGTTTGTATGGTACCTTCACACATTAAATAGTCATATTTTCATTTTTTTCACCTGCACACTGTAATAGTTACCCCTTCATTTTACTTTGTTGAAAGCACATTTTCCCCAACATAGGAAGATCCAGGCGGATTTCCTTTACCTCTACCTATCATTCTTGTTACCCCACAAGTTTCTCTGGTGTATCCCTATGTTTTTCAATGCTCACTCTACATTTTACCTTATTCCTATGTGGTATGGAATGAGGGGACGCCTTGCACGTTGGGAAGGGACCCCGACGGTTCAATATTGATTCTCTATGTTTTTCTCAAGGAAAGTACTCTCTACGTTAATCTTTGAGCATCATTTTAAGCCTGGATCGTGGTTCCATTCCTTCCTCCTCGGCAGATTGGGTCTCTACGTTCCATCTATTATAACCCTATGTTTCATAGGATCAACTGGTGACTTTAATTTTTTTACTCTTGATGTAATTTCGTTGTAAATAATATTTCATTTTGCAAATTATTTTCAAAAGAAAGAAAGAAAAGAAAGAAATAAAGAAAAAATAAAGAAAATAAAAAAGAAACAAAAGAAAAGAAAAAAAAGAAAAAGAATAAAAGAGAGCATAAAAGAAAAATGGATAAGGCCCCATGCAATAATAATGACTTGATCCATACAATTTAAACCATGGTCAAGTCTTTTTGAATTTATGCTAATAGGATTAGTGAATAAAGTTTGGCTAAATTGTTTAATCTTAGCCAAGTAGATAGGTTAGTTAGTGAATAAATTTGATCAAACTGTTTAAAATTGATCAGATAGCCCTAGGGTAGAGTAATTTATTAGCCCAACTGTCTAATATGGGCTAAATGTGTTAGGCAGGTAGGATAGGACATAGGCTAGATAGTTTCCCTTTCAATAAAACATGCATACAATTGGATGAAATTCTTTGTTTGATGTTAGAAGATTGTGCTCTAACCCCTTGGTGGAAAAAATGAAAAGAAGTAGCGCAAAAAACCTAAAAAATGCCACTATCCTAAGTTTCATCATTAAAATGTGTTGTGCACTCTATGCTTAAAGGGTGCACCGAGATCAATGGTTGAGCAAACAGGGCTCAGATCTATGGCCGACAGCTATTTTTGGACCCCCCCCGATCATTCTACCTTTAAGCGCGACAGGGGAAGTCCGGAATGGTGGTTTTCTTCTGTGGTCCCCATCCTAACGTGGCGCAATGGTGTTATTTCGGACCCCCCCTCTCCAAACAAATTACTTCCTACCCCCCCTCCAGAAACCACCATACTAGTTTCTCATGCCACCTCTGGTACATCATGTCACACTCCACTAATGTCGGGTCGTTAGTCATGCACCATTAATCTGTCATCGTACTTCTCTCCCCACTCACCCATCACATGTCTCATCCCATCTGCATATCATCCAATCTTTTCCCTCCACGTCGTCCTCACGCCATCATAATCCCTCTATCATCTTCCTCCTCATCCCCAAGATATCCGTTGGCCAATCAATGTGGCCCAACTTGCTCGTTAATCTTGTTGACTTGTCCCCCACACCCCAACGGATACCCGTTCATCCAGATAATCTTGTTTTCACCATTTCTTCACCATCCATGATCCAGATGCCATGAAATCATCGCCCTCTTTGCCCTTTCCACCTTCACTACCATTAATATTTGAACATCATAGTCAGCGTCTTCCCTTTTCAAAATTTTGCAGGTACCAGTCGAAAGTGATGGTGCCAAAGTCCAAACATTCAGAGATCGATGAAAGTCCTTTCCTCCCGTCCCCTATCAACCTCGATCAGATCCCTCTGGTCGACAAGGATTACCTAATTTTAGAGCTCAAATGTGAGTTTGATTTTGCTGAGTTATATTCGTGGTTCAAAGATACTTTCTTAGACTAGAGTGATGACATTGGACTCTGGGATTCCAATCTCCCACTGTACCTTCTTTCCCAAATTCATCATTTCCCCGAGTTGATCCTCAAGTACAAAGAGCACTATCTTCTAGATCAGCGAGCTATTGTTTCATCCTCCGGAGAGACCTTGTTCACTATCACGCCTGAAGCCATTGAACAGATGCTGCAAATACCCAAAGTTGAATCCTTTTCTCCTTTTACCATTGAAATCCTAACCGAAATATATCAAAAGTTTTCTTTTCCCCAAAGAGCACAGATATTTGATCTTTTCCTCCTCGAGAGTTCCCCATTACCCAAAGCAAATCCCCTGTATCAATCATTGATTTTCTCATCAAAGGGAAATCAAATTACTTCCTCTCTTTGCATTTTGCTTGGATACTACTCAGACAAATGGGTAGATAATCCTATCTTAGGATATCTATCTATCTTTTCTACCGAGGAAAGGTCCACAATGTAGTTTGATTACAAAATTTTTATGGTCGAGAATATTCATGAGCAACTTTTCAAATTTCCCATGGAGGGAATGTTTCGCTATTCTTCAATACTATCATACATGTTCATATTTTTCCAAGTAGATAAATTCACGTTTCCCATGCAGAAGCTAGATCATAATGGCAAGCCACAATTGGTCACATCCTGGACGTCACTACTGAGAAAGAACTCGCTAGAATTCACTTTTATTCAATTCATATATTAGTTTTACCACATAGAAGTAAGCATGCTCAACGACAGACAAGAACCAAGGATAAATGAATAAATCCAATGAATTCTACATCTCTCAGACCTCGCCAATATCGGACACTGGTACCTGTACTAGAATCACACAGAGATTAGAATTTATGGATGTGACCTGGCCCCTTACAAGCTACCTATATATTTTCTTGTTCAGATATTCTCCTTGGAGTATATCAGGCAAATTATTAACTTAGATGTTATCCATTTTGTAGCCTTTAACAAGTAACAACAATTAAGCATCAAGGGACATATAGGATCTTTCATCTGCAATAGAAGAGTGACAGGAGAAGAAGAAAATAGGTTGTTACAGGAGATGAAGTTCAGGTAAAGTTTTACATGGCATTACGATCCATCTGGTATCATTGCAGAAACGAGGCTAAGGAATAAAAACTCTCCATATGTTCATGTTCCCAAGCTAGAAATTGAGAAGTTTATGAACTAGACAGAGTGGGAGGTAAACACTCTGGAAGATACAGAACTGCAACCTCCTCCAGCCATTATTTCACAAACCACTACACCACATATACCCAAGGAGAAAAGACCCGGAAAGGATGTCTCGCCTTCAGTCACTGAAGTGTCAACAAAATATTTCCAAGTTTACAAGAAAAAGCCTAAAACCAGTCATACAACTAACAGGTCAGGAGAGGAAGAGACCCAGTCCACCACATTAGTCGAGGTAGAACACTCACCATTGTTCTCAAGTAGTCAACAGATGATGTCTATTTCCTCTTCAAAGAAGAAAAAATATACCACTTTGACATCCCAACAATCTCAAGGATCCGTAAAACTGAGTATTTTTGAAAAATAAGATTTGATTAAGAAGAAGAACGAGTTGTTGACCAACATCAACTATGCTCAATTATGGAAGAAAACATCCACAACACAACATAGGTTTCTCTCTGATTTTGATACGGAAAAATGGATAATCCACATGGCATTTTTGTAGGAACAAGTTCCCCATCCAAAGGAAATCACTGATTACAAAATCTCAACATTTGAATTTGACACCAAGGAAGTACATCCAGCGGATTAGATGGATTTACATGGGCATACTGGAGAAATGGTTTTCTCAACATTGGAAAATGCTTCCATAACTGCTGCAAAGTTGCAGATTTCCCTAAATAATGTTCAAACTCAATTGAAGATGGAGAAAGTGTCTTCTTTTGCAAAAGACAACAGGATCAAGCCTTTAGAAGAGTTGGTACTAAAAACTGGGTACGACCCCTCCAATGAAAAAGTAGTTGAATAACTGCTAAAGAAAAATAATATTGACATAACATCCTTGAGGAAGCAATTAAAATTGCTAGCTACTGAAGAATCACCGACCAAACAGATGGCCAAGATAGAGCACCAAAAATAAGAAATGCTAAAGTTAATCATGGAACAGAACGCTCAGATCATGGATATGGAATCAGATTTGGAAGGGCTAGTAAAATAAAAGGAACAAACAGAGCCCATGGAAGTCATTCCACTAAGTGCATTTCCCCTCACAGGAATTAGCACAACGACAACATCGATAACTTCCACTAAAGAACTTACATCAGTTTCCCCAGTGACAGTTCTATGGACATCTGAAGCTCTAGAAAAGTCAATGGAGGATATGACCCTACAAGGAGAAAAAATTGAAAAATTGCATCACGAAATAGAGAATCTCCATAAACTTAAATATTCCTTCCACGAAAGTTACAATACTGAGAGGCATAAATCATAAAAACTTAAGCAGGAAATACAGTAGCTGCAAAAGAAAATTGTTGTGGGAAAAACACTAGCAAAATCCAAAGAGAAAATTTGGATGGATATCTCAAAATCAATAGCGAAAATTTGGCCACGCATGCAGATCATGTTCGAGTAGAAAGAATTGGTGTTAAGGAGCAGGCAGGTCATTGACAGGACAAAAGGAGAGCTAGGGGAGATTCCCACAGAGGCAAATGAAATCATCAGGTTTCTAAATTCGAAGACTATGGATGAGTTGGAAAGTTTAGAAATTGAGGATAGGACTGAGACTATCGTCGAGGTCAATAAAGTCCTGACCGAGAGAGGATTAATGTTATACTTGGAGGAGAGAACCCAGAACATGGATATCGGACTTTAGAGATTCTTCAGCCAGATTGATGCTTTTGAAAAGAAAGGTCTTCCCAACTTACAAGTTTTAAATGACAAACTCATGACTTTGTCTGACTATAAGAAAAATATTGTCATGGTGGCAAAGGATAGCTCCACATTTTCAGGAATACAGGGTAGCATAACCGGCAAGGCATTTTTAGAGACTCTGCAATTGGATCGCAGTATCCAACGTGAAATAAAGTATATTTTCATCACCAACCCAACTTTCGCCAAATATACAGAGATGGATGAAGTTTACAGAAGGTTAATGAAAGACACCATTCCCAGTCAAAAGAAATGGGAGGATTTGTGCACTCTAATCGACTGAGTGATGAGGTGTAAAATCCAAGTCAACATGCAGAACAATCTGAGTCAAGTTGATGACTCGCCAACAACATTCCCCAAAATCAGCACAAATATTCTAACATATCATTAGCAGTTCCTACAATTTTGTATTTTTTTATCTAGTTAGTTAGATTTAGATTTTTTCACATCCTGATCATTAATAATAAGATCGATTGTATTCTTTTCTACATATACTTCAAACTTGGAAGTATTGAGGGTTGATCTTTACGCCTAAGCAAGATGTAAGAACTGTAATATTTCTCAAGATATCTACCAACAATAAAAAGGATGTTTCAGAGGATAATTGTTGGTGATGTGTAATCCTCTTCGTTGAATGGTTTTTCTGTCTTCATAATCATTTTTGTTTTCTATATCTGATCATTTAAAAGGAGTTAAAGTTGCAGAATTTATCTTAGTATATTCTGTTTATGGATTTTAAAGATCTAAGTGTCTGTCTTATGATGTTATGATAAAGAAATTATTAAATGTTTCTTTATTATAATTTATTATCTCAACTTTTCTGCTATCTATCATTTTAATTCTAAAGGATCCAACAGTTGCATTACCCTGCCCTGTGAAAAGACCTAATAAAATTTGTTCTTTGGTCTCAAACTTTATAAAACAGACCCCATATCCCAATGGACGCGCAAACAATATTTCATCCATTTTATAAAACAAACAACACAGTCTTATTTATTGAAGTAGCCTAATATATCAAAACCTGAAGCATAGTTAAATCTTACAGAGAGATCCCTCTCTGAAACCGACAGTGCTAGATCCCAGTTTCGAAGTGGTTGGACAAAGTTACCTCTGATAAATTTCTTCTGCCTCCCAAAAACCTCTGGGAATTTACAGAGTGATAACATAGTGGCGAACATATTGGGGAACTGAACAAAATTTCCATCCTATGATTTATTTTCCCTAGACAAGAAAACTTTATTTCTAAATGAATCATTATAATCTAACTTACAAAGAGATAATGTTCAGATGTTGTTAAAGTTTATATATATTAGTTTAAATTTCTTAAAAAATAAAAATTCTGGCTCCTAAAAGAACTTACACCAGATCTCACCCAGATCCAGAACCTGCAATAACACTTGACAATACAGAAAATTTTCTTAGAAAGAAAAACAATGCAAAAGGTTTCGAGAGTCACAGTCTTCTTCTTAGGTCCCCTTCTCTTCCAAATAAGCTTGTTTCCCTTCAATATCTAGACTTTGATATTTCTTTTGAACAAAGCCCTTTTATAACAAAATATGACAGCTTTATAAGTGAGACCATCCTAGATCAAACCATCCTGCAACCTAGAACCCCTGAGATACTTTCTCTCATAACATAATTTGATCAACGCTTCCTCCAATAATTTGACAAGTTAGGATATCTAGTAGAAAATATTGATCAAGTGTTGTACCAAGCTCATTTCGAACAATCGATCGAACTTTCTTCCTTAACTATTGTTGCAGCTTCTGCTAAACCTAAACCATCTCACTCCGCTCCACTCAACCCTTCATCCTCCATAACTTTTGTCACTTCCCCTCCAATAACACAGGTTGTTGTCCAGCCTCCTCCACCTATCATGGTAGCTAGATATGCTCCCTTGGTGTTGGCCTCTCCCTTACACACCATGCCTCAGGACTATCAAACCAGACTTCCTCAGTTTGATGGTATTGGATCCCTTAATGCACAACAACATGTCGATAAAATGAATGATTATTTTTATTTGCAGGAAGTAGATGAAGTGGACGTTCAACTGAGAATTTTTTCATAGAGTCTGACCGAGGATGTTAAAAAATGGTTCAAAGCTTCACGTCTTGCTACAGTAGTGGACCTTGCTTCTTTTCAATAGATTTTTCTCGACAGATGGGAGGTAAAGAAAAATCCTCTCCATATCTTGTTAGAATATGAGAATATCAAAAGGAACCAAGAAGAGACAATGTAGGATTACTGCACTCATTTCAACAATCCATACAATGCAATTCCAACTGATATAAAACAACCTCAAGGTTTTGCATTAATAAAATTCCCTGATGGGTTTGACGCTGATATGTCATATAAGCTAAGGGAAATAAATTTTGCTACTTTAGAAGACATGTATAAAAGTGTCGTAAGCATGGAAGTGAATATTTTAGCTAGGAGATCCAGGCAGAGAGAAAAACGAAGGGTCGTGATTAAAGAAGAACCTTCCACTTCCTCTTCAAATGATAAACTAGATTCCCTAGCCAGAGCTATGGAGAGAAGGATGGAGAGACTTAGTATAGCTGACAAAAATGCACCAAGGGAAAACCAAGTTTCTCCTCATATTCGAAATCTGAAATTTAGAAGAAATCCCACCCAGATCAGGCAGAGAGATCCTAGAGATCAAAGAGAACAGAGCGGGCCTGATCAGCAGATCAGACAACCCCTCCAGGAAAATTACGCCGACGAAGGTGAGGGTATAATTGAAGAATTGTACGACACTCATATAAACCTCATGGGCATTCACGATGATAAATCCATTTTTCTTACTCCAGAAGAGAAGGAACTCTTTCTCCTTTCACAAACAGAGGTAAATGAGGAAGTAGAGGAAACACAACAACAGGCCTTTGAAAATTCTATAATGGAGGTCCATAGGAAATATAACTTGAGAAGCAAGAGGACAAATGACAATCCTCCAAAAAGGGATATTGAAACAAAGAAGGATACCGAAATGAAGAGAATAGTCGAGACCAAGAAAACCTCAGAAATTTCTCCCAAGAAAGTCACTAAGAGGAATAATGTTGAATCTCCTGCAAAAAATAACCCAAAATTTTTACAAAGGTCAAATCAGACTGAGGTTTCATCAACTAGTCATCCAAGCACTTTTGCCCATAGGAATCCTATGGATAAACCAGAAGTGTAGAGCCTATGAAAAGCTTCCAGTACTTTTAGCCTTGAAGGGAAACTAGCTAAATTGAAGATTCTCATTCCCCTTTCCGAGTTGATGAGAAAGAACGCTTACAGGCCGCAGTTGATTAAAGATTTAAGCATCGAACCAGAGATAGGTATGAAGGCCTTGAATGTTGGATCTGAAAATCACTCAGAAAAGATAAATCTTACTAATGATCAACCTGAGCTCCTATTTGGCCCTGAAGTTGATGGTCAAATTGATAACTGTGTCGTTCCCCCTTTATACAACAACCTGAATATCCACGACTTGATCTTACACAACGCTATGCTAGATTCAGGCGCCTCTCACAACCTAATACCCAAAGATGTGATGGAAAAGTTGGGACTTGAGGTCACCAGACCCTACAAGGATTTGCATTGTTTTGAATCTAGCAAGGTCAAATGTATAGGGATGATTAAATATTTATGCATCACCCTGGCTCAAATCCAAGTGAAAAGTATGATGATGGATATTGTGGTTGTAGAAATTCCCCCAAAATATGGTATGTTTATATAAACATCTTGGGGAGATAAGATGAAAGGAACCTTGTAGCTAGATATGTCTTATACCACCATCCTAGTATTTGGACAACAGAGAAGACTGTACAGAGAGACTCTGATGAAGTATATGGTCAGCAGTCAGAAAAATCCACAGAACTACCCACTATACTCTGCACACTCTGATATGGATTCTTTCATTCTTTACAATCATGGTGACTTGGAAGGAAATTTTTTTCAGTTGGACGATGATACACCTGATCTAAAAGAAGATAAAGCAATCGCTAAGGTAAGAAACACTACAATTGTAGAAAGTGAGGAACTGCCAACAGATTTTTGGAGCATGGATTTTGATGGAGCTATGAGAAAACATGGAGTTGGAGCTTTAGTTTGGTTTCATAATCATAAATCGAGGTATTCAGAGAGCCACTCTTAAAAACTGAATTTCCAATGCACTAACAACATATCTGAGTGCAAACCTTTGATGCTTGGCCTGAAACTACTGAAGAAGGTTCATGCCAAAAAAATTATGGTCAGGGGTGATTCTGAACTGATTATCTAGAAAATTAAAGGTGAGTATGAATCTAAACATCCCAAACTTATAGCTTACATGAATGTTGTTTTGGATTCCCTTCAATGTTTTATTGAAATCAACTTGCAGGTAATGCCCAGGGGACAAAACATACTAGCAGACAGGTTGGCTACATCAGTAGCTACATGAAAAATACCATTCTATCCCACTCGCCAATACACACTAGAGGTGAAGTGTAGACCAACTATTCCAGACAACATCAGATATTGGCAGGTATTTGGGAATGATGATCAGATTGAAGACTTCCTACAATGTAAGAATGATTTCGAATGTATAAATATAGATTTAGAGAATGATGATGATAATGTAAATAAAACTTCTTTTGAAAATGGTAGTGTAAATAAAGTAGACGCAGATGAATTGAATGAAAATGAGGTAGATTTTGGTATTTTACATTTGAAAAATAATGTCTTACCTAGAGGTTTAGATCTACTAGAAGACTTGTTCGATTTTAACGATGTAGTGAAAAAACCAAAAATTGAAGCTAGTGGTAAAGAGGTTGAAGAGCTTAACATAGGAACATAGAAAAAATCCAAGATGATAAAAATTTCCAAATCTCTACCCCCTGAGAAAAAATGTAAATACATTGAACTGTTTAAGGAATACGTAGATGTGTTTTCTTGGGGTTATGAGGACTTAAAATCTTATGACACAAGTATCATACAACATTAGATCCCAATAAAATAAGAACATAAACATTTTAGGCAGAAACTTAGGAGAATCAATCCAGAGTTGCTTCCACTGATAGAAAAAGAATTCAAAAAAATGTATGATGCCAAAATTATAGTCCCCTTGAGATTTTCCAAATGGGCTTCTAATTTGGTTCCTACTAGGAAGAAAACTGGTGAAATCAGACTTTGCATTGATTTGAGAAACCTGAACAAGGTTTCCCTCAAAGACAATTACCCTTTGCCTAAAATGGACCACATCTTACAAAAGGTAGTTGGAGCCAGTAGGATCTCCTTACTAGATGGTGTTTTGGCTTACAACCAAGTCCTTGTACATCCAGATGACTAGGAGAAAACAACATTCACCACACCCTAGGGAAATTTCATGTATGTGAAAATGCCCTTTGATCTAATGAACGCTGGTGCCACTTTCCAAAGAGCAATGGATATTGCTTTTCTGGATGATCTTGGAAGATTTATATTCATATATCTAGAAGACATGACTGTCTACTCCAAATCCGATGAGGAACATTTACAACATCTCATATGAGTGTTTGAGAAGTGGAAAAAGTTCATGATTTCATTGAATCCCCAAAAGACCCCTTTCGGTTTAGAAGAAGGCAAGTTTTTGGGGCACATAATCTCTAAAGATGGAATTAAAATAGACCCCATCATAATAGAAGCCATCCATAAAGTGGAAAACCCTAGGAACATCAAAGAGTTACAATCATTCATTGGGAAAATAAACTTCCTAAGAAGATTCATACCCAACTTGGCCGAACTTCTTAGGAATATCGCAAATATGTTGAAAAAATACACCAAAATAATATGGAATAATGAATCCAAACATTCATTTGAGCAAGCAAAGTATGCACTCACACAAGCTTCAGTTTTGATCAGTCCAGACTACACCAAAGACTTTTACCTTTTCTTTTTTGCATCTGAACATACCATTGCAACAATAGTTTTGCAGAAAAATAGCGAAGGGTACGAACAACCCATAGCCTTTTTCAACAAATCTTTGATAGATGTTTCACTGAATTATAATATAATGGAGAAACAAGCTTTTTCTCTGGTAAAATCCATAAAGGATTTTAGATTCTATATTCTCCATTCCCACACAATTTCTTATGTTCCAAATTCAGAGGTAAAAAATATCCTAACTCAGGATAATCCAGATGGTAGGAAAGGAAAGTGGATTTTTGTTATTCTGGAATATGATATAGAGATTAAACCTAATAAACTGATCAAAGGACAGGGTCTAGCAAAGTTGATGGTTGAATCCAATTTCCATTCTTTAGATATTAATTTCTTGGTTGCAGTAGATGAGCAGGTGACTCCAAATGTGAAAGAGGTATTCCTAAACTCTCCATGGTACGCAGACCTCATTTTTGTCCTGCATAATTTACAAGCTCCCCCTGGCCTAACTAAAACTAAAGATAGCTTTTCTAAACTGAAAGCGTTGAAATATTGTATTCTAGAAGGTAACCTTTATTGGAAAGATCCTGGTGGTATCTTTCTTAATTGCCTATTAAAAGACAAACATGACAAGGTTCTATAGGATTTCCATGCAGGAGATTGTGGTGGGCATATGATTTGGAATACTAAGGCTCACAATATTCTTAGAGGCAATTTTTACTGGCCCACATTGTTCGCTGATGTACATCAAAAAGTCACCTCATGCCATAAATTCCAAGTTTTCGAAGGTAAAAAGAATCTCATGCCTTTTCCCCTGAAACCCATCTCAGTTAAATCTAGATTCCAACAGTGGGGCCTAGATTTTATTGGAGAGATACACCCTCCTTATTTGGGCCAACACAGGTGGATCCTCACTGCCACGGTCTATTTCACAAAGAGGATCGAAGTTGTACCATGCAGGAAAGCCATTGACTTTGTCATCATTAAATTCTTGGAAAATAATATTTTGTCTTGTTTTGGATGTCCTAGAAAAATCATAATTGACAATGCAGCGGCCTTCAAATCCAAAAAACTTATAGATTTTTGTAGCCAGTACCACATTACTTTAGGACACTCCACATCTTATTACCCTCAGGGAAATGGGATAGCTGAGTCCTCAAATAAAAGTAGGGTGAACATCCTAAGGAACACATTACAAGAAAATAAGAAATCATGGCATAATATGTTGGTTTTTGCACTCTGGGCTGTCAGAATAAGAACCAAAAGATCAATTGGCATGTCTCCATACCAATTGGTGAATGGTATTGAAGTAGTTTTTCCCCTTTCCTTGGGAGTCCCTATTATGAAACTATTGCAGGAAGCGCAAGCAGATAAAAATCATGTCCAAAGGAGAATAAATCAAATGATTCACTTAATGCAATCTAGAGAAGAAGTGTATACAAAAACCCAAGTTATCCAAGAAGTTATCAAAAGGATTTATGACAAGAGAACTAAAGATGATGATTTTGAGTTGGATGATTTGGTGTTGAAATAGGATTCCACAAATGAGGATAAGGGTAAACATGGAAAGTTTGATAGCTTATTGGAAGGCCCTTACATCATTCAGGAATTCAGAGGAAATAATGTATTTTTTCTCAAAAACAGTGATGGAATAGACCTGCAAGGTGGACCTGTGAACGATAGGATGTTGAAGCATTATCTTCCACGCCAATAAAAATCTCATAAATCCATTTCCATTGTACCTACCATTTATTTACTTTCCGTTTGTGTATGGGTGATGTTGATCATATGGTTGAAGCCCGTAGAGAAGTCCCTAAGCCACTGACCAGTGCCACCAAATTATCAAAATAAAAAAATATCAGATAGCAGATATAAGCATTGGAGAAAATATTTACAGACATCAGGAAGTAGGTTCTTGGCACCTCGCAAGGAGAGCACCATCCCTAGGTGGAGCCACTGTTATAACCCTATGTTTCATAGGATCAACTGCTGACTGCAAATTTTTTACTCTTGATGTAATTTGGTTGTAAATAATATTTCATGTTGCAAATTATTTTCAAAAGAAAGAAAGAAAAGAAAAAAAGAAAAAAAAAAAAAAGAGAAAAAAGAAAGAAAAGAAAAAGAATAAAAGAGGGAATACAAGAAAAATGGATAAGGCCCCAAGCAATAATAATGACTTGATCCATACAGTTTAAACCATGGTCAAGTATTTTTGAATTTATGCTGATAGGATTAGTGAATAAAGTTTGGATAAACTATTTAATCTTAGCCAAGTAGATAGGTTAGTTAGTGAATAAATTTGACCAAACTGTTTAAACTTGATCAAATAGCCCCAGGGTAGCCTAATTTCTTAGCCCAACAGTCTAATCTAGGCTGAATGTGTTATGTAGGTAGGATAGAACATAGCTATCTAGTTTCCCTTTCAATAAAACATGCATACAGTTGGATGAAATTCTTTTTTTGATGTTAGAAGGTTGTGTTCTAACCCCTTGGTGGAAAATAATGAAAAGAAGCAGCGCAAAAAACCCACAAAATGCCACTATCCTAAGTTCATAAATAAAATGTTTTGCACACTCTATGATTAAAGGGTGTGCCAAGATCATTGGCTACGCAAATAATGCTCAGATATATGGCTGAAAAAAATTTTCAGACCCCCGAACCATTCTATCGTTAAGCTCCGGGGGGGTAGAATGCTAGTTTTCTTCGGCGGGCCCCATCCTAACGTGGCGCAATGGTGTTATTTTAGACCCCACCCCTCTCCAAACAAGTTATCGCCTACCCCCCGTTCGGAAACCACCATACCAGTTTCTCATGCCACCTCTGGTACATGACATCACACTCCACTAACGTTAGGTCGTTAGTCATGTGTCATTACTCTATCAACATACTTTTCTCCCCACTCACTCATCACACGTCTCATCCCATATGAATATCATCTAATATTTTCCCTCCACATTGTCCTCACATCGTCGTAATCCATCTTTCATTTTTCATCTCATCCCTGAGATATCCGTTGGCCAATCAATGCAGCCCAACCTACCTGTTAAGCCTGCTCACTTGTCCCCCATGCCCCAACAGATACCTATTCATACACATAATCTTTTTTTTCACCATTTCTTCACCGTCTGCAATCTAGATGCCTTGAAATCATCACCCTCTTCACCCTTTCCACCTTCACCACCATTAATCTCTGAACATCAGAGTCAACATCTTCCCTTTTCAAACTTTTGTAGGTAGCAGTTGAAAGTGGTGGCACCAAAGTCCAAACATTCATAGATCGATGATAGTCCTTTCCTCCCACCCCCTATCAACCTCAACCAGATCCCTCTGGCTGGCAAGGATTACCTGATTTCAGAGCCCAAATGTGAGTTTGATTTTTTTGAGTTATATTCATGGTTCAAAGATACTTTCTTAGACCAGAGTGACAAGATTGGACTTTGGGAGTCCAATATCCCACTCTACCTTCTTCCCCAAATTCATCATTTCCCCGAGTTCGCCCTCAAGTGCCATGCGCACTATCTTCTCGATCAGAGAGATATTGTTTTATCCTCCGGAGAGACCCTGTTCACTATCGCGTGTGAAGCCATTGACCAGATGATGAAAATACCCAAAGTGAATCCTTTTCTCCTTTTACCATTGAAATCCTAACTGAAATGTATCAAAAGTTGTCTTTTCCCTAGAGAGCGCAGATATTTGAGATTTTCCTCCCTGAGAGTGCCCCATTACCCAAAGAAAATCCCCTGTATCAGTCATCGGTTTTCTCAGTAAAGGGAAATCAAATTATTTCCTCTCTTTGTAGTTTACATGGATACTACTCAGAAAAATGGGTAGATGAGCCTATCTTAGGCTATCTATCTATCATTTCTATTGAGGAAAGGTCCATGATGTAGTTTGATTACAAAAGGTTTCTGGCCGAGAATATTCATGAGAAACTTTTCAAATTTCCCATGGAGGGCATGTTCCGGTATTCTTCAACACTGGAATACATGCCAGATAAATTCTTGTTTCCCATGCAGAAGCTAGATCAGAATGGAATTCTGTAACCGGTCACATCCTAGACGTCACTACTTAGAAAGAACTCGCCAAAATTCACTTTCAGTCAATTCATAGATTAGCTTTACCACCCAGTGGTAAGCATGCTCAGCGACAGACAAGAACCAAGGATAAATGAAGAAATCCAACAAATTCTACATCTCTTAGAACTCACCAAGTCTGGAGACTAGTACCTATACTAGAATCACACATAAATTAGAATTTATAGATACAAGTTGGCCCCTTACAAGCTGCCTAGATATTTTCCTGTTTGGATATTCACCTTGGAGTATATCAGGCCAATGATTAACTTAGATGATATCCATTTTGTAGCCTTCAAAAAGAAACAAAAATTAAGGATCAAGGGACATATAGGATCTTTCATCTATAATAGCAGAGCAGTAGGAGAATAAGAAAACATGTTGTTATAGGAGTGTTGAAGGAAAATCTCCCTGCGGATAGGTATATCTCCTCAAAGAGCTAGACTCTTAAATCTAAGACATAAATTTCTTATCATGGTCACTAACTTCCTTTTAGATCTAAGTGGACTAGTGTGTGATAAGGAAGGAGAAAAGAAGTACCTTTTATTGGTGTTTGTCCCTGCATGCTCCGAGTTGAGCTCCAATCTTTCGCTCTTAGATAATCCCTGTAGACAAACAAAGCATGACCACTTCCTACTCTATCAAGATTAGTCCAAAATAGGTCTATCTACTAAAGAGACAAATTCATGTGAAATTGAACATGAATTATAAAGAAATAGGCCAAGCAAATTATATTAATGAGCACAAAACATTACTTACAGCCGTAGCTGAAATGCGACAGTTCTGCCAAGTCCTCCTTGTCTAACCCTTGCTCAAAAGATCCATGATACAAATGATGATAGCTTCACTGATTTCTCCCTATGAGATCATAGGTCTCTTGCTCCCAAATTATTGTTACACGTCAAAATTGCTCAGTTGGATGAGTGTCGCATTATCCCTCTCAATTGTCGTAAGTGTCGCATCAACTTTCGCAAGTGTCGCAAGTTGGTCACTAGTGTCACAAAGGA
>JZKD02S0016695.1:1001258-1027388 GCA_000966675.3 Picea glauca
CCTTCTCATGCATTAGGCTTAGATAGATTCGAAAGAAATTCAGTGTCCATGATAAGCACTTTTTTGTCTAGGGTTAAGGTCAAGCCTTAGAGGTCGATCTACTTGTCCGCAGGCATATTTTCCTACAACAATTATCTCTATTCTAGCACCACTTATAAGATCATAAGTTTGGTGTGATTCTCCCTTTCCATCCCCATTTCACCATGAGAAAGCTTGCTTATATAGCCTTGGAGAGGCTCAACAAATTGAGATATCCTTGGGGTGAGATGAGGATTTTCCTCTTCCATTTAGATATCTACCCTAATATGATGGCTTGATTGAGGATTCGAACCCAACTGCCTTCGAAGAATAAAAATATCGTTCCCCCATTCTTCTCAAGAAATCAACTGCTACCCAAAATAGGTAGCGCTCCCTCAAAAGGGCACTCAGAGCGTTATAATGCTCCCTAGTAATGTATAGGGCAGTGCTAGCACTCCTGAGGGTAGGAGCGCTCCTGCAAAAGGGCTGAAGAGTGTTATAACGCTCCCTGATGGCTTATGGGGGGGCGCCAACACTCCTGAGATAGTTATAGGGGAGTGCTCCCCTCCAAAAACTCAGTTTTTTGGGTGCTTTCAGATGGAAAAAGGTTCATAAGCCCGTTGACTCAGTTCTCTTCTTCCAAATCAGATGTTTGAGGTGTTTCAAGTTTCCTTCTCATGTCATTATAGGCATGACATAGACATCATGGCAGTACGCTTTCTTTGACACTTGCGATACTTGTGAGCAAAATGCAACACTTGCAACACTTGTAATGACGACACTTGCGACACTATCGAAGTGAGTATTTTTTATGTGTAACAGATTGCCCCCCAAAGTATGAAGTTAGAAGACAGGAATTGACAACTGAAATGCTTTGTAGAATTTCAAGCAAGGGTATAGACGCAGAGAACCTGATAGAAGCTGCACACAAACATCCAACAAATATTATGACACGTTTCAAACCCAAGGCAGGAATACCTATGCTTGGGTGATCAAGACTTGCAAGATATGGCCGCCATAAAAAAAAATGTGGATCCATAATTGTATTGATAAAAAGGTATAGCCACTGAAAATACACTGTGGATCTATACTCTTATGACATGAACTAATCATAGCCACGAAGAATACATAGTGGATCTACGAGATGACATGACATAGCCACGACCAATACAAAGTGGATCTATGTAACAATATATGTGTCATAGTTCAAAAGAAACTCCATCGCAACCTCGGCAAAGCACATATCAAAGTGATGGCTCAACCCAAGGTCTTCTTACCAATCCCGATGTATTATGAATCTAACCATGTGAATAGATGTCCTGATGTCGAACATGGCAAAAACCACTTGATTACTGGTCAATGAGGTAAACCATTAACAAGCGTGAGGGAGATCACCATTAATGTCAATGATTCCCAAGGTACCTTAGTACATTCCAATGAATCTGAATGGATGAGCTGAAGTCGAAAATCTGTGGAATCATCCGATCAGAGTTCAATGATGTAAACCATCTGTCGAATGTCAGGGGGCCTGCCATTGAGGCATGCAGGTCCCAAAGTACTAATTGGTTTCTAAGTCTAGTCCTTGGATAATGTGTTGAATTCGACAGGAATAGACTCGTCGAAGGAGGGCCTTGATGTATCCCCCATCAACGACATGAAACAAACATAGAGATGTAATTGGTAGATCAAATGAACATGGACTAACACAGGTATTGGGAGAAGATATTTGTGATGGATGACTCTTGAGGTGGATACTTCCCTTGAACACTAAGGCACAATAGCATAAACATGATATGGACCAAAACTTGATGATGCAGTGGATGTTGTGACTTATGTCAGGTGACCCAGAGGAGTGGAAGAAACTCAAAGCATTGGCTTAGTGTAGAGGTTCAGCGGATTATAATGTGCACAAAGACAAAGTTTCATGTTCAAGGGCGACTCTAAGAGTTACTTGGTAATGTTCTCAAAAAGAAACTGCTTGGCTTGCTTCTTTCAATTTTTCCCCCATCCAGATAGACGAGTACCTCTTTTTAATTTAACGAGCTCGAGGAGGATAACACATGCTCAATAAAACTCACCTTCAGTAAGTTCCTCTTCCTTTGTTTAACGAATTGGAAAAAGTAAGGGTTCGATCCCATATGGGCCTGTCGATGTTTTATTTAGCAAGTCCAAAGACAGAAAACGCAAAGGTTTTTCATGATTATAGAGTCTGGAAAAAAACTTAAAAGAGAACTCTCTTAGTTCCTTTTTCGTAAAGTAGTCTGATGAGAACAAAAAAGAGATAAACTATCGCTCAATAGACGTTTTCTTCAAATACTTTAACGAGCGTGAAGAGAACAAGGTGCTCGGCAATCTTTTCATATTTAGAGAGTCTGAAAAGAACTTAAAGATGACTCCAATGTTGTCCTTTTTCGTAATTTTAGTCTCGCGAGGCCGAAAAAGAGATAAATTATCACTTTAAAGACGCCCTTTCAAACTTTTTAATGAGTGGAAAAGGAAGCAAGATCACTCGACAATCTTTTCATGTTTAGAGAGTCTGAAAAGAGCTTAAAGGAGACTCTTGGGGGTTCCTTTTTCGTGTATCCATACAGGTCCGAAAAATAGATAAAAGTCTACCTGGATGCATTCTCATGTATTTACGAGCATGAGAAAGAACAAATAATAAGCTCGGTATGCCCCCAGCTTGAGAGCTAGTGGCTTAACTCTAGAAATATCATCAAAGGCTGGAGAAATTCCCTCCAAGCCTCAATTCATTCACTGGCTCTGAGGTCGTCACCAATTTCTCTAGTAGATGAGAAAAAGGAGAAGGGTGGATGAAAATAAGGTTCAAGAGAGGTGACTATTTCATTTTTTAACAAGCTTGACACATGAAAAGAACTATGCTTAGGACCTCTATTTCATTTTTTAACAAGATTGCCACAGAGAAGAGAAACTTTGCTCGTGGTTGCTTCTTGATCATGGCTTCCAAGAGGATAATGCTCTAGAAGGATACCATGTCAAGGGACAAAACTTAGTCATGGTTTCCAAGATATCTTTGCCGGATGGAAGACAATCACTCTTGAAGGAACACATGTCGAGGGTCGTGACAGGGGTAAGGAGATCGAGCTCCAATAACCCTACCGAAGAAATCACCATGTCAACTACTAGATCCAAATCATTGGAAGTTGAGGTCATGGGAGACAATTCCACATAATTGACATGCGGCAGGGGAAATATTGTCTGCATATAGGAACCACTTAGGGAGGTAACCCAGTCGGGTTCGATGAATGAAAATTGATCAATACTCACAATTCTTCCATCGTGCAGGAAATATATCACATGGAAAAGGGTGGATACAAGAGCTTTCATAGCATAGACATAATCCCACCCAAGGAGTAAAGAGAAATCCAAGGGGTGTCGGACAACCATGACATCGATAAAGACATCTTTCCCTCCCAAAGTTACAGGAAATTGAGGAAGGATCCCTAAAGGTTGACTAGTTTCTCTGTTAAAAGCTAATAGATTCTATGTAACCGGTGCAAGCTGTGGACAACCCAAAGCATACCAAGCAACATAAGACAAAATACTAATGGACACACCTTCATCTATCAGCATTTGAGGAATGTCCCGACCATGAACCTGTACTGTAATATGGAAAGGAATGTGAGAGGGAAGACGAGGTCTAGTTAGCGCACCCCAATAAAAAAGAATGGCTTCAGTACTTGGAGGGGGTTTCGCAAGAGAATGAGGGATGCCCCTCGGCACGGTAGAGTCTGTATTAACGAGAAAAACATGGGCAGTATCAGGTTTACTCTTTAGAGGGAGAGTAGGATCGACCGATGATGGGATCAGATCGATCATGCAGACACTCTTCAAAGGAAGAGTGGGATTGACCAATGATAGAATCAGATCAACCACTTTGGCACTCTTCATATGAAGGGTTGGACTGACCAAGGAAGGGACTGGATCAGCCACTTTGGAACTCTTCGGATGAAGGGTGGGACTGACCAATGACAAAACCGAATCGACCACTTGAGTTTCATTCTACAAGGGAAGAATGGGGTCGACGGGTGGAAACGGATTGACCTCTTTGGTGTCACTTTCTAATGGGAGAGTGGGATCGACCGAAGATGAAAATAGATCGACCACTTTGGTGTCACTCTTTTGATGAAGAGCAGGGCTGATCAATGACGGAACTGGATCAACTACTTGGGTTTATGGTTCAATCGAGGAGGAAACTAGATTGACCACCTGATCAACTGGACTGACTGGGGATGGAACCGGATCGACCAGTCCATCAACCAACGATGGGTCGGAGGAAAACTTATGATAACCTTTTGGAAGTTGATTTTTTTCCAAAAGAGAAGAAGCCTCGTCCATACGAGGACAAAGGTGAGAGTAATGATCACCTTTACATAACATGCAAGCGAACTTGATAGTTTTTTTCTTCTTACCAACCTTAATGTCACTAGTTGACGGGGTATCATCGGCATGTCCAACAGACGCCGACGACATGGAAGACCACATTTCTAAGACCTTGATAAGACCGGGGAAATCCCTCAGAAAGTGGTCACCCTGACAAAGACTGCAAGGGAATTTGGGTTTCGGATTCTTCATTTTAATCTTGTTGATCTCATCAACACTCCCGATACTATTAATAGTAACCAGTTTCTTAGAGACAACATCTGATGTTGTTGGGGCCTTTGTCCTTTTCGGGTTCTTCTTCTTCTTCTCTTTTTGTTTCTTCTTCTCCTGATCAACCTAGCTATTCGCTTTAGAACTTTCACTAGGTGAAGACGAAGAAATGGAAGGAGACTTAATGGGCAAAGACAGTGAAAAGTTGACTTGAGGTTGATGTGTGGGTGGTGTACTGATGTCTAAAGTATTAGGTGCAGCTAAAACATTGGGAGGATTCGGGATCACCGGAGTGGGGAACAACTAAACTGGTAATCCGATAGTGAGTCCTGGAAGACTCAATGTGGCAACATATGGAGGACCAAAGTTTCCAAACGAAGGAAAGGTATAAGGTTCCCCAGGAGAAGGGGTTCCTCCATTGGTACTCCCAGGATTCGATGCCATTAACACTGACTTGACCTAAGGTCCACTAAGTAAAACAAACAACACATGCTATGAATCTGAGAATCAATCAATCAAAAAAAACCTTCCCACGATGAAACCACTAGTTGGTGATGAAATCCAATGTCACGAGATCAAAATAGGAAGGGGCGGGGATAGAGTCGGTGGATCAATTACATTGGCGACCTGCTTAATGGACTTACGCCTTGGTGCAAGCTTCCACGCAGTAATTGTGGATTTACCCTCCAAGGATCCCGAGTGAGTTTGACCAACGTCTTTTCCAGGTACAGTGAGACTTCCCTTCACTGTCACCTTGTGTGAGACCCTAAAGATTGTGGCTACTAAGGTCACCAACTCATAGTTAGTCCCTGGGCGGGTACAGTCGACAATCTAGTTAGAATGTATGGGCAGGATAACAAGTCTGAAATCATCTTGAAAGGCTCCCACACATAATCGTGGGTATACCTTCCAGTGACCCCCAATATACGATCTGACCACTACAAACAGTTGAACCACGGAGGGATAATCTCCATAACTCACCCGAATGCGACCTCATGCGTAACCCCTATGTGAGAGGGGGATCCCAGCAAGCCAATACGACAATTGTATTTGACTCTCCCTACCGTAAGATACTAAGTTTGTTTGATATCTTTGGAAAGTTATCCTTTCAAACTATTCCAAATCCCTACACCTTAAACTAATGTAGGTTTGCTAACAAAGATGTTTGTTGTTTCCTCAGAGGGTGTACGAAAGTGAAGTGAAACTGATGGAATGATGACTCAATTCCCAAAAATATGCATGGAATATGATAAGCAATCATTTATTTTCAATGAATATCTATTTAAGGGAAAGAGGAAGAGTCGTTTTCACTATCAAACACTTGATAAGGAATGCCCTCAATCAATTTTGTTCTCAATCAAATCCAATATAATGCTACAACATTTCAGAAATGCAAACTAATATGAAAACTAATCACTAATATGTACTTTTTTCGTTTGTATGCAAATGATAATCAATTCAATGCAAAATTTCTCCTACCAACTACCCTTTCAGATCAAGGAGATTCAGACAAGAATATGCAGATTTCGCACAAACAACACACCCCTTTTTGCGATCAAAAAAGAGAAAGAAAACCAAAAATGCAAAAGGAATGAGAAAGAGATTGGATCATATAACCTCAAAGAACCAAATGAGAAGATTTACAGACTTTTGATGTCCTTTACTAGAATTCTTGCTCAGTTGGATAGGAGAGAAAAAACAATGGGTTGATTTCAAGCTCTCAACAACAAACACTCAAAAATAATGAAGAAGGCCACCAACTCTAAACATAAAAGTGCTTATTTCTTAGGAGGAAGCATGTCAAAGTTCAAAGGAAGAATCATTGAATCACAAAGCAACTCAACAAGTAAAAAAACAGGGTTTGGACCTCCAAAAAATGCAATTTTTGAAGAGATTTTGTGCAAAAAGGGGCTCGTTCTCTGGTGTAAGGGACACCAGGGTGTTATAACACTTTGTCCAACACCTTAAGGGAGTGTTGGCGCTCTAATAACATGGGCACAGGGGCGCCAGGCTCAAAAAACTCATAAAAATGTCCAAAAACCCAAAATTTTAGTCAAATTTTGACAATCAAATTGAATGTGATGGGGTAAAGAGTCAATCAGCAAGTGAAATTAGATAAATGGGTTGAACAAGGTCTAAAAAAAATCAATGTGTAAGGCAAGGTCTATGAGGAAAAATCAAAACCAAAAGTTTCGATTCGATTCTCCCCAATGGAGTCGCCAATTTCTGTTGAAGGAAAATCTCCCTGCGGATAGGTAGATCTCCTCAAAGAGATAGACTCATAACTATAAGACATAAAGTGTTTATCATGGTCACTTACTTCCTTTTAGATCTATGTGGAATAGTGTGTGAGAAGGAAGGAGAAAAGTAGTACCTTTTACTGGTGTTTGTCCCTGCACGCTCCGAGTTGAGCTCCAATCTTTCGCTCTTCGATAAGCCCTGTAGACAAACAAAGTACGACCACTTCCTACTCTATCAAGATTAGTCTGAAATAGGTATATATAATAAAGAGAAAAATTCATGTGAGATTGAACATGAATTAGAAATAAACAGGACAAGCAAATTATATTAATGAGGACAAAACATTACTTACAGTTGTAGATGGAATGCGACAATTCTTCCAAGTCCTCCTTATCTAACCCTTGCTCAAAAGATCCATGATCCAAATGATGATAGCTTCACCGATTTCTCCCTATGATATCATAGGTCTCTTGCTCCCAAATTACCTATGTTCCAGCACCACTTATAAGATCATAAGTTTGGTGTGATTCTCCCTTTCCATGCCCCTTTCACCATGAAAAAGCTTGCTTATATAGCCTTCGAGAGGCTCAAAAACTTGAGATATCCTTGGGGTGAGTTGAATATTTTCCTCCTCCAGTGATAGATCTGCCCTAATATCATGGCTTGATTGAGGATTTTGACCCAACTGCCTTCTAAGAATAAAAAGATCCTTCCCCCATTCTTCTCAACAAATCAACTGCTGCCCAAACTAGGTAGCGCTCCCTCAAAAGGGCACTCAGAGCATTATAACACTCCCTAGTAGTGTATAGGGGAGTGACAACACTCCTGAGGGTATGAGTTCTCCTACAAAAGGGCTGAAGAGTGTTATAACATTCCCTGATGGCTTATGGGGGGCCGTTAGCACTCCTGAGATAGTTATAAGGGAGCGCTCCCCTCCAAAAACTCAGTTTTTTGGGTGCTTTCAGATGGCAAAAGGTTCATAAGCCTGTTGACTCATTTCTCTTCTTCCAAATAATATGTTTGAGTTGTTTCAAGTGTCCTTATCATGTTGTTATAGGCACTACATAGACGTCATGGAAGTACGCTTTCTTTGACACTTGCGACACTTGTGAGCAAAATGCGACACTTGCAACACTTGTAATGAAGACACTTGCAACACTATGGAAGTGCGTATTTTTTATGTGTAACAAGGAGATGAAGTTCAGGAAAAGTTTCACATGGAATTACTTTCCATTTGGTATCATTTCAAAAATGAGGCTAAGGAATAAAATCTCTCCATATGCTCATGTTCCCAAGCCAGAAATTGAGAAGTTTATGAGCCAGACAGAGTGGGAGGTAAACACTCTGGAATACATAGAACGACAACCTCCTCCAACCATTATTTCACAAACCACTACACCAAAGATACCCAAGGAGAAAATACCTAGAAAGGATGTCTCTCTTTTGGTCATTGAAGTGTCAGCAGAAGATTTCCAAGTTTACAAGAAAAGGCCTAAAACCAGTCATATAATTGATAGGTCAGGAGAGGAAGAGACCCAACCCACCACAATAGTCGAGGTAGAACACTCACCATTGTTCTCAAAAAGTCAACAAATGACATCTACTTCCTCTTCAAAGAAGCAGACAGATACCATTTGGACTTCCCAACCATCTCAAGGGTCCACAAAACTGAGTATTTTTTAAAACTATGATTTGATTAAGAATAAGAATGAGATGATGACTAGCAACACCTATGCTTAATTCTATAAGCAAACATCCATAATACAACATAGGTTTTTCTCTACTTTTGATATGAAAAAAGGGAGAATTCCCATGTCATTTTTGCAGGCACAAGTGCCCCATCCAAAGGAAATCACTGATTAGAAAAGATAAACATTTGAATTTGACACCAAGGAAGTACATCCAGCTGATCAGATGGATTTACACAGATAGACTGGAGAAATGGTTTTCTCAACATTGGAAAACGCTTCCATAACTGCTGCAAAGTTGCAGGTTTCCCTAAATAATGTTCAAACTCAGTTAAAGCTGGAGAAAGTTTCTTCTTTTGCAAAAGACAACAGTATCAAGTCTTTGGAAGATATGGTACTAAAAATTGGGTATGACCCCCTCCAATGTGAAAGTAGCTGAAGAACTGCTACAGAAAAATAATGCACATATATCATCCTTGAGGAAGCAATTAAAATTTCCAGCTACAAAATACTCACGGGCCAAAGAGATGGTCGAGATAGAGGGCCAAAAAGAAGAAATGATAAAGTTAATCATGGAACTAAATGCTCATATCATGGAGATGGAAGCATAGTTAGAAAGGATGGTAAAAGAAAAGGAACAAACAAAGCCCATGGAATTCATTCCATTGAGTTTAGTTCCCCTCACAGGACGTAGCACAACAACAACATAGGCAACTGCCACAACAGAAATACCATCAGTTGCCCCAGTGACAGTTCTAGGAACATTTGAAGCTCCAACAAAGTCAATGGAGGAGATGACCCTACCAGGAGTAGAAATTAAAAAATTGCATCATGAAATAGAGAATATCCAGAAATGTAAGTCTTCCTTCCAGACAAGTTACAATACTGAGAGGCACACATCATAAAAACTTAAGCAGGAAATACAACAATTGCAAAAGAAAACAGTTGTGGGAAAAATGCTAGCAAAATACAAAGAGAACATTTGTATGGATATCTAAAAATCCATAGAGGAAATTTGGCCACTCATGAAAATCATGTTCAAGTAGCATGAATTGGTGTTAAGGAGAAGTTATTCCATTAATAGGAAAAAGGGAGAGTTGGGGGAGATGCCCACAGAGGAAAATGAAATCATCAGGTTTCTAAATTTGAAGACTAAGATGAGCTGGAAATTTTGGAAATTGAGGATAAGACTGAAACTATCCTCAAGGTCAAGAAAGTCCTAACCAAGAGAGGATTAATGTTACATTTGGAGGAGAGAACACAGAACATGGATATCGTAGTTTATATATTCTTCAACAAGATTGATTATTTGCAAAAGAAAGGTCTTCCCAGCTTACTGGTCTTAAATGACAAACTGATGACTTTGTCCGATTACAAGAAAAATATTTCCATGGTGGAAAAGGATATCTCCAATTTTTTAGGAATACAGAGTAGCATAACTGGCAAGGCATTTTTAGAGACTCTATAACTGTATCTCAGTATCCAACATGAAATCAAGTATATTTTAATCACCAAGCCAACTTTCGCCAAATATACAGAGATGGATGAAGTTTACAGAAGGTTACTTAAAGTCACCATTCCCAGTCAAAAGATATGGGAGGATTTGTGCACTCTGATCGAGTGAGTGATGAGGTGTACAATCCAAGTCAGCATGCAAAATAGTCCAAGTCAAGTTGATGACTCGCCAACAACATTCCCCAAAATCAGCATAAAGAATCTGACAGATCATTAGTAGTTCCTACAATTTTGTATTTTGTTATCTAGTTAGTTAGCTTTGGATTTTTCCATGTCCTGATCATTAATGACAAGATCGATTGTAATATTATATATATATACTTCAAAATTGGAAGTATTGAGGGTTGATCTTTACGCCCAAGAAAGATGTAAGCATTGTAATATTTCTCAAGAGATCTTCCATTAATAAAAAGGACGTTTCACAGGATTCCTGCGTGTTAACTATTGGTGATGTGTACTCCTCTTCATTGAATGGTTTTTTTGTCTTCATAATCATTTTTATTTTCTATATATGATCATTTAAAAGGAGCTAAAGTTGCAAAATTTATCTTAGTATACTCTATTTTTGGCTTTTAAAGATCTAAATGTTTGTCTTCTGATGTTATGATAAATAAATTCTTAAATCCTTCTTTATTATAATTGATTGTCTCATCCTTTATACTATCCATCATTTTAATTCTAAAGGATCCAATAGTTGCATTACCCTGCCCTGTGAAAATACCTAATAAAATATGTTCTTTAGTCTCAAACTTTATAAAATAGACCCCATATCCCAATAGATGTGTAAACAATATTTCAACCATTTTATAAAACAAACAAAATAGTCTTATTTATTTAACTAGCCTAATATCTGAAACCTGAAGCATAGTTAAATCTTACAGAGAGATCCCTCTTTGAAACTGGGAGGGCTAGATCCTTGTTTCAAAGTGGTTGGATAAAGTTACCTCTGATAAATTTCTTCTACCTCTCGACAACCTCTAGGAATTTACAAAGCGATAATACCATCTTTTATCGGACTGCATCCTTCCTCCTGCTCCCTCAAATGGAGGTTGTCCACAGATTGGGTTCCTTTTTCCACGTCTTTCTACTGAATATGGAACCCCCATAATCCTAGTAGCATGTAAGTTCTCCCATACTTGTTGGACATGCAAATTTCCAAATCTAAACCGCTCCCTTGTGAACCCCTTCTAAAATCATTTAAGCTAGATGGTTGATTTGATGTGAGAATGATCGTAGGTGTGAGTACCTCCTCGCATTTTCCCCTTGAATAATTGCAATCCTTAAGTCCACAGTTGAATTCATCAATGAATCTCTAATATAATGTTTTCCAGAACTAATCCAGTCGAGCCCAAACACTCAACCTTAAATTTAGTGTAGCCCCTATTTTCGTTTTTTCCTAGAATTAATTGATAGTTGTCTTGCGTCATGGATGAATAAGAAGCATGGTTGATCGTGTGATTTTTCTCTTAGCGCTTTTAATACAAAGTGCATTAGTTATTGTGCCACTAAGTTAAGGTTTGGAATAACATATAATGATGCAGACAATAACCTTTTTCCTTGACCTTCTATGATTAAATGAAGAGTTATTATTACACGTCGTTAATGACAAGACTTTATGTGTAAATTCTTGCTTAATTTAGAACTTAGTCTTGATGTACGACGAGATATGAAATTGTGTATTCTTGTGTCCTGAAGATAATGTTGAATTATGAATGATTTAAAAGTTAGAATTATCACGCGCTTGAAACATTAATTATTGATGAAGCATTAAGTTATTAGTTTACTGGAACCTTGAATTTAATATTGATGTATGACTAGCTAAGTAGTTAGACATCCTTGCACCTTTTATTATGTTGACATATATTTGTTTTAAAGTTTGTTTACTCTTGTGTCAGTTATTTTTTGATGTGTAAACAATTAACTAATTGGATGAATTGTATGTATTGAATGATGTTGAATCATGTTTAGTCTGGTAATTTGGTCATGTGTGCACCTTGAAAATAATGTTGATTATTGTTGAATCCAATGATTGGTTAAGTGCATGCCTTGAAAGGAATGTTGATTGGTTTTTAACTCAGTAGTTATATCAATCACACACCTTGGAAACAATGTTGATTTGTGATCATTTAGACAATGGACTTCTTGCATGCAATGAAAATATGATGTAATCAATGATTGGTTAGATATTAGACTTCTTGCACGAAATGGAATTTAATGTGATGGATGATTGAATTTATGTGATTGGAATCTTGTGCCATGAATATAAATGATAGTTGCTCTTATGCCTTGGATATAATTTGTTGTATGATGGGCTATGTGATTAGTTAGGATACTTGCACTCCATGAATTTAATGTTGATATATGATTGATAAAGATGATGTTTACCCTGATGCCATGATTAATTGATGTTTAGGATTGACTGATTGATCTAGTTGATGTTGGAATTGATTGTTAGTGGGATTTAGACACCTCATTGTTCCTTAGAATAGTTGTCATCCTTGAGACTTTAAATTGTTAAAATCAATTGGAACCTGGGCTTCAACATTGCTTATGTGTTCTGGAGGTCCTAACCTTGCAGGGTAGGTTGGGTGGGTACTCATTTTATATTCATTATCTGATTGAATGTTGTTGTAAATTGTTTCAAGATGATAATGATGTGATAATATGCTAGGCTATGTATGTTTATGTGTCATTATCCTTTAATGATGATTGAATGCATCGTTAGTGATTTCCATGATGAGTAGATGGTACAACTTTTACTTATGATGTCATTGACTAGGTGATGTTGTGATCATATGTTGATGTTAATTTTTAATGAAAAAAAAAACCTACCTTTTGAGCTTCTATTTTTCTTAGGCGTAACAGAGGATCGTTACATATGGTATCAGAGTGGGTTCAACCCCACGACTTGGGATCATTATGCCTTCCATTGTATAAACACTTGCTTAATAATTTATCACTAATTAAATTGAATGGTGTTCATGCAAGTAATTATGGTTAGAGGACGACATCGTTCTAGGGGAGGAGGTGCGACACGTCTAGTAGCATCCACGCCAGAGGGGTCTAACCCCCAAGGAGAAGAACAAGTCATTGGAAAAGAACAAATTGATGTTGGGGATGTGGTTGGGTTGATGAGGTCATTTAAGAGGATGTTAGAGGCCTTGATTATCCATTTGGATAGAGATGAGACCAGAGCGCTAGTACCCCCTGAGGGTCCATGACAGGCCCCAAACAGTATTGGTAGCATTCGCCGAGAACTCGAGAAGGTCAAGTTTCCCAAGTTCTTGGGTGCCATAGATTCCATGGACACCAAGGCATGGTTGGAGAACATGGTTATGTTCTTTTCACCTTGCGAATATACCTAAAAAATGAAGGTCCACATGGTGGTGTTTCAGCGGAAGGGGAGCACTCTTCTATGGTGGAAGATGGTCCTGCCAAAACTGTACATGGTCGTCGAAGATGTGTCATGGGAACTATTAGAGGAGTGGTTCCAAGAGAGGTATTTGTCTAAGTAATTCATTGAGAGTCAACTGAATGAGTTCAATGCCTTACGACAAGGCAGTCATACAGTGCTCAAGTATGAGTCTCGTTTCATGGAGATTCTTAAGTATTCTCCACATATGAACACCAAGAAGCTCAAGTTCAACAAGTTTGTGTTCGGCCTTAATGTCAACATTCGTGCGAATGTGAGGATACTAATGCCTCATACATTGCACGATGTTGTCCAGAAGGACCTCATAGTTGAGGAAGAGATGATCAGTAGAGGTGAGAGCAGAACTCCTACGAGACCAACGGGACATGTGACATCTGGTGTGCAACAACATCAGACATCATCTAGACATCCATCAAGGTATTGAGGCACTCCAATAGGATCCACGTTCACAACACCATGATGACCGATACCTCAGCAACAGAATCCATATAGATGACCACAACACTAGCAACAATGTCGTGCGCATCAACAATAGTTTAGGCTTGTTCAATAGAATAGCCTATGGTTCCAGGTTGGTGGGCCATCAACTTCTACTTCAGGGATTAGGAGTACTGGACCGAAGACTGGATGTTGGACGTGTGGAGAGCCACATTACCAACATGATTTTCCAGTTGAGAGGGACAGAGTAACCGGTTCATTTGGACACACTACAGTAGGAGATTTGGGCAAGGCCCACTGGATTCATGCAGCGGTGAATAACCTCCAAGGAGATCACCAGTCTACTATGCTCGAGACATCAGATACCATCACTGACCACACCTTTAGTATTTTGACAGGTTTAGGTGATATAGAGATCTTTAGTTTTGGTGAAACACTAAAGAGAATTAAGGTAAATGAAGTTTAACAACATGATTTTAGCTACGTGGAAATGGCTTCGATATCCAAGCAGAAGGTTGGAGGAAAAGTTATTGACTATAGCCTTAACCTGGGATATTTTGTCATGAAGGAAAAACTATACGTCATGATATTAGGAGATTGTGAGGTCATGATTGGTATTGACTGTTTGGAATCGCATGATATGATACTCAATTGTAAGATGAAACATTTGAGTTTGCTAGATGATGAGGGACAAAGACGAGTGATTGTAGGAAGAAACCAGGGAGTTTCCCTAAGGTTCATCTCTTCCCTACAACTATGAAGCAAGGGATGAAATCGATATGCAATCTTAGCACTGAATGACAAGGGTGTGGCGAAAGGAATAGAAAACATTCTTGTAACACCTTGTTTCCCATAGTTTGTAAATATAACTATATTGGCTAGGGAACTATGGAGAACTCAACTGTCTAAATGTTTCATTTGATGGACCTTTGTATAAAAGGTCGATGAATGTAAATTATGTTATTTTAATAGAAAATGGATACATGTTTCATGATTTTTGGAAAGGGGATGTGCTAAGAGAGACCACAAATGATAGGAAAAGGTGGTGGAGGGGACCAGGAATGGTTGTGTTAACCTCCACCGAACCGGTACTTTGCTGGATTTAATTGCTCAGGATCATAACAACCCCCTGAACCAGGAATGAATTACAGTCAGGATGGTAGGTGGGAAGACCTCCTAAATATTTAATGAGGGTATGGGGAAGACCACCCATCTGTAAGGCTTCCAAACCTGACCATAGACTGGGAATTCGGGCCACACACAATATTGCTAGAAAAGGCAAGAAAGGAAAGCATGGACGTCAGGGAGGAGATATGTGAAGAGTGAAGAGACGAGAGCCTAAGCTCTCGGGTCCAAGGAATGACTAAAAGAGGAAAGTGAGTTATGATCACAAAAAATAGAGACTGAGTCAAGAGAAGGAGAGTAACCTTCATCCATATCTATTTTTGTACTAGGAGAAGGAGAGTAACCTTAACCCCTAACTTCTATTGAGTTGGAAGAGAGAGATTGAATCTCAAATCACCGTGCTCTAATATCGGGGGTGGCCAGTGGTAAATCTATTAGGAGTGATTGAGCCTATGGTTAGGTGGAAATGAGCACCCCTTTCAGCAGTTGCATCATGTCTTATGGTTATGATAAGTGTTTTCATGCCTTGTTCTTTGAATTGGAAATAATGGATGCATGCATGTATTTATATGCCTATAAATGGTTTTTGTATTGAAATGATTAAGTTATGAGTATATGTTTGTTCCCTTGAGAACTTATGCTTCTTCTCTATTTCCCATATATTCTAGTTGAACTCCTCTAAGGTGTGTCCCCATGGAATTACAACACAATTCCAGAGTTGGAGAAAACCTCTTGGCACTGCTACCATTCCGGTAACCTCAAGAGTTTACCTTTCCTTGTTTCATATCTTAAAGTTCAACGAGTTAGGGAGGAATATCACTCAGACCAATAGTCTAAGAGACCTTGAACTCGTGCCCATGTCCATAACTAAAAACCTGACTAAGAGTAGAGTTCATATCCCAATATTCATCTGAAGGTCCATGTGACCTGTTTCTAGGAACCCTCTGCTAAAAGGAGTTAGCTCATGAAGGTTTCAAAACTTCAGGAGCTCGAAGATCTGAGATGTCAATTTCATGATAGTGAAAGTTACCCGAACTACTAAAGTAACAAGATTCGTAGATATCATAAGAACGTGACAACGGATATGGATGCGAGCCTTTTATTGGGAGGAGAATCTATCTCGATCGTTAGATTGACTCAAATACCCATTGGAGTTAATGAATCAAATACCAGCCGCTAGATTAAATCGATGTTTGGGAATCATTGCGGAGCACAAAGGTGAAATTAGTGGACATGCTAGTTCACAACCCACAATCAAGAAACATCGTTGATCTAGTTGTGAATGGAAGATCAATGACCAGGATTAGATCAAAGTCAAGCGAGCACTTCCCAAATTTCAGATATTGGACCCCACAATCACTGTGAACCATCGATCTATGAACGAATATCGATGGTGGGGAATCATTACAGAGCGTGAAGGTGAAATTAGAGGATGCGCTAGTCCACAACCCACAATTACCCAACATCATTGATCTCGTCGGGCTAGAAGATCAAAAACCTCGATTAGACCGAGTTGGGAGAGTACTTTACAGATTGCAGAGGTTGAGCTCTCTAATAAAGAGTGTGCATGATGGGGCCCCAAAATCATTATGAACCGTAGATTGATGAACACATCGATATTGGTCGGATCATGACCATCAGACCTAGAATATTTACTAGGTGGATAGTCATGAGTTCCTTTGGAAATATATGGAGTAATAGAGTCCTTCTGTACCATCGATCTGAGAGAAGGGACACGTTTCAAAAGATCATCAACTTCAGGTTTAATCACTCTAGGAGAAATAAAGTGTGGAGGGATTGAAACTCCCAATGCCCGAAGAGCCGAAGGGATTTGTAGTCGTCGATCTATGAGTGACACACATCGACAGATCATTGACTTCAGGTCTAAGAACTCTAGAAGAAAGTGAGTGTGGGGAGGTTGAAACTCCTGAAGCCTGAAAAGCCAAAGAAGATCTGAGCCATCCAAGACAAAGGGACATGTGTCTTAAGATCCTGCACATTGGAGGAAGGTGGGGTCACAAGAGTTGAGAACTCCCGAAGTAAATTGTCACCATCAATTTGAAAGAGACACGCGTCGATAGACCGTTGACTTCAGGTAAAATCACTCTTGGAGAAAAGATTGTGTGAGTGTCTGGGACTCCCGAACGCCAAAGTCTCGAAGTGGACCCGACCCGTACATTAAGATGGATGCGTGGAGCCTGATTTGGAACTTCGTGTACAAATTACTTAAGAGGAAAAAGAGTTGGTGTGATCGAAACTCCCGAACACTGAAGTCCCGAAGAAAATCATAATCGTCAATCACAAGGGACACTTGGTGCTTGATCTGTAACTCTAGGTATGGAGTACTTCAGAGGGAAAATGTCCAAGAATGTTTGAAACTCCAGAACGTAGAAGTCCTGAAATAAATCAGGGTCCTTGAAATCTCTGAGGACACACAACGTCATATCGTGAACTTCAGAGGTTTTCCACTCCATAGGATTTCTTGTGGTGGTCTTCTTAGTGTCTGGTCATAGTTGCGATCATATGAAAGTATAGGGGGATGAAAGAACCTGAATATCTTGGGAGAGGATATCTTCCTTCTTCGACCTTGTTTCGGAGCATAGAGATCATGACTGAAAATATCTGGAAGAGTAGAATGGAATAGGGAACTCGAATGAGGGTATTGTTTTTCTTAAGAATAATGAAAATTTGTATGCCTCGTCGTGGGTGTGTTAGAAATTTGTATCAGAGCGTCGGGTTACAACACTTGCCCTTCTAGGGTTCATGGACGAGTCTCTTAAAAACCATATTTAGAGTACTTTTAAAGAGTCGGGTTAAAATTTTATTGAGGAAAAGAATGAAAATTTCTATTGTGTGTGTGCATTTAAGAAATTTGAACTCTGTATTGTTCATAAACTAATAGACTATTGACTAACAATAAGTGTTTTTTCAGCACTCGAGCAGTCATTAAATCATGGGAAAACTTCAAGTCTAAAGGATGGTGACGTTTTATGAAGTGGGGGATGGCTCCCACAATAGATACAAAGAATATGATGAAAGGAGGGTGGTGGAAACCCCTCCAGATCTAGATGAAACTGTAAGGAGCCTTAGGGAGGAATTACATAGTTGCAATGCTGACAAGGAGAGATTGATAAAGGACAAAGAAAATAAAAATAAAAATTAATGCAGTCTTGTTACAGAGTGTAACACACCACGTCGTGGCGTAATAAATTTCTTCCTTTTCTCAAGGTACAGAACCCCCAAAAATATACGGAGCTTAGCACAGGCTGCAGATGCCATCTCTGCCTCGAGAGAGTCTCTACGTGACCTCCTGGTCTTAAGGATCATTTAGTTTCTTTTATGAGCTGAAGAGGCTCCTTCGATTCCTTGCTAGAATCTCAATTCAATCGATCCATAGGTCCTTCGAAATTTCCCCTCTACGAACATCACTAGGCATGAGCTCCATGACTCCCAAGCGACCACAACATTATGACCAAGGCCTATTCCCAAATGCGCTTGTCACAACGCGCCATATTGTGAGTTTGCAACTCGAAGCTCTTGACTCCTCCTTTCCAATCTCGCGATACCCAAGATCATGAAATGGGTATAGCTCCCTTCTGTCAGCGCCCTCCACGTGTGACCACTAGTTAGGCTAAACACTAACTCTTGTCGCAACTCGTGAATTTGCAAGTCGAAGGGTTGAATCTCCATGCTCTTCTCGTGCGAACCTTTGAAACTTGGAAGTCAGGAAGGGTTGACCTTCCTTTCACACTTCTCGCAACTTGCCACTTTGCGAGTTGTAGCGTCGAGCTCCCGTGCTCGTATCTCATGAATCCTCAAGATGCGAGAAGTCAACAGAGTGTTGACTCCTTTTTCCCAGGTGACGCCTGTACACCTGTCAACCACGTGGGCCCCACCTTGTGGTTCTACCACATGTCCACACTCATGCCTCGACTCTCAGCACTTCATGAATTCTAATGTCGAGAAGAGGTTCTCTCAAACTCTGAACCTCCGAAGGTGCGATGCACGCGATGAAGCTCCTGATCCAATGGCCCTCCCTTGACCTAGATCCAATTGCTATCCTTGCTCCTCGCGATTTCACCACTCACGACTTGGAGCACCCAACTCCTGGGCTCTCATCTTACGAACCTCTGAGTTCGCGAGATCCCTCGATTTCTACCACCTGTCCTCCTCATATGGATGGTCCTAATCTTCTCGCAACTTCGCGACTCGCAAACTCTAAGCGCCCAACCTTGGAACCTTCCTTTCATGAAACCCCAAGAAATGATGTTAGCTTTCCCTCTCGCGTTCTCGCTATTCGCAACTTTGCAAGTCGAAGGGTTGAACTCTCATTCCCTTATCTCACGAATCCCCGAGATGCAAGAGTTCAATGGGTGTTGACTCCTTTCACTAGGTGACACATGTCCACCTATCTATTGCACGGGCCCACCTTGCGGTTCTACCACATGTCCCTCGTCCCCAGCTTCGGCACTTTGCGACTTTGCTTCCCGAAGCGCTACCTCCTTTGTATCCCGACACCCGAAGTGTCGATATCCCAAAATCCTCGCTACTTATCGCAACTCATGACTTCGACACTTTTAGGACAAAATCCTCGACCTCCTATCTGTCGATATGTTGAAATGTCAAAATTCTGACACATCATCAACACGGGTCCCACAACGGAACTCCCGCCTTTCACGACCTCGCGAATATTGAGGTAAGGGTTTTAACCCTTCAACTTGTGAATCCACGAAATGAGATTTCGCGAGTGATCCAATGGTCCTTGTCGACCTAATCCTACGGTCTAATTTCTCTCGAACTTAAAACTTGAAAATAGGCTTACCCTAACTCCCCTACTCCTCTGCAAGATCTGATGGCTGTCGGGACTTCGCGAATTCTCCACGGAGAATTCCAACTATCCAATGCCTCCTTGACGACTCTTGCGAAGTGAACACGGAAATTCCTTCGCTATTATTTTGGGATTTCAAGAGGATCATTCTTCCTCATACAGGGTTACTAAGACTTGCGCCTTCAAACCCTTTTCCAGGTTCTTGGTGAGCTTTCTAAGAAGGGTGTCTCTATGGGGAGATCTATCTAGGGTATTACCTAAGACGGATAAGGGTGTAGATTTCCCGAGAACAAACTTGAATTTTGAATTAATTCAATACATGTATAAATAGTGATTTATAAAACATAATCCATACGTTGTCTTTCCATTATAAGCATGCAACCACCATTTCTAAATCAAAACACTACACAGGAAGTCTTATACTGAAACCATTCATAAAACTGCACAGACTGTGAGCATACATGTTAGCATATAAATTTCAGGATGCAAAATGTAAAACACTTATCAGAAATAACATCAGATGTGATTGCAACTACTGAGAGGGGTTCTCGTTTCCACCCAACCATAGGTTCAGCGACTCCCAATGGATTTACCACTAGCCACCCCTGAGCTGAGACCACGATGCTGTGAGACTATGTCTCTATTTTCCAGTGACCGAGAACGAAGTTTACTCTCCTTATTCTCCACTGTCACTCACTCTGTGTTTTTCCAGAGTTCTCTTTCTTACTTCCCTCGTGTCTACCTTGATCGCCCACACTTCCTGCCTTTTCTCTATTCAGTGAGGTTGCGCGTGGTATGATTTTCCTCACAATGGTCAAGTCTGAGGACTCTACAGATCGGCATCTCACCCCCATCACTCATTACTCATGAGGATCCCTTTACCTACCAATCCCGACGAGTCATTTAATTCAGGGCCAGTGAGCCGCTCTTAGTTCTCCGGGCCAGTGAAGTCCAAATACGGTATTGGTTTCGACGGAAGTTAACACCACCTTTCCAGGTGCCTTCCACCACCTTTCTTCATCCATCGTGGTCTCTTTTTCAACACCTTCCCCTCTCAGCAGTCCTGCAATACATATATATATTTTATTATTTACATTCATCGACCTTTTCCACAAGGTCCATTCAGATCACACATTCACATTTTTTAGTTTGCCACAGTTCTTGGCCAGTATAGTTATTTTTACAGACTAGGGGAAACAAGGTGTCGACCGATGACAAGTGAATATAAGTCAAAGTACATCTGATATCCGAAGACATGGTTCCATAAGTGATCACACTAGGAGAATTACCTCGAAGAAGGCCCAACCTAGAGGCAGGGGACACTCATCGGGAGAGTCCTCTGGAAAGGAAGCTGACAACTTTGAGGGATATTCTAGTAGAAAAACTATCTCACATTCTCAAAGGAAAGGAAAGAAGTGAAAGCATTCCAAAATTCATGATCGTGAAGAGTTTAAGAAAGTCAAACCACCCTCTTTCGATGGAGATATTAAAAAAGAAGAAGAGGTTGAAGCTTGGCTGCTTGGTTTAAAGAAGTACTTTAGAGTCCATGACTACTCTGAAAACTTGAAGGCTCAAATAACCATCTTCAACCTAAATGGAAAGGCTTCCATTTGGTTATAAGACCTTATGAATATTAAAGGAGTCCATGAGAAGGAATTGTCATGGAAACAGTTCGAGAAATACTTCAAGAAGCAGTCAGAGAAATACATAGATAGGAAGACTAAGGATTTCTATGAATGCAAGCTAGGACAACTCACCACAGATGAATATGTCAATAAATTCCTTGAGCTAATGAGGTATGTACCCTACATAAAGGATGAAAAGGTAAAAATGAAATGATTTATTAGTGGATTACCTCAGACCTACTGGGACGAGATTGAGTTTGACGAAACAAATACCTTAGAAGAAATAATCTGGAAGGCGAGGTATTGTTATGAACATTTCGGGAGTAAGACAGGACATCATGAGGATTGAAAGAAGAAGAGTAGTTCAAGATTCAAGAAGAAGGGGTTTAAATCCTCAATATTTAATAACTATGGGAAGGGTTCTAGGATGAACCTTGCTACTAGTAGTATCTATCAACAAAATTTCCCCTCTCAAAGTGGAAATAAACCTTTTGAGGCAGTCCCAGGAAAGACAGATAACCTAAAGAAAGAAACCTTAAAATGATGGGGTTGTGGAGAAGATCATCGGTTCAGGGATTGTCCATGCAGACAATAGAACAATAGGAGAGTCTACAATATCCAAGAAGATATCACTGTCAATGATGTGGCTAGAATCATGCGATGAATTATGCAACCTTTGACAATAATCAAGCTGACCACCAAGCTTCAGTGGTGGAGATGGAAGGTATGATCTCCAACCATCTAGTTTCTATTTTAATTGAACTTGGTTCTAATTTGATTTATGTGGCCCCTCATACTATTGATAAATATAAACTGCAACCAATTAGACATTTTAAGTCATGGTTGGTACAACTATCCACTGGGACCAAAAGAAAAGTAGCAGAGGTTATACCAGCTTGTTAATTCGTCATGAATGGATTTTCCACCTGAGCGATCCTTAACATACTTCCCCTAAGATCTTATGACTCATTGATTGGTATGGATTGTTTGGCTTCTTATAAAACTAAGTTGGGTTATTACCATGAAAATTTAGAATGTGTAAATGAAGAAGGGAGAAAGATAACCCTTCAAGGGATTCAAAACCCTGCCTCAGTGAGCGAAATATCAACCCTTCAAATGAAAAAGTATTGGAGAAAGGGGTTTCCTTTATATGCAATATAGGTGTTGGAATATGTTGACAATGAAAAACCAAACCTAGAGGACCACCCCATATTAAGAGAATATAAAGATGTGTTTCTAGAAGAGGTACTAGGTCTACCTCTGAGAAGAGACATTGACTTCTCGATAGAACTTGCACCAGGAATAGTGCCAGCATCTAGAACAACCTATAGGATGAGTATGATAGAGTTGGTTGAGCTGAAGATACAACTAAAGGAGATGATGGAAAACGACTACATATGACCAAATTTATCTCTGTGGGGAGCACTTGTCTTGTTTGTGAAAAATAATGCTGACACACTCTGATTGTGCATAGATTCTAGGCAACTCAGTAAGACAACCATAAATAACAAGTACCCATTACGAAGAATCGATGACTTGTTTGACCAATTGGGAGGTGCTTCCATTTTCTTGAAGATTGACTTAATGTCTATATACCATCAAGTATGAATTAGGGATGAAGACATCCACAAAGAAACCTTCACAACAAGGTATGGTCACTATGAATTAGTGGTGGTGCCATTTGGGTAAACCAATGCCCTGACCACTTTTATGTTCTTGATGAATAATGTACTCAGCAAATTTCTGGACAAATTTGTATTGGTTTTCATTGATGATATCCCAATCTACTCCAAGAACAAAGAGGAGCATGAAGAACATCCTAGACTCGTACTTCAAGTACTAAGAGAGCATCATCTCTATGCTATGTTTAAAAAGTGTGACTTTTTCCAGAAGCAAGTCCATTACATAGGCCATGTTATTTCTAAATAAGGGGTGGCAGTAGACCCTGGCAATATTAGAACGATTATGGAATGACCTACCCCAAAGGATGTAAATGATATCATATCCTTCACTGGCTTGGCAAGATATTATAGAAGGTTCATAAAAGGGTTTTCCAAGATTGGTTGTCCAATCACTGCCCTCCGGAAAAAGGGGGTTAAATTCACTTGGACATCAAAATGTGAAGAAATATTTCAAGAACTGAAATACCTCCTGACCCATGCACACGTGATGAAGATTACAGACCTTGATAATGACTTCCTCGTGTGTATAGATGCCTGCAAGGAAGGACTCAGTGGATTACTTATGCAAGAGGGATGTGTAATTTGATACATGTCCAGAAAATTGAATGATCATGAAATCAATTATGTGACCCATGACCTAGAGTTGGCTGCCATAGTGCATGCTTTATCAATGTGGAGGCATTACCTCTTGAGTAGGATATTTGTACTTATGAAAGACCACTTTTGGTTGAGGCACCTATTTGATCAACCAAAACTCAATGCTAGACAAGCTAGGTGGATGGATATCCTTAGTGAGTTTGACTTTGAAATCAAACACATCAAAGGAAAGGAAAATATGGTAGTGGACACCCTCAGCAGAAGTATGAAAATGATTCACCTAGTAGCGGTAAGTACTTGTGAAACGGATGTCAAGGAAATAGTAAGGAATGCGCAATAAACATATGCATTCTTCAAGACCGTGACATCATACCTAAGGAAAGATCCTACAGGGATAAAGTATGAAGGCTATCAGATGCTCGACAAAGCCCTGTTGACTTACAAAAACATATTGTATATCCCAAATTGTGGTGACTTAAAGAGGTTCATAATAGACGAAATGCAAAAGAGACCATATACTGGTCATCCAGTGTAACGTCCCCGGGCATCAACCCCACTATCCAGCAACACTACTACATGGAACATACACTTATATATAATATGCATTAAACAAAATTAACACATTTAACATAGAGTTACTTCCATCATACAGACTTAAATATAATTAACATCAATTCATATGTGCAGCAGAATACATGAAAATATACAAGCATAACAAACATGCATTTTAATTGAAATTAAACACAAAATGATACTTATCTTTGAAACTGTAGTATCTCCACCAACTACGTGCAGAAATTCCATGAACCTCCCAGCCTTAGACCATGATGCTTATCATGCTCAATAGTGGGTCACCCCCGAGTTGTGAGTAAGCTCCACCCATGGCAAGGGAATCCTATACTAGGCTGAGGTTACAGGAAAACTGCATAGATAAAATGGAAGGAGTCTCTCCAGAATCCTTCTTACACCGACTACTCATAGAATCTCATTCCCCACATGCCTATTCCACCTAGGAGTATACAAATTCACAAGCACATTCCATCGATGCTTCACATCCCTCTCTAGGTCTCGACAATAGGCCAGATCAGGAATTTTCAGAGTTCCATAGATGGTGTTGGACTCTCTCTTGGAGAAAACCACTTCCCAACAGACTCTCTCACCTGGAGAGACACTGGTACATATTGTAAAAATTCTGACTTTTTATTTGCAGCATTAGGGACAAAATTGTGCATATTGTCGCAAAATAGAGGAAATTTAAAAAAAATAAAATTCATGTTGCCCGATAATGCCGGTCTTGCCACGTTGACGTCTCTCTTGCCACATTAACGTCTCTCTTTTCACATTAATTTCACTCTTTCCATGTTTTCCATTGGAACGTCTCTCTTGCCACATTTTCCACTGGAACGTCTCTATTGCCACGTTTGTGAAGATATATGTCGCAATTGCGATGTTTTGGAAACTAGGTTTTCCCCTCCAATGGTCACCTTAGTATGTTCACCAAGTCAAAATACCAACGGTCACTTTGGACTTTTTTACGTCGGAATTGCGACGTTACAAAATCTATAAATATGTTTCATTTGACAGATGTTGCGACACGTTTGCTATAATAACGACGCTTCAAAAAGGGTTTGCGGGTCTTCTCGGCGAACAAAAAATAGATATTTGTTTCAGTATAAGTCTGTGGGGAAGAATGTCAGAAAACATTAGAGATGAATGGTTTAAGTGTCATTCAACATGCCATCTTCAAAATCTTACTTCTTGATCTTGTTTGCATCATAACTTTTCACCATAATATTGATCATTTCTCATTTATATATTTCACAAAGCATGTTCTTCTCTAGTCTCTCCAATTCTTCCAATCATTTTTTAAAATAATTTGTTGTCTATATCCTCTATGTTACTTCTATTTACAAGGATAACACCTAGTTTTCCATCGACATTATTGCTTATTTGTCAAAGGTTTTTACATTTATCATTTCGTCCATGTTGTCCTATATTCCAAGAGAATAACATCAAGTCAATTATTGTAGTCTAATCTCTTCAAGTCACATATTTTGTGATTATGGATGCAAATACCTTGTTCATACTCTTTGTTAGGACATTTTTGCTAGGGTAGTATGGAATACTCTTCTAATCAACAACCTTAAATATCCGATCAACCATTTATAAGTGTTTGCAAAGAACTGGACCCCTGGATCAAAAGATGTATGCACCAAACATCCATAGTGACATAATATCTTTTCAAACGAGAATTTGTAGCTTCTTACACAATTATCAATCCAACAACCTGAACGCCTACTCACTTCGTGAATAGATCTATGCCCAT
>JZKD02S0016695.1:1037899-1110216 GCA_000966675.3 Picea glauca
TGCTATAGTTGTTGAAGTATTTAAATTTGTCTTTTTTCGCCCCTTGTTCTGACCGAGTATTGGGATATTGAATTTTACATGGTTTGGCATTTTCAAATGTCTTGGCATGAGAGATCATGAGATTTATATCTGGAGTCCAAATCTGTTATGGTTGTTTCGAATTGCTACAATTTTCATTCTATGAATTTGCTTTTCTGCTCAATGTATATATACAGAACACTTGCATGCTACATGTGAATTTGTTGTGCTAGCCAAAGGATACAAAGCAATACCTGCAATGACTTCAAGTTGTATTATTGATTATATAATTGTTTGCTAAATGTCAAACAAATTTTCAGAGGTTTCAATGAAGGCTCTGGAATTTCTGTTGCTCAGCTATCTCATTGGTATATAGGATCTTGTATTGGATAGCACTTGTTTTGACATACCCAAGAAAGTACAGTATTATTTTGATCCTATCTAAAAACAAGGACTTACTGTCTAGTATATTTTTGCAGTCTTATTATGCATGATTGCACTTGATCTTTTCGACTTTAGCTCAACAATTGTGAGTTCATGTGATAACACACCCGAGACATATCCTAGTGATCCTAAACCTCATTAGACAAGACCCCCTTTGGAATTTATTCCTCCTCCTCAACCAACCTTTCCTAAGACCGATGATATAGATTTAAATATTGATATGGCTAGTATCTTAGCAAAGGCTAATGTACCTGTCCCTCTCAGTATTGATATTGTATTTTTTGTTTAAATACATACAACACAATCGTTATTGCGACATCTTGGAGTGTCACTCCCATAGCAACCACGTTGGATATGATACCTCTTAACATCTCTCTTGCCACGTTCTAGACGTCTCTCTTGCCACCTTCAAGACTTCGGTCTTGCCATGTTCAAGACGTCTCTCTTGCCACATTCCAGACATCTCTCTTGCCATGTTTAAGACGTCTCTCTTGCCATGTTCAAGACGTCGGTCTTTCCACGTTCAAGACGTCTCTCTTGCCACATTTAATACGTCTCTCTTGCCACGTTCAAGACATCGATCTTTCCATGTTCCAGATGTCTCTTTTGCCATGTTCAAGACGTCGCAATAACGATGAAATCTATGTCGTCGGAAAAGAGACTTCATGTGAAATGAAGTTTGAGGGGGTCCGTTGTTTTTCGTTCTCCCGACAATATAAAGTGGCAATTGCGTCAAACATGCCATCGAAATTTGACCCAAATGTACTAGTGAGAGATGCTCATAGGTATGACAACCTGCGTCTTCTACCATGGTATTGACAACCTAGTTCTTTAGCACACTCCTCGACTCAGCTCCAGCTAGGTGAGGACAACAACAACAGTTCAACACTCATTCACACATGGATGACAATATCAACAACAAATGGGCATGGCACGCAGGCGGCAACAACCCACACTAAAACATGACAGAACTAAGGAGATTACTCAGGTGTCGGGTTCCTTAGAAGACACTGAACAGTTCACGAATTTTAGGTTTTAGGGGCGTGCGTGAATATTACAAAGGTCGAATACAGAGGCCTCTGGATTCACATGAATACACCGGTCACCTTCTTGTTTTGGTTTTAAGGAATGTGTGAGAAGAAAAATTAAGTAGAGGTCGATCAAATAGGTCTCACAGTTTCAAACGGAGGATACAAAAACTCGCAGAACAAACCCCCAACTCAGCTGACACTTTAGCTTTAAACTACATGTGCCTAGGTGGACACTTGTCTTCCTGGAGCTGCATGCATTCCCTTTTTCAAACGTTGGAGCTGCATGTGTTGCCTCTCTTAGGACTTAGGATAAAAGAATGTTTGTCACATAACTTTGGAATAATAATAATTTATTATTCTCAAGGACTTAAGCCCCTAAGCTTAGCCCCTATTTCCAAATTTTCAGCCCCTTTTTTCCTTACCCCATCACTCTTTCTTCATGGTCGGTTTGCATGCAATGATGTTTAATATTTATTAATGTTATGCATAATTACATATACAAAAATAGGTTCCTGGACTTTAACACTTAGGCTCTCCAGCCTAATAAAAAAATAAGCCCACCAGCTTATCAACACTCGGCTAACCCAACCTACAAAACACGATTACAATTCATAATATAACTGGGGCACATCCTTGGGGTATTGCAATCCCCTCCCCTTATTTTTTCATTGTCCTAAGTGCAACTATTTACACAACATCAACAAGATTTTCAAAATATTCAAAATGATGCTGGTACTCTACCCGCATAGCATCTTCATGCTCCAAGGTCATGTCCTTGGGACCGTACAAGGTCCACTGGACCTTTACAATCCCTATGGATCAATTCAGGAGTTGTTTTCTTTTTTGGTCCAATATACATATAGGATGCACTTGTAGGATACCTTCTTGCTCCACCTGAATCACATTCCAATCGATTACATGATTAGCATCAAGTATATATTTCTTAATCAATGAAACATGAAACACATTATGTACAGTCATGGACGCAAGTAATGAAAGAATATATGCAACTGGCCCAATCCTTTGTAGGATTTCAAATGGTCCACAAAATCTGGTTGCCAACTTGGCGTATTTTCCCAGCTTTAGGGAACTTCTATTAGCTTTCACTTTCAGGAAAACATGCTCTCCCACTTTAAAATCTCTATGGGTTCTGTTCTTATCAGCGTAACGTTTTTGCTTGTCTTGGGAAACTTTCGAATTCTGCTTAATGTTTAGCATTTTTTCTTCCATTTCTTTGAGAAACTCTAGCCCAACTACTTCCCTATTAGTTGTATTATCCCATCTTACTAGAGTATTACACTTTCTTCCATAAAGTGCTGCAAATGGGCTAATCTTCAATGATTCTTGATACCTATTGTTGTATGCGAATTCTACCAAGTGTAGGTAGTCTTCCCATTTACATGGTTTGTCCATCACATACATCCTTAGTATGTATTTTATCACTCGATTCACCTTCTATGTTTACCCATCATACTCAGGATGATAGGCTATGCTAAAGTTCAGATTCGTTCCAAACCCCTTAAATAACCGTTTCCATAAATTTGAGGTAAATTCCGGGTCTTTGTCAGACACAATTGTCTTTTGAATTCCATGCAATCATGCCACTTCCTTCATAAAGGTGTTGGCAACATTCCTTTCCTTGTGAGTAGTCTTTAACATAATGAAATGGGTAGATTTCATAAAGTTCTCCACCACACCATTGTTGAATCATGTTGCTTGCCAGTCCTGGGAAATCCTGTGATGAAATCCATTGTCACTACCTCCCAATTCCACTCAAGAATGGGTAAAGGTTGTAGAAACCATGTTGGGTTCTTGTGCTCAGCTTTAACCTTCTGGCACTCCATACATCTAGCGATGTAATTTGGAATTTATTTCTTCATACTTGGTCAAAAGTAATGGCTCTTTACTGTTGCCACATTTTTCTGATATCCAGGGTGCCCAACATAAGGTACGTCATGAATTTATTTCAAAATTGCAAGTTTCAAATCCTGGACATTAGCTACATAAGCTTTGTTTTTGTACAAGAGTGTTCCATTAGCTCTAATATTATAATATTCCACGCCTTGCAGCATCTTACCTTGTTGTACCTTTGCTACCAACTGCATGTACTGCAAATCTGCATTTGGAGCTTTCAAAATTTTTCCCTTGATATCAATTTGGCATATGCTAATGGTTGTAGAATTTAATTTGTGCACTCTCCTGCTGAGCGCATCAACCACTTTGTTTTCATTTCCTTTGATATGCTTGATATCAATGTCATATTCATAAAAAAAATCCAACCACCTACTATTCCTAGAATTCAAGGTTGGTTGATCAAGCACATACTTCAGAACGTTATGGTCTATCCTCAGTTCGAACCTCCTTCCTATGAGGTAATGCCTCAATTTCTTTAGAGCATGTACTATGGCTTCCAACTCCAAATCATGAGTTTCATAGTTCCTTTCGTTCTTTTTCAACTTTCTGGATTCATAACAAATTACGAATCCATTCTGACTGAGGAATCCTCCTAGTCCTTCTTTGCATGCCTCTGTACACACTACAAAGTCTTCATTCTGATATGCAATCCTCAGGATTAGAGTACTAGTTAACAATTTCTTCAATTGTTGGAAGCTTCTCTCACATTCATGTGTCCATTGAAATTTCTTCTCCTTCCTTTGCAAGGAAGTGATAGGGTGAGCTATCCTTGAGAATCTTGCAATGAACCTTGTATAATATCTAGCTAGACCCATAAAGGATCTAACTTCCATCACGTTATTTGGCACTGATCATTCTCCGATGGCCTCAATCTTCTCAATATCTACAACTAACCAATCCTTCAAAATAATATGCTCCAAGTAATGGATCTATTCCTGATAAAATGAGCACTTGCTCAACTTGGAATACAGTTGGTGCTCTCTTAGCACCTGCAACACCATCCTCGAATGTTGTTCTTACTCTTTTTCTAACTTGGAATACACTAGAATTTCATCCAGAAAAACTATTAAAAACTTTTCTACATAGTCCATGAATACACCATTGATGAGGTACATAAAAACAACGGGTGCATTTGACAACCCAAATGGCACCATTGTGAATTCATAGTGACCATACCTTGTTCTAAAGGTTGTCTTGTTGATGTCTTCATCCTTTATCCTTACCTAGTGATATCCAAACCTGAGCTCTATCTTCAAAAGCATCTTCGCATCCTTCAAATGATCGAAAAGAGGTCATCAATCCTCGACAGAGGATATTTGTTCTTTACATTTACTTTGTTCAATTGTCTGAAGTCAATACACAATATCAACGTCCCATCCTTCTTCTTCATGAACATGAATGGAGCACCCCAAGGTGACATGCTTGGGAATACATACCCCTTCCTTAGGATCTCCTCAAGCTGCAATTGAACTTATTTCATCTCCGACGTACTCATTCTATAAGGATCTTTTGACACTGGAGCTACTCCAGGAATCAAGTTTACAGAGAAGCCAATATCTCTTTTCGGAGGTAGTTCAGGTACCTCCTGGAATACATCTTCAAACTTATTTAGTACTGCATGATCTCCAATATTTGACACCTTATCCTTAGATGCTTCCTCCACATTGACTGCAAATAATTGACAACCTTTTCTATAGCACTTCTTCAACTGCATTGCTTATATTTCTTTGATAGCAAGAGCTCTCGGAATTCCTTGGATTGTTTTCCAATTTTCTTCCTCATCCAGGAAAGTGAATGCCTTGTTACAATAGTATAGGATGGCATGGTGCTGGTCCAACCAATCCATCCCAATTAGACATTCATAAGAACCTAAAGGCATAATGTTCAATTCAACCCTTGTGCTCAGTCCATTCATGTCCATTGGACATGACTTAACCAACTCAGTGACTTTTCTCTTGGTTCCTGTAGCCAACTTCCACTTCAATCATGTGTGACTGATATTCATCTTGCTTTTTTTTCCAGAGCTACATAGATCCTTTGAATTCTACTACCCATGTCCTTCACTGTTTCATCTTGTTGAACATTAATGAGAACTCTCACTTTGCCATTTTTGTGGGAATAATATTTGTACTTATGGTTCCCCTGACATCCCCAACACTGAATGGATGTCTTCCTTAGCCTTTGTTCCCCCACGTCAGACATTCTTGTCTCTCTAAAAGATGTTTGTCCTTGAGGACTGGTTCTGAAAAAGAGTGGCTTAGTTCCCTTCTTCCTCTGATCCATCTGGAATTTCTTCTTGTCTTCCCAAGCCTTCCAGAAGGTAGGCTTCTCTCTTTGCTACTCATATAATCATTTTTCTCTTCTTATAGTTTCTTATGTAGTCTTAGGATCATCATACTTGATATTCTCACCGATGGAAGGTGGAAATCCACTTAGATACCTCTGAATCTTGACAGTTTCATCCTTGATGAACATAACATACTTCAGTAATTCAAAAAAACTTCGTTTATATTCATCAATGGTCATGTTGCCTGGCTTGAGTTCAAAGAACTCTTTCATCTTTATGTCATAATATCTTTTAGTCAAGTATTTTTTCTCGAAATACCTCTTGAATTATTTCCAGTTGATATCTTTCTCTCTAATGTGTTCCACCTACACAAGTTGATCCCACCACATGGATGCCTTTCCTTTCGGTTGATACATTGCAATTATTCCTTCTGCATGAGAGGAATAATTCTACAGTTGGAAATATTTCCTCATGCCAATCAACCATGTTTTGGCATCCTCCTCCTTCTTATGTTCTCCAACAAATGTAGGAGGGTTAATCTTGTTCATTTATCCCTTCAGATCATCCACCACAGATCTCATGTGCTTTTTTGGTAGGAGATGGGCTTGAACTATTGTGTTCCTCCTTATTGGAATGCTTTGGGGAGTGGTGATGATGCCTACTAACGCTTCTTGATATACTTTTCCTCTTAGGGGTTTTGCGATTCCCTGTTTTGCTTGAGTTAGTCTCCCTATCCAACTTATTTTCTATTCTCTCCAGACTCTTCATCAACTTTAAGTTGAATTCTCCCTGTTTGTCCTTAGCTTTCATAATCTTTTGGTTATCTTCTCGGTGAGTTTGGGAATATTTCTGCAATCTTTCAATGATTTTCATCATGTTTCCTTCCCCATCTATCTCTTCTCCATGTCCATTGGAGTTCGATCCTTCAACTCCCAAATGGACATCCATTCCTTTTGCTTCATTATCTCAACTGGAAGAATTATGTGCTTCCTCCATTCCTTTACTTTGTGTCAATTTTCTACGGTCATGACACTCGTTGAAATCAGAAAACACAACGTCCAGTCAACCAAAATATGTCCGACCATCATTCCTTAACAAATCCCACATAATTCATAAACCGAATTTGTTTTAAGAAACGTTCATATTTCATGAATTTTCCGATCTCTGCTCAGCTCTGTAACAATCCTTTGAGCACTATCCCCTTTTCCCTTAGTCCCCAACCCATGTGATCATGGGTCGTGACCACTCACCTATCAAAAAGGGTGCTTCGTGACTTTGTGTTTTGGGTATTCTGTTGTGGGCCAAACCCAAAAATCTGAATTCCTATTTTTTTGAATCGCGAATCTCTTAGGCACTAGCTCCTCTCGATAGGCCCCTTTGATTGTGGCATTGGGCTATGACCTAGGTCCCAAATTCTGAGTGCATCGGGATGTTTCAAAGAACTAAACAACAACTTCCCTACTTCTGAACTAACGAACTCGCGATGTAGGGCAGATCAACCGTCCACATCTTGATCCATATTTATTTTCGACATGAAATGAGAGCAGAGATATAATAAAGAAATGCAGAGAGATATTGCAGATATTTAATAATATAACAAAAACGTATCAGATATGAAACCATAAACACATATATGCAGTAATACATGATTTCTATTAATGAAATAAATGTACAGAGACTGTAAAAATACAGAGTGAAAGACTCGCTAGAATTGTGGCAGCTTATCTCTGAGAAGATATGTGATGACTACTCAAATTTGTAAGAAGATGATTACAATGAGCCTCTAAAGGCCTTTTTACAATAAAAAAGAATGTCAAAAACCCTAGACATCCAAAAACCTAACCCTAGGAGATGAAGCACCAAAAGTCATGTGGGCCCCGTTTGGGTAAGTTAGTATGTCAACTTCCCGGGGTCGTAACGTTTGCAAACGATCTTCGTCTTAGGCGTATGATAGCCCATTGGAAATTTATAATTGAGGAGATTCATTTTTGGGGCTCAATAGTGACTTTGGACATAATTTAGCAGCTTGATCCTGGAAAACCTTCATTTGGGCTAAAAATAGTAAATTGTCAAAATTTCCAGAAAACTGTGTTGAGCTAGTTGCAAAAGGTGGGTGGCCACCGATATCCATGTAGATCAATCCTCCCTCCTTAGGAAGAAATGGTCTCCATTGCGTTCAGTGCCCAATGGAGAGGAAAAAGAGTTTGCTGAATTTGAATCTTGGTGAACTGCTTTCCCTGCTGGAGACGTTATGCTGCTCAGTTTGTGGAAGGCTATCACGAGTATGTGGCTAGAAGGGTTAGATATTTTTAACCAGTCTGGATACATGATATTATTTTGTGCATAAGGAATCTTTACACTTTTCTACAATCTTGTCGACCTGCTTCTGTTGGATAGAAGGTGCTTGGGCCGAGGTTGTAGTGGTTGTAGTATCCTTTCGTTCACCTTTTGAATAGATTGAGAAGAAGATGAATTTTGTAGTATGATATACTACCTTGTGACACCTTTTAGGTGGAATAGTAGTCGAAAATACCTCCGGTATTCTGTAGGGATGACCCCCCAAAGAAACAATAACACTACGGGGTCGAGACTCATAAACAACATGGCACTTCCACATATATGGTTGGCCCAAGAGAAGATCATAGACATCCAGTGGGGAAAGATCATGTAATACCTCATCCTTGAAGGGTTGGATGCCATATGACAATCGAAAATACTGGCTGACACAAATATCTCATCCTTGATGAAGCCACCCAATGTTGTATGGCTACGGGTGTGGTGTTTTTGACAATCCCAACTATTTGACGACCTCTGCTAAGGTGAGGTTCTTTTGGCTTCCGCTATCAACAATAAAATGCAGCGGGGTCCCCTTCACCCACATCTGTGAATGAAAAAAGTGCTCCCTCTCTTCAGGATCCATTGGTTCTTCTGGTTGAATTGTTGTGGTCATGAAAATAGAAGTGGGGTTTGCGTCGGTGATCTCTCTCTTACCAGTATTTTCAGAATCAAACTATGAATTAGGGTTTGGCTCCTTGTCTTTGATCTCGGCCGCCAATGACTATATTTAGTGACATTCATCATTGTTTTGACAAGGTATTTCATGGAAATCACACCATTTTTCAGTGTCCTTCTTTGTCTTCTCATGAACCTTCTTTTCCTATGCCTTGGAATTGTTTTCGGGAGACTGTTTGTTAGGGCCGTATTTGTCATACTTTCATTGTTGTAGATTTGCAGACCTGATCTCTCATTTGTTCTAGTGCTTAAATTTCTTCTCTATTTTAACAAAATATCAATAAGTAGCACCGAGTGATGAGATGTCCATAAAATCCATTCCAGTTTGGATGTATCTGTGTAGAGCCCCACGGTATTTTAGAACCAAATGTAATTCAGAGTCTTTGATACCTAGCTTGGTGTGCAAGGTATGGAAGGTATTGGTGAACTTCAGAAATACTTGGCCCCTCTCTTGTCGCAGTGTGGTCCATCTCATGTACTGGTCCTCATAGTTGCCAACAGGGTAATATTGTTCCTTTACCACGTCCACAAAAAAATTCCAAGTGGGATCGGACCCATGTATTCCAGACTCCTCTGTGGAACTTTTCTCCCTGTAATTTTCCCACCAATGCTTTACGTGGGGGAGACCTTTAAAAAGTGAAAATGTGATCCTTTCCCTGTTGGAAAATTGGTGAATAGAGAAATAACTATCTAGCAAATTTAACCATTTTTTTAGGGCATCTGCATCTATCTGACCTTCAAATATGGGAATATCAAAATTAACCTGTAACTTGAAAGGAGAGGTGCTTCCAAAGTGGTTGTTTGATGAATATGCAACTATTTCTATCGGTAGGCATTGAAGGATGTGGGAAAAATTCTCCATCATTTCATCCCTTTGTCACGTGAGAGCTTGCTCAAGCAACATATTTATAAGATCGTCTACTCTGTCATTTTTCTTTTCTTCATCCATGGAGGGTTTCTTGGGTGTGCGAGAGATATTGTCTTCAAGAGAGACAAGATCGATATCCAACTTTATATACTTGGACCTTATCGGGGACATGCACTGAAAAAATAATCAAGAGCAGCCTGCTCTGATACCACTGATCCAGATTTATTTTCGACACGAAATGAGAGTGGAGATATAATAAATAAATGCACAGAGATATCATAGATATTCAATAATATAAAAAAAATGTATCAAAGATGCAACCATAAACACAGAGATACAGTAATACACAATTTCTATTAATGAAATAAATGTACAAAGACTGTAAAAATAAAGAGTGAATGATTTTCTAGAATGGTGGCAGCTTATCTTTGAAAAGAGATATGATGGCTACTCACATTCACAAGAATATGATTACAATGAGACTCTGAAGGAATTTTTATAATAAAAAGGAATGCCAAAAACCCTAGACATCCAAAAACCTAACCCTAGGAGATGAAGCACCAAAAGTCATGTGGGCCCCGTTTGGGTAAGTTAGTACGTCAACTTCCCGAGGGCGTAACTTTTGCATATGATCTTCATTTTGGGCGTATGATAGACCATTGGAAATGTATCATTTAGAAGATTAATTTTGGGGGCTCAATCATGCCTTTGGATATCATTGATAATCTCTATCCCGAAAAACCTTCATTTGGGCCCTCAAAATGGCCCTGAAAGTTAAAACTCCTAAAACTAGTAAATTGCCAAAATTGTCAGAAAACTGTTTTGACCCAGTTGGAAAAGGTGGGTGGCCACTGATATCCACCTCAATCACTTCTAATTGGCATCCAATGGCTAAAAATCTATATGTAATTTCAGGCATCGAAGTTCCCAGACTTCGAAACTTTAGAGGTTCAGGACTTCGGGGCTTCGGGACTTTGGGGTTTCAGACTTCGGGTTCTGAAATCTTTCACGCTTGCTTCCTTCCAATCTCGCAGCTCCCAAACTTATGAATTCTCTATCCTTCGATCCATCATATTACATCTATCACCGACTAAGTCGATGGCATGTGGTACATCTAGGAAATTCCACGTCACCCTAGGCGATGTCATCCGACCCCACCACGTCTACTCTTTTTCTTATGAACTTCAAACTTTGAGATTTTGTGCAATGACACATCCCACTTCTCCTGACAATCGAACTCTCGAAATTACAATCTTCTCTTCTTCTTGATCCAATGATCAAGCTCTTTTTTCCATATCTATGGGGTAGATCTCCCTCAAGACTTCAGGGTTTCAGGTTTCGGGCATTTATGCCTCAACGCACCCCACTTATCCTGATTTTCAAACTCCAAAAGGATTATAGGATAACCCTCATGCACCTTCTCCAGATATCATGGTCGTAGAATAGATCCTATAGCTCCAACACCTCAAGTGTTGTGATCTTTCTCTCTATGGTCAAATACCATGCTTTTTGCGGTTTTACGATACTTCTACTCCTCCTGATCTTCATAAGTCGGAAAAGGTAACTTATTATCACTCAGGAAAATTTTGAGGTCCGAAATTAGTCCTGCAGACATAGTTTCCTCTTGAAATCTCAGGTCCAAAGACTTCTTATCCATCCCATCCAGGCTCAGCGTTGAAACCATGGATTTGATACCATATTGTAACGTCCACACGGATCAACCCCACTACCGGGAAATGCTACTATGCAGAACATACACTTATATATAATATGCATTAAATTAAATTAACACATTTAACATAGAGTTAGTGTGATCATATATACTTAAATATAATTAACAACAATTCATACATGTAGCGAAATACATGAAAATATACAAGCATCACAGACATGCATTTTAATTGAAATTAAACACAAGATAATACTTATCTTTGAAACTGTAGTATCTACACCAACTATGTCCAGAACTTCCATGAACCTCCCATCCTTAGACCACACTTCTCATCATGCTCAGTAGTGGGTCACCCCTAAGCTAGGACTAAGCTCCACCCAAGGCAAGGGAATCCTATACTAGGCTGAGGTTACAGGAAAACTGCAAAAAGAAACCAGAAGGAGTCTCTCCAGGAACCTTCTTACACCCACTACTCACAGACTCTCATTCCCCAAATGCCTGTTCCACCCAGGAGTATACACTTTCACAAGAACAATCCATCAGTGCTTCACCTCCCTCTCCAGGTCTCGACAACATGCCAGATTAGGAATTATCAGATCTCTGTAGTTAGTGTTGAAATCTCTTTGGGACTAAACAACTTCCAAACATAATCTCTCACCTGGAGAGAGATGCTCACAGGCCTTACAACCTTCCTCTTCTACCATGGGCCTGACAACCTACTTCTTCAGCACACTCCTCGACTCAGCTCCAGCCAAGTGAGGACAACAACAACAGTTCAACACTCATTCACACAAGGATGACAATATCAACAATAGATGGGCATGGAATGTAGGCAGAAACAACCCATGCTAAAACACGACACAAATAAGTAAATTAATCATGTGTTAGGTTCCTCAGAGGACACTGAATGGTTCATGAATTTCAGGTTTTAGGTGCATTCGTGAATATTGCATCTGTCGAATACAGAGGCCATGGGATTCACAGGAATACATTGGTCAGTTTCCAGTTCATGTTTTCAAGAATGCGTGACACGAAAAATTAAGCAGAGGTCGATCACAGAGGTCTCAAGGAAAAAATGAACCCCTAAATCAACTAATGCTTCCAATTTAAAATGCATGCACCCAATTCGACACTTTTCTTCCTGGAGCTGCATGCATTCCTTTTGCACACGTTGGAGTTGCATGGGTTGCCTCTCCAAGGACTTAGGATAAAAGCAGTTTTGTCACACAACTTTGGAATAATAATAAATTATTATTCTCAAGTACTTAATCCCCTAATATTATCCCCTTTTTCCAACCTTTCTACCCCTTTTTCCCTTACCCACCTTGCGGAAACTTAGTCCCCCATCACTCTTTGTTCGTGGTCGTTCTGCACACAGTGATGTTTAATCTTTATTAATGTTCTACATAATTACATATACAAAAACAGGTTCATGGCCTTTAACACTTAGGCTCTTCGACCTAATAAAAACATAAGCCCACTAGCTTATCAACACTCGACTCACCAGCCTACAAAACATGATTACAATTCATAATATAATTCGGGTACGTCCTTGGGGTATTACATCTAGGTCATCAGAAAATGATCATGGCCACTAGAAAACAATTTTATTGGCCTGGATTGAAAAAGGACATAGCTGATTACTTAGCTAAGTGTATAGAATTCTGGCAAGTTAAGGTAGAACATCAGCATCCAATAGGGTTTTTACAGACCCTACCAATCCTAGAATGGAAATGAGAAACCATATCCATGGATTTCAACACTGGATTACCAAATTCAACCAAGCAAAATGATGCGATAATGGTCGTGATGGAAATATTGAGTAAGTCTTCTCACTTCATTCTTGTGAAGTCAACTTGCAAGGCCATAGATATTGACAACATATTCATGAAGGAGATATTCAGACTGCATGGCATGCCCAAGGAAATTTTATCTAATAGAGACACCAAATTTTCTTCAAGATTTTGGAAATCCCTAATGGTTGGTTTTGAGACTAAATCGTTGTTCAACACAAGCTATCACCCTCAAATGTATGGATAGATAGAAAGAGTAAATCAAATAGTAGAATACATGCTAAGGATGCATGCAATGCATCAGTCTAAGAAGTGGGAAGACTACCTACCATTGGTAGAGTTTTCCTACAACAACGGTTATCAAGAATCCTTGAAGATGAGCCATTTTGAAGCCCTCTATGATAGATAGTGCAAAATACGAATCAGCTGGAGTAATCTAGTGGACATGATTACAATCGTACCCAACATGCTAAAAGAAATGGAACAACAAATGATTCAGATAAAGAAAAATATGAAGATTTCTCAGTATAGACAGAAAATTTACGTAGACAGAAAGCGAACTCCCAGAGATTTCAAGACATGAGACCATGTCTATCTCAGAGTTAGGCCCTAGAAAAGTTCCTTGAGAATGGGAGGTTGTGTGAAGATGAAACCTCATTACTATGGACCCTTCGAGGTCTTAGATAGAGTGGGACCTATAGCCTATAAGCTAGCACTCCCTCCCATAATAAAGTCACATAATGTTTTCCATGTTTCATTATTGAAGAAATATGTGCATGATTCTAATCATATAATTGACTAGTCTTTGATCTAGGTGGAGCCGGAGGGAGAATTCTTGCCAGAACCCCAATGCATACTAGACAGGAAGGAAAACTCACTCAGGAACCAAACCATTTCATAGGTCAAGGTGTAGTGGAAACACTTTGGCCGAGATGAGGCTACATGGGAAATGGAGGATACCATTAGATAGGCATATCTGATTTTTTTTAATCCTATATATACATATCATGTTGATAGATAGAACATCGAGGACGATGTTCATTTAAGGGGGAGGAAATTGTAACACCCTATTTCCCCCAGTTTGTAAATATAACTATATTGGCCAAGTAACTGTGGAAAACTCAAAGATGTGAATGTTTGATTTGATGGACCTTTGTATAAAAGGCCGATGAATGTAAATTTTGTTATTTTAATAGAAAATGGATATGTGTTGCATGACTGTTGGAATGGGGATGTGCTAAGAGAGACCACGAATGCTAGGAATAGGTGGTGGAGGGTATCTAGAATGGTTGTGTTAACCTCCACCGAACAAGTACTTTGTTGGATTCAATTTCTCAGCATCAGAATAACCCCCTCACCCAGGAAGGAATTACAGTCAGGCTGGTAGGTGGGAAGAACTCCTCAAGAGTTAATGAGGGGATGGGGAACACTACCCATCTGTAAGTCTTCCATACCTAACCACAGACTTAGAATTCAGGCCACACAATCTTGTTGGAAAAGGAAAGAAAGGAAAGCATGGGGGTCAGGAAGGAAATCTTCGAAGAATGCAGAGATGAGAGCCTAATATCTTGGGTTCGAGGAAGGAATAAAAGAGGAAAATGAGTTCTGATCGCAGAAAATAGAGACTGATTCGGGAGAAGGAGAGTAACCTTCGTCCCTATCTATTTATATACTGGGAGAAGGAGATTAACCTTCTTCCCTACCTTCTGTTGAGATGGAAGAAAGAGATTGAATCTCAAAGCATCGTGGTCTAAGCTCGATGGTGGCCAGTGGTAAAGCCAATAGGAGTGACTAAGCCTATCATTGGGTGGAAATGAGCACCCCTTTCAGTAGTTGCATCACACCTTATGGTTCTAATAAGTGCTTTCATGCCTTGTGGTTTGAATTGGAAATAATGGATGCATGCCTATATTTATATCTTTATAAATGGTCTATTTATTGAAATGATTAAGTTATAAGTATGACTTTGTTCCCTTGAGAAATTATGCTTCTGCTGAATTTCCCATATGCTCCAGTTTAATTCCTTGAAGTGGTTTCGCCAGGGAATTACAACACATTTCCAGAGTCGGATAAAACCTCTTGGCACAACTACTGTTATGGTAACCTCATGAGTTTACCTTGCCTTGTTTTAGAGCTTAAAGTTCTATGATTTATGGAGGTGTTTCCTTCAGACCATTAGTCTAACGGAATTTAAACTCACGCCCATGTCCTTAACCAAAAACCTGACTAAGAGTAGAGTTCATAGCCCAAGACTCGTCTGAAGGTCCATGTGACTTGGGTCTAGAAACCCTTCGCTAAAATGATTCAGCTCATGATGGTTTCATAATTTTGGGAGCTCAAAGATCTGAGATGTCAAATTCATGATAGTCAAAGTTACCCAAACCACCAGAGTAAGAAGAGCCATAGATGAATTAAGAACCTGACAACAAATATGGATGCGAGTTGTTTATCAGGAGGAGAATCCATCCCGATCATCAGATCGACCCAAATACTCATTAGAGTTAAAGAATCAAACACTAGACGCTTGATTAAATTGATGGTTGGGAATCATTATGGAGTGCAAAGGTGAAATTAGTGGACATGCTAGTTCATGACCCACAATCAAGCAACGTCGTTGATCTCATTGGGAATGGAAGATCAACAACCAAGATTAGATCAGAGTCAGGAGAGCACATCCCAGATTTTGAATATTGGACCCCGCAATCATTGTGAACCATTGATCTGTGAATGAAGATCGATTGTGGGGAATCATTGCAAGGAACAAAGGTGAAATTATTGGATGCACTAGTCCACGTCCTGCAATTCACCAAAGCCATTGATCTCGTCGGGCTGGAAGATCAACGCCCCCGATTAGACTGAGTTGGGCGAGTACTTTTCAGATTGCGTAGGTTGAGATTTTTGATAAAGAGTGTGCATGATGGGGCCCCACAATCACTGTGAATCATCGATCGGTGAACACATCGATAATTTCATATCATGACTGTTAGACCTAGAAAAGTTGCTAGGTGGATAGTCATAAGTTCCTTTGGAAATCCACAAAGTAACAAAGTATTTATGTACCGTTGATCTGAGAGAAAGGACACATGTGGACAGATGATCGACTTCTAGTGTAATCACTCTGGGAGAAATAAAGTGTGGAGAGGTTGAGACTCACAAAGCCTGAAGAGCTGAAGTGATTTGAAGTCTTCGATCTATGGGAGACACGCATCAACAGATTGTTGACTTTGGGTGTAAGCACTCTGGAAGAAAGTGAGTGTGGGGAGGTTGAAACTCCCAAAACCTAAAGAGCCAAAGCATATCCGAGTCATCCAAGCCAAAGCGATAGGTGTCATAAGATCCTACACTTCGGAGGAAGGTGGGGTCACGAAAGTTGAGAACTCCCAAAGTAAATCGTGACCGTCGATATGAAAGATACGTGCATCGATAGATCATTGAATTTGGGTGAAATCACCTTCAGTGAAAAGGTGGTGTGAGCATCTAGGACTCCCAAATGTCGAAGTCTCTAAGTGGACTCGAGCCATTTATTTAGATGGACGTGTGGAACCTGATATGGAACTTCGAGTATGGAGTACTTCAGAGGAAAAAGAGTTGGAGTGCTAGGAACTCTTGAACATCGAAGTCCCAAAGAAGATCATAATCGTTAATCAAAAGGAATGCATGGTGCTCGATCTATAACTCTTATTATGGAGTACCTCAGAGGGAAAAGGCGTAGGAATGTTTGAAACTCTTGAATGTTGAAGTTGAGAAATAAATCAAGGTCATCGAAATACCTGAGGACACGCGGCGTTGGATCATGAACTTCAGAGCTTTGCCACTCCGGAGGATTTCTTGTGGTGATCATCTTGGCAAATATTGTCTTGGCTTCTATTCATAGCCGCAATCATATTCACTTATTGGGGGATGAAAGAACTCGAATATCTTGGGAGAGGATATCTCCCCACTTTGAGCTTGCTTCAGAGCATGGAGATCATGGCTGGAAATATCTGGTAGAGTATAATTGAATACGGACCACAAATGAGGGTATTGTTTTTCCTAACAAGAATGACAATTTTTATGCCCTGTGTGTGTGTTACACTTCTCATAGTACTAGAGTTTGTGATTGTATTCCCAGAAGAGTTACCAGGTTTTTCGCCCGAAAGGGAATTGGAATTTACCATCGAATTAAAACCAAGAACTTAACCAAAGCAAGAAATCCTTATCGGATGTCGAACCATGAGTTACAAGAGTTGAAAATGAAACTAAAAGTGTTGTTGGGCCTAGGACTTATACATCCAAGTGTGTCAACTTGGGGTACACATTTTATTTTAATACGGAAGAAGGATGGGTTGTGGAGACTCTGCATTAACTATTGTCAATCGAATATGGAAACGATCAAGAACCAGTAACTGTTGCCAAGAAGAGATGATTCATTTGATCAAATGAAAGTCACAATAGTGTTTTTGAAGATCGAATTGAGTCAAGATATCACCAGTTATGAATCAAGGAGGAAGACATTCCTAAGACCACATTTAAGACAAGGTTTGGACATTACAAGTTTATCATTTTACCGTTTGGACTGACAAACACCCCAGGGGTATTAATGAGCTTGATGAATGGGGTGTTCCATGAAAACTTGGAAAAGTTTCTTCAAGTATTCATTGATGACATTTTGATATATTCTCGGACGTTGGAAGAACATGACGAACATTTGCGCATGGTACTACAATTTTTATGAGAGAAAAAATTATATGGGAAACTGTCGAAATTCTTTTTTTTATCAATCGAGGATTCATTATTTAGGTCATGTTATCTCTGGAGAAGGTGGAGGATATTATGGAATGGCCTGCAAAAACAAGTGTACCAAAATCACATAGCTTCATGGGTTTAGCTGGATATTATCGATGGTTCGTCAAAGGTTTTTCGAAGATAGCAAATCCAAGCACGGAATTGCAGAAGACAAATAAGAAGTTTTTTTGGACCGAGAAATGTGTGGAATAATTTATAAGGCTCAAGGATTTGTTGAGGACCGCGCTGATACTAAAGGTCCCTTACATGGACAAGGATTTATTTGTATGAATAGATGCATCCAAGGAAGGATTAGGTGGAGTCTTCATGAAAGACGGTTGAGTGGTCGCTTACATCTCAAGGAAGTTAAGAAAGCATGAGGAGAACTATGTGATGAATGATTTGGAGTTGTTGGCCATTGTGTATTCCGTGAGAGTGTGGAGACCTACTCGATTAGATGAAAATTCAAACTGAAAACATAACATTGTGGGTTGCAACACATTATTATGCAAAGTGACTTGAACAAGTGACAAAGGCATTGGTCATAATTGCTTAGAAAGTACGATTTTAAGATTACCTACATAAAAGGTATAGTGAACATAGTGGCAGATGCGTTAAGTCAGAGACCATGCATATTTTCGGTGATACCACTCCAGAGGAATATTCATGAAAGGATTCTAACTATATAGTGCGGTGTTGATTGGTATAAACAGGTTAAAGAAAATATCGGACAAGACACCATGTTGGTACCAAAATTTGAGGGATTTACCATGGAAAACGATGGATTAATGAGGTATAATAACTACATTTACGTATCTCCTAACGATGAATCAAGAATTTTGATATTAAATGAAGCTTATATATCAGTGTACACGGCTCATCTAGGAGTCGCGAAGATGAGGGCAGACATTAAACCTTTATTCTTCTGTAAAGGAATGAAGTTGTACATCGTAATCTATGTGGTGAGATGTCTATAATGTCAGCAAGTGAAGGATGAACATAGACATCCGACAGGATTAATACAACCACATGCTATTCGAAAATCAAAATGGGAGTTCATTTTGATGGAATTTATCGTGGGATTGTCATTGACAACAACGAGGCACAACTTGATTTTCATGGTAGTTGACACTATGACAAAGAGTACACACTTTATCCTTGTGTGTACAACGTATCAAGCACCAAACATAGTGTTGTTCCTTGACCAATTATTGGAGAACCTTGGTCATGTTTGACCTCTTTTGAAACTTCGACCAGCTGGTCAAAGGAAGATCCCAAGTCGAAGCAGAGATCGCAGGATCTTGGCCCCTTTTTAGGGAAGTTTTGGGACTAGGGTTTATGTAACGGGTATGGGATGTCGGCTCATGGCTTTACCCATGTTTAGGCACATTTTGTAATGTATAATTAGAGAGCTAGGCGATGTAAGTAAATACAAAGATATAGTAGACTTAGTAGAATCGACTTAGTGTGGAGCTAGAGGCTTTGTGCATACTATGTGTTAAGACTTGCAGAGCTAAGTGAAAGTGATTGTAAGAAGCTTGTGTGAAGACTATGTAAGAAGTCTTTCTGATGTGACCTAACTCAGGAAAGGAGGATCTAGGGAGGTGCACATATCTCCTATCCTATGTGCAGTAGGTTTTTTGGGCTCTGTGCATGTAGGAAGATTGACATAAGATAATAAAGAAAGAGAAGAGTTGGTGGACATAGCCCCACACTGGGGTGAACCATGTATATCCTGTGTTATGGTTGCTTCGTGCATTATTGTTGTTATGTTATTGATGTGATTTATTCTTAGTAGTGATATATTTATGTATGATGCATCTAGTATGATATCTTAGTGCTTAGTAATGTGAATGAATGCTAGATCTGATCTATCTTTCTATGCTAAGTGCTTGAACGTGTTAAATCTTGTTGAATATTGCACTGCTCTGTAGTTAGGGTTTATATATGTGATGTGATTGAGGATGAATGATAACTGCTAAGTGTTGTGTTAGAGTGGTGTAATCACAGATCTGTGTCCCAGCTAAGTTGCAGACATTTGAGTCGTGCAACCATCCCTGTCTCTAGCTCGGGTGAGACTTCATCTGATTCACAGGTGTTTCTGAAAGGGATGATAGGTAGGGTTTTTTTGTTGTTCTATTGAAGCGCTGAAACCTGGTTCTTCCCCTGTGCCAACAAATGGTTCTATTTCTAGGACTTGAAACTGTGATTGCTGGGAACTAAAGAAAAGAGAAATATTTGTGCGTAGATATGCTACTTTAGTGTGTAGTATTCTACTTGACTTGCAAAGATCTGTGCTAAGAGGAGAAATTGTATCTGAAGAAAAGAGGTAAGATATTGAAGATTTGTTCTTTGAGAAAGGTAAGATAAGTGAAAATTTTAATTTGAAAGAATGAATCTAGGTATGTTTGATAAATTGTTTCCTAGTCCGAAAACTAGGGTACAACTAGAAGAACGAAGATTTGATATGAATAGATCTGATAGAAATAATGAAAGGTATGTTATCCCTATGCATAGAAAGAATGTTTGGACTAACAAATGGATGCAGGATCCTAGAAAGAATTTTTTTCAGGTTAGTTAATGTGATCCCAATGCGCAGTACAGGAGAGGTTGGGGATCATTTAAGAGAAAGAGAGGATTAACCCTTTGTTACAACTACAGAAGACTGGGCCATCTTGCTAAGGAATTCCCTAGTAGAAGACCTAGTTGTATTTGTTGTTAATCTATGGACCATGAAGTTCTAGATTTACCTAGAATGATTACTATAGTTGAAAACATGAATATGAGACAATAAAACTATGAGACAAGGCAAGAAACTAAGGATATGATAGAACCCCAGAAAGAATCAAAGACTTTATTATTGCATATGAAATAAACCTTGAATGACCATAGAGACATTAGCTTATCGGAAGTCTTAAAAGAGAAAGAGTACATAGAAAGAAGAATAGGAGACTTTGACATAGATCGTGTCCTGGATGAGGAAACACAAGTGAATATCATGACAGAAAGAAATTGGGAAATTTTGGGAAAGCCTGTTATAGTTCCTTCATTAGGAGGAAAAATATTATTTAGAGGAAAGTTGATAACCCTATGTGGAAGACTTACCCAGACATCTATGAGTGCTCATGGCACTTCGACAAAAGAAGAATTTGAGATCGTTAAGTTTGTTGAGAACAACGCCCCATTTTCTATCTTGCTAGGAAAAACCTGGATCAAGAAAGATCAGATACGAAGGAAACAAGAAGAGGAGGATCTAGAATAGAAAAAGAAAGAAATAAGAGATTCCATGGCTAGGAGAATAGCGCACTTACTGGAAGAACAAGAGAACCAGTCGAAGCTACTAAGGACAAAAGATATGGATGTCGAAGTTGAAAGGACATAGGAAGACTAAAGACACCTGTCTGTACAAGAGAGTAGAGAAGCTACCCCAGAAAGAGAAGAAGTATCACCCTCGAATCCTATGAAAGACCCTCCACAGTGAAAATTTATCATGCCAAGAGGAGATAAGAACAATAATGGAAAGAGGAAACTAGTGATTCAAATCACAGGAAAGGAGGCTAGAAAGCTCAGTAAGAAGAGAGAAAAGTTAGAAAAATTGCAAGAAGTTCCAGAGAAGACTTTGCAGAAGGAAGGTTTCTAGAACTTGAACTTCATCAGAATATTAGTACAACACAGATTGTCACTTCACCATGACAGAGTGATATGACCGTTGGAGGCATTATGATCATTAGAATGACACTCCAAAATGGCTAAAAAAGCAGTTATGGCCCAAAATATTGCCATTTGACCATTGGTACCACGCCATAATGGATGGAGCTACATTGATTGAGGTGTTCCTGCCCATTGGAAGAGTCTGTTATGATAATATCTATTTATCCCTTCGAGCGTTGCACCGAGAAAACTTTTTCCAATTGTGATTATCCGAGTCCATAGAGAACTAGTTGATTTTGTGTAGTGACCATTGAGACCTTGCAATCCATTCTGTTACATTGAGTACTGTTCATCGACCTTAGATATCAGATCTCGAGTGTGCACGTCAGATGAAATTAGCGCAGCAGAAAAATCCGTTGAAGATATTTTAATAGACCTCATGGCCGAGAAGGTGATGTCTACAGACATCCAAGCCACATCAATGAGAGGAGTGGAAGCATCCCCGTCGACTTCTCGTGGATATGGACCATCCCGAGCTGTGACCGAGAAAAGAACCAAGAATTGTAATGACTTGAAAAATGCGAAGCTAATTCCATCCATCCTACTTGACTACATTCCACCCCTGGCCGGTGTGGTGAGTCGTGATAGTGTCCCGAGGGACTTCAACTACACAGTCATCACTGCGTACCTCCCGAAGGGAATAAAAGTAATCAGACCACAGTTGGAGAGGATTCCAACACTGAAGATCAATGACTATAACCTAGGAGACCACAAGAGCTATGGCATGCTCGCACCTCAAAAATATTTGACCAAGACTAAGGGGAAGAAGTCAAAGATCATCCCCCAACCATGGACTATAGACATTGTGAGGTCCACTACACTCAACATGATGAAGATACCACATTTTGGAAGGAATCAGGAGGTTAACGTGTGCGTTAAAATCCTATTGTCAATCTTCCATGGTGGGTATCTATCGCTAGACAGATGCATCACCGTCAATCTTGCGTTGATCCATAGGATCACTGGATTAAACATGTAGGGACCAGACCCACCAGAATTCTATGTCAGAAAGGCTGCAGATCGCGCCCTGGTGCAAAATATTAAAGACACATATGGGGATGTTGAGAAGGGGAAACGAGGCTCCAAGGTAGCCTCCATTCAGAATGGCATAGTGCGCCTAGGCTACCAGTTGATCACTGGAAAGCTAGTAAGGAAGAAAAGACCCACGCAAGTCACGAGGTTCATTGTTGACCTCGCAAGAAAATGATTGGAAGGACTACGTATGAACTAGGTGAGTTACCTCATCAACCAATTAGAACAGGACTTTCGCAAAGCTCAGGATTAGGGCTATGAGTTCCATTTTACCTGGATGTTAATCCTCATTGCATTCATTGCTTGGGATATGCTGGAAGGAGAGACATTCCTTGACATTGATCCATTCAAGCCACTAGCTGCAAAGTTCACCACGCTCTGGTATTCGAGCGATATGGGGAAACATTGGCAGTCGAACACGGTGTTCCATACCTACTACCTATAGTTGAAGAGGGCTATTGAGTCTTTCCCTCATATGACGATGAACACCCTTGACAGGTTCAGGCCCCTTATGAAGTTCTATGTAGATAGGCATTCTATTTATATTATTGCACGCATAGACGAAAGTAAAGAAGAGCTTCAGTCCTAATACAAGCTCAGAGAGGAGGACCTGGAAGAAATCACTAAGGAATGGCCCACAGAGTTCCTTATACCAATCGACTAGGAAGAACTGTCTAACCTTGACCTCATTGGAAGTCTGGTGGTTACTCGTGAAGAGTATGATGCACCCAGCAGTAGCAGGAAGAGAAAGAAGGAATATGTAAAAGAAATACGCAACACATCAAAAGAGACTACATTAGATTCACCTAGCAGAGGAGGAGATGACGAAGTGAACAAAGAAGAGAAAGAAGGGGAAGAAGACAAGCAGAATTAGGGCGAGGTAACATTGCCACAGAATCCCCCTGATGACATAGAGACATCTAGGAAATGAAAGGTTTCCTCAATGAAACCTACATCACGGAAGAAGTCCAAAGCTAGTAAGCCGAAGTTGTAGACTGTGCTCATGGTCGATGACTTCGATTTCATTATCGCATCTCTATCATATGCCTCAGAAAATATTTTGAAGATAAATGAAGCCAAACAAGAAATCATGTATGAAATAATTGAAGTAGAACTGAGAGGGGTACAACAAGCTCTTCACTCCAGCCGTGTAGTGTCCATTGTGCCCCTACCACCAGAAGAACCAGAATTGGGAGATGAGCCTGCCCAACTGTGCAGAATAGTTGATGTGACCGAATCTTGCCTTCGTCTCATACATGAAGAAAAATAATAGGCCACAGTGGCCCTGAAGAAAGAACAAGAAGAAGTCATAGAGCAATGTCAAGTTGCATAGCAAGAAAAAGATGACCTTCAAGTGAAGTTCACAAAGGATAGAGCGAAGATCCAACAAGAGAAAGAACAACTACTCGTGGAGAAGGTTGGAGTTAAAGAAGCAGTGAACATAACACTTCTCTCTATGACAGGATTAGAACAGATAGAAGAAGACCCAGTGGAGAGTCAAGTAGTGAAGCTTGTTGTAGCCATGTAACAACTTCAACAAAGAGTAGCATAATTGGAGTTACAAACAGTACCAAGAACTCCGCAGGAAGTGTGAGACCAGTGAGAAGAAGTTGCCCGAAGCGCAGTCCATAGAATCAAGACATTAGCCTTAGAATTTAAACAACTTAGCTGTCGAAGTGCACATAATTATGAGTGCCTTACTGAGGACCTTGACCTAAAGACACTAGAGTCCTAGATCCAAGAAGAAAAGCATCAAGAAACAACAATACAAGTGCAGTTGAAGCCCTTGTCAGCAGTCAAGCGAATGAAAATATCCCAAGAATAGTGTACAACTCATTAATAGGTCCATGCCATACAGAGAAAATTCATGGAAGTGACTCAGAAGCTCTAGCTAGTGCAAGATGCATCTTGCCTAGCTTTTGAGGAGATTGAAGGACGAGGAGAAGAACTATAACAAGAATTTATTGCAGTTGAACAATGCTTGGAAGACCAGTGATCGAGGAAGTTATTCAGGAGTTCACTGAGCAGGATGCCTTGGCGAAGAAATAGGTCGAAGCATCTCGAGCCAAGCTCAAGGTGTTTGAAGAAGATTTACTCAGAGAAGAGTGACACAGGATGAGTCACAAGTGAGTGTTGGGGGCCTATTGTCCCTTGAAAAAGTATTAGAGAACCTTGGTCATGTTTGACCTCTTTTGGGACATCGATTGGCTAGTGGAAGGTGGAGCGCAAGTCAAAGCGAAGATCGTGGGATCTCAACCCCTTTTTAGGGAAGTTTTGGGATAATGGTTTCTGTAATGGGTATGGGATGTCGACCCATGTGTTTACCTATGTTTAGGCCCATTTTTAATGTATAAATAGAAATCTAGGTGATGTAATTAAATACACATATATATTAGACTTAGTAGAATCGGCTTAGTGCAGAGCTAGAGGCTTTGTGCATACCATGTGTTAAGACTTGTAGAGATAAGTGCAAGTGATTGTAAGAATCTTATGTGTAGACTGTGTAAGAAGGATTTTTTATGTGACCTAACTCTAGGAAGGAGGATGTGGTGAGGTGCGTAGATCTCTTGTCCTATGTGGAGTAGGGTTTTTGGGCTTTGTGCATATAGGAAGATTGACAGAAGATAACAAAGAAAGAGAAGAACTAGTGGACGTAGCCCCACAATGGGGTGAACCACGTATATCCTGTGTTATGGTTTCTTTGTGCATTATGGTTGTTATTTTATTGATGTGATTTATGCTTGGTTTTGATATCTTTATGTATGATGCATCTGGTATGATATCTTAGTGCTTAGTAATGTGAATGAATGATGGATCTTATCTATCTCTTTGTGCTAAGTGATTGAACGTGTTAGATCTTGTTGAATACTGTGATTCTATGTATTTAGGGTTTATATCTGTGATTTGAATGAGGGTGAATGATAACTTCTAATTATTTTGTTAGATTGGTGTAATCACATATTTGTGTCCCACCTAGGTTGCTGACATTTGAGTCCTGCAACCATCCCTGCCTCTACCTTGGGTGAGACTTCATCTGCTTCGCAAGTGTTTCTGAAAGGGACGGTAGTTAGGGTTTTGTTGGTGTGTTGTTGAAGCATTGAACCTTGTGTCTGCCCCTATGCCAACACATAGCTATATTTTTTATCAGCGAGATAGTTACATTGCATGGCATGCCTAAGAGGATCATATATGATTGAGTATCGATGTTTACAAGATGATTTTGGACTAGTTTTGAAAAGGCCTTGCCAACCCAAATTAACTTTATTACCATATATCACCTAGAGACAGACGGGCAAATGGAAAGAACAAACCAAATCTTGGAAGATATGTTGTGGATGTATGTGTTGACGGGCGAAATTGACCGTCCGTCAACTGGGAGAGTGGATTCAGTCTGGGGTTGTCTAATAACCCAAGCCGTTTGGGATAACCCACCCTGACGGGTTTAGCGGCTCCGTTAGCCGATCTAAGTCCTAAGAAAACAAAAAAAGAAAACTACTCTAAAATAACTAATCTAACTAAAAACAACTATTAAAACAAACTAAAAGATAAATCTAACTAAAATTAACTATTAAAACAAACTAAACAAATCTAACTATTCTATATATACAATCTACTATCTAATACTATACTAACTCTAAGAAATTAAATATCTAACTACTAACAGAAATAAATCTTATTCACAAATGTACAATATTTACAATTTACAGATTTGAATGAAAACTTGAAAAACTCATTTGTATTCTGTCCTAAGATAGTGAGAGCTATTGTCTTTGATTTTTATAATTTTATGAAAAAGAAATAAACTAAAAACTAACTAAACTAAGAAACTAAAATACTAACTCTAACTACAAACATAAACTACACATATATCTAACTAAACTACTTAAATTATACTAACAAATTAAATAACAAACTAACCTGAAGAAACGCTCTAGGTTTGTCCTGTGTATGATGATTGTCTAAGTTGATCGGAGGGAGGAAACCCGCACCGAATTATCCATGAGCTTCTCGTAAACTAGAAGCAGTTGTGCTATTCAAATAAAATTACAGGACAAACAAGACATAAAAATTTACAACAACCTTATGATTTATAAATCTTCACAGTTAGATAAATCTGTATGCAAAGATCTATACAAAATGATTCAATTAACGAAGAAAAAAAATCTGTGATTCATTAACTGAAACAAAGTAATTGTTGTATTTTTTGAATAATGAAAGAGATCAGATATGGATAACACATTAATCAAATCATATCATCCTGAAATAGATTATGAGAGCTAAAGTAGTCTATAATCGACTGCAAAATGATATGCATAAACTTGAAACAAAAGTTTGATATATTGAAAGCGAAAGTTGTTACAAGACATCCACTCTCGTCTCAGTTTGTATAAAAAATCCATAGCCTGGTTCTCCCACAAGTGAGGATGATCCTTGTTACAAAAAATAATAAGTATTTAAAGACCTCCCACAGGATAAAACATCCCTGTGGAAGTTATCAAAACTGTTTACAGAAAATCTGGGATGATATCCCAAGTTCCTACCTCTAACTCAAACTAACAACTAAAAAATAAAACTACATCACATAAATATCTCCTAAACTGTCCAGCATGTCCAATGTAATTAGAATGTACCTGAAAGAGGTCAAAAAAGGACAATTTAAGAGGATATTTTGCTAATGAAAATGATAAAAATCTAATTCTAAAGACTAGCTACAGAATCTTACGATTATGTAGCTGGTCTAAATCAAACACAAAATCGTATTAAAATCAATTCGAATTTTAAATAATTAAATTCAAACTATCAAAAGATATTTGATTGCTAAAAGCATCATTCAAAACGACACTTGTATGCAAATTAATCAAATTAAATCAAATGATAACAGAAATGGATAGGCCCTGTTTAATTCGTTATCACCGATTCGGGTATACAGAATCATATTGGATAGCCGACAGCAATGAAATTGATTCATAATCAATTGAAATCACAAATAGTTGCTTCAACTATCCACAAGATCACTTCAAATCCAAACCAAATTAACATGATTTTTTTCTCCAATTGATCGCACTATATTAAACATAACAAACGATCCATGCTATTAGCGAATCAAATCAAAACTGGTATATAAATTATCACAAATGAAATCATAATAGAATTAATCGGTTGATAACAGGATCTATGAGACTCATCCAATGTTTGTTATTGCCAATTGGGGGCAGACAAAATTGATTGACAGTGAACGAAATCATCACTCGAATTCATTTCAAATCGAACTATTAGCTGAGTTTTCTCATACAAATTCAACAGAGACAACATATGTTGATCTGAATTTAACAAACTTGTTTTGAAAATTAAAATCAACAGAATAGCATCAAGTCTATTTTCGATATGAATCCGACACATAAAAACAATCGTGCTGACTCAAGATACATAGCAATCTAATCAAAATAAGAGCGAAATGAACAGTTTGAGTTTAACATAGTCCTTATGAATCAAACAGTTCCATAATTTTGGCAAAAATATCTTTGACACAGGTCAAATATAATCCAAATCCGAACGAGAATGTTGACAAAACAGAGTCATTTTTCCAATTTAATAGACTACATCGTAATTATCAAGCCAATTCAATCCTATGAAATCGTTTCAAAAATCAAATCATAAAAACTAAATCAGGGTCGATCTGATCCAACCACAACGAAATCATATCAAATCAAAACATAGTCGTGCTCTAATTTTAGCATAAAAACCTCCTGTTCAGGTTAGATGCAAACAAAATCCAAGCAAAAGCAAACACTATTGATTTCGTTAACTCAAACCAACAGACAAACGAATCAAACCTAGTGAAAATCGATCAATTGCTACACTGGTCATGACCAAATCGTGTAACCAAATCATAACTTGATTTAATTTTAACAAAATGAAAACAATGTACAGGATCCACAACATAACCGTTTTTGATAATCAAACCATGACAGAGTCATTTCGAAGAATGGACAGAGCTATTTGAAAAACCAAACTCAATTCATTATATTAATCCTAGCAATTCATAGAACAGAATTGATATCGAAATTCATACCTGGATGATGAGCAGACAACTTGGTCATGACAGTTTGGAATTTACGAAGGCTCTAGCCGATTCGAAATTCCTAAATACGATGGAACCAGTGGTTTTCTGCTTCTTGTCATTAGCTTGAAGCTTGTCCCTTTGGCTTGTCAATACTGTAACTTGGTTTTCCAATGATTTGATTTTGGACTGTAATAAGGGAACGTCGGTATAGTAGCGTTCCAACCACACATTACATTGGTCACATGACGACTGTCCAGGCTTCGAAATTGTAGGTGAGGGTTTGTTTAAAACGCCAAGGGTTTCATTAGGTAGCTTGATCCCAGGGTAGCTAGGATTGTTCTTTAGGCAAGGGGGTAAATTAGAAACAATGTCATAGGGTGGCTCGGAGCACAAACCAAGGGAATAAGGGTACTCACTAGCCAAGAAGCGCTCGATATCAGAGTCAGAATCTTCGCTGAGGACTATGGGCTTCTACTCAACACTTGGCTTAGTTTTATTCCAGGCTAGTCTCGATATGAGTCGAGCATTCTTTTTACCTTTTCCGTCGATAGTAGGGTTACCCTTAACCTTCTTGCTCACAAGATTTTTTACAGCCTCAACCTTTATAACGTTGGGTAGGTCGATATCAGGGTTGATCGAGGGTTTGGGAGAGGGTAGAAGGGCATAAAAAGGCACGGGTGGACCGACCTTAGTCTCACTAACCACAGACTTATCAACTTGGACAGACTCTGAATCAACAAAACCATTACGAGAGAGAAAATCTTGCAAACTATCGCCGTGGAGGTTTAAATGATGAACGACGATGAGTCTGATCAGGCCGTGGTGAAACAAGCTACTATCGGACTTCTCTTGTTTAAACCTCTTAGCCATTTTATAAATACTATGATGGAAATAAAATGGCATATTCAATGGATAACCCATGAAATTTATTAACAGTCGAAGGTGATAAAGAAAAACCAGTCCATACCGACCCTCACAGGTCACGAATTGTTTAACCACTATCAAAAGATCATGCCACCTAGGTTTAAGCGTGGAAATATGCATACCTCTGTCACAAGATGTGACCTTCTGTGAGACGAACAATAATGGCCATGGCACCTCCTCAACTTTAGAGTTTTTAAACCATCGCTAGCCTGTGGCTGCTAATCCAGTGGCAAAGCTGATGAACTCTTCATTGATTTCAAGATGAATGTCACCTATTTTGGCCCTACACCCATCAAAAGTCAGGGTGAACTGTTGTGCAACAAACAGATTAAAACCCTCAAACCTTTGTACAAACGTGAGCCAACCATTATCTTGTAAATCTTTCCGAGGATTATCGAACAGTAGCAGGGCTTGACTACCGTTCGACTCAATTCGCACCACCGGTGCGATGGAGAAGAGCACACGATGAGTGATGTGAATGAGACAGGGTTTGAACGCAGCATACACAGGAGCAAAACACTCACAGGCTTACCTGATGCTAGCAGAGATGAAACAAGGATAGGGTAAACATTAATGACATCGTGCGAAGGTGGTGGAGTTATTTCTGTCCATGTAGAATAGTCATTACCATAGTACAACCGCCGACACTTTCCACTATTCAAATCACAACGCATATGTGTTACAACTATGCCACTTCAATCAATCAATTGAAACCTTTGGTAAGTGGATAAACCATTCGCGCAATCAAAAGTTATGCCATAGTTTTAAAACCAAACACACAAATCGAAACCAATATAAAGTGTTGTATGAAACGATTCACACCAAGGGTTTAAACCATAAGACCAATGCTTTTTCATATAATTAATATGCCAAGTGAATTGATCAAATAACATGTAGATCCAATTACCAATGCATCACAACTCAATCACTCATGAAACAAAATTACATAATCAATCAAAGAATGTCAAATGAGTATAGATCAAAAGGGTTTTGCCAACTTCATAATGATAAGTAAAATGTAAACAAAATGGGCATAAGAATGATAACGACAATTCAATGAAGATTTTAATACGACTTCGAAAGACCAATTTTTCACGCTTACAGTCGTGAAAACAAGAACGAAGGTAAGTGTGTAAATAGTGAAAAAATAAAAGTGTCATTTATTTGAGAATTGTGACGAAAAATTAAGGTTTGCAAAACACTGGTGTAGGCAGCTTATAAGGATAGTAGAAAATGTGAATTGGCTGCCAACAGTATGTGATGGACCAATAGAAGCATTGGGAGGAGTTCTTTCCACTGGTAGAGTTTTCATACAACAACAACTATCAAAGCACCATTAAGATGGCACTATTTGAGTTTATTTATGGGCGATCATGTCAGATTCCTTTGATCTGGGATCAACATGAGGGTAGGGTCTTGGTAGGGCCAGTAGCGATCCAAGAAATGGAAGAACAAATGAAAATGATAAGACAAAGGATTAAGGAAGTGCATGATCGACAAAAGAGTTATGTCGATGCGCATTGTGTTGACCATAGTTATGAAGTTGTTGATCCATTATTCTTGCGGGTGAAATGGCACAAGAGTTCGATCAAGTTTGGAAAGGGCTCTAAACTCTCTCATAGGTTTGTGGGACCTTTTGAAGTTGTTGAAAAGAAATGGCTCATGGCCTATCGAATAGCCTTGCTTGATTCTTTGAGGCATATGCACAATGGTTTTCATGTATCTATTTTGAGACATTATGTTACTGATCCTACACATGTGACTGACATGAGTTCTTTGCAAGTGTTGGTTGAGGGTACGCTCGCGGAAGAGCTAATATGCATTCTAGACCATCGCATTCCACATCTACGACGTTGAATAGTTGATCAGGTCAAGGTCGAGTGGGACAATTATAGTCTACACTCGGCTACCTAGGTGGATGCATATGATATGTGCCAGTAGTTTCCATTTTTGTTTGATAGTTAGAAATTTAAATATTTTCACATACTTTATTTACTACGCACATACTATGAAACTTTGGGACAAATTTTAAACCAAGAGGGGGTGTATGTAACATCCCGCTCTTGTGCACACATGATTTGACTTATTCTTTGAAGACACTTGCGTGCAAGTGATCTGGTTTAGTATATGGTTGTCTATTTCACTTTTGGATTTTGATTTTTTTATTGTTGGATTATGATGTTATGTTATTTGATATCTATGTATAGACAGGTGCTATTGACATCTTTCTCCTGAGTGTGCATGAAAATTGACAGATTGAGGATGTCTATGGCATCAATGGACCTCCTTGGACTCTAGATCAAGTCAGGGAGTGGACTGTATATTGTTTGGGTATTTCTATTTATGCATATGTGACATATGATCAAGTATATTTTGATGTTTTTTATGGATCATTGACAATGTTTAATTGATGGATGCAGGATGACGATTGCTTGCTAGTCAAACTCACATAACAGTAATGGGGCCATGCACAACAACCGGATATTGAGGGAGAGGTGTGGAAGCAACCCTGCCACAACCTACTAGCACTCTTGTCATGGCTCTAATTTTAGGTTAACGAATACCTAGTTCGAGAGGTCCACTATGTCGTGAGGGAAAACTAAGACAGTCACTCACGAATATTATAAGGGGCATGCGATAAGGAAGGGTTCTTATTCCTTAGAGGCCCTTAGTCCCTCACAAGGTCTCCTTATGGAGTATTGACTCTAAGGTTTGGACAACTACCAGGATCAGTTAAAGGAGAGTGGCACCCTTGGATCATGTAGGGCATCTTGAAGGGAAAATTGCATAAATAAAAAATTTATTAAAGGTGAGTGGAACCCATAGAGCATAGAGTGCGTCTTGAACAACACGTCACAACTTTAATAAAGGTGAGTCAATGAACCTAGGTTTCTAGAAAACATGTTTTGTTTTGACATTGTCGAACTTACAAAAATTATTAAATGAGTAATTTTTATTAATTATAAAATCTCCTTAAAATTCCAAGCCTAGTTAAAAAAATTCATCCTAATTCGAAAGTGGGTAAGAAGACTTAAAAAATTAAATTATAAATTTAGTAAATGGTGGAGATGAAGAAAATTCAAGTTAGGAATTGAAAGAGTAAAAAATTATTTCTAAAGATTTAATTATATAAATGTGTGGAAAAGAATACCAAATTTGAACTAAGATAAGAAAGGAACTAAATATAAAAAGGAATGTGGTAGGATAGAAAGGAATCTAGTCCATTCAAACTATAGAACTTTCCTAAATTAAACACAACTAAGTTTTAGAAAGGCATCAGACATTAAAAATGAAATAGAAGGAATAAAGGGACAACTATGAGTGATTTTAGGAGCGCTTTTAGGATGGGTGAGGGAAATTGACATTTAATTAAAATAAATGGTGAATTTATTGGTGCAACTAAGGGAACGGATGACAAGTGTATGGGGGAAGTAATTCCTAATTAATTCTTAGTAAAATAATTAAACATGCAAATGGAAAGTAGTCACTAAGAAAAAAACTATAAAAGAAATGGCAGAGAAGAGGAATGGATCATGACTGGTATGATTAAAGTTATGTTGCTGGAATTTATTTGACTAATTTTAGTTGTGAGAGTTTGGATACCTAGCTCGAGAAAGAGAGTGGTAGTTCGACCTTGCAAGACGAGCTGGGAGCTAGATTTTTCTGGTTGTGTTTGTGCATGACCTCTTTGCGGCTCAGGGGGATAAGGGGGAAGAAGAGTATCCCTAGAATTGGATAGGAGGTACCAATGAGGTCTCAACGATTAGAAAGAGGGAGAAAGAAGGAAACACCAAATACTGAAGAACATCATCAAGTACATATCAGACAATGGTTACAATATTTATCAAAATTTGAGATTTGAATTAGGATTTAATTCGTTCAATCATGTCTTCTTTTATTTCTTATTGTGTTGAAATTTTTTGGAGGGATTAGACAAGCCTTTGTTGTTTATAAATTCTAGTAGTGGTTCTGAATGAATTGTTCATTTTTTTTAATTATTACTGAGCTTGACAAGTTGTATATAGAATGTTGATCCCCACCATTCTAGTTGAGATCTGGTCATGATTTTTTCCCTTGATGTGCACCCATCTCTATCTGAATCTTATTCCTTGGCAAAGTCACTAACACCAACTCCGAATTTAAATGGATTGATCAATGCCCTTTCTTGGTTATTTATTCACTTATTACCATTGTAAATTACTTGCAATTTCTCCAAACGATTTTGCATCTACCCTCAACAATTTATTTCTGTGATCCCCGCGTTTGCTTGGTTATTTATTCAATAATTACCTTTGATTATTGCTGCAAATTAATTTCGAATATGCCCGGAATTTTACCACTTACACTCGGCAATTTTTACCCTTAATGCACAATGATTCATTCACACTTTGCTCAACATTTTAAATTCATTTTTTTTTGTGTTTCTGGAGGGGTATGGATCCACCTAATCACACTATGCTCAGGATTTTTTTAATGCATTTCCCTTTGTTTTTTCTATGCTTCGATTGTATTTTAAATTATCCTAGCAAATCAAATTATCCCTCAACATGTTAAGACAATGTTCTCGGCGATTTCTTGTCCATCTCTGAGTTTCTGGCAGCGTCACACAATAAATAGTTATCTCTGCATTTTTATGGCACCTTCACACAATAAATAGTTATCTCTACATTTTTATGGCACCTTCACACAGTAAATAGTCATCTCTGTGTTTTCGGCACATGCACTGTAATAGTTACCTCTGCATTTTACTTTGTTGCAAGCACATTTTTCTCGACTTAGGAAGCTCCGGGTAAATTTACTTTACCTCTTCCTATCGTTATTGTTACCCCATGAGTTACTTTGGTGTATCCCTGCGTTTTTCAATGGTCACCCTGCATTTTGCCTTATTCCTATGTGTTTTGACATGAGAAGACACCCTAGATTTGGAAGGGACCCCGACATTTCAATATTGATTCTATACATTTTTCTCGGGGAAAGTGCTCTGTGTGTTAATATCTAAGGATCATTTAAAACCTAGATCGTGGTTCCCTTCCTTCCTCCTGGGTAGATTGGGTCTCTGTGTTCCATATTTTACCAGACTGCACCCTTCCTCCTGCTCCCTCAAGTGGCAGTTTCACGAGGATTGGAATCCTTTTTCCACATATTTATACCCAATATGGAACCCCCGTAATCATATTAGAGTGTCATTTCTCCCATACTTGTTGGCCACACAAATTTATAAATCTAAACCGATGCCTTATGGATCGCATATAAAATCATTTAAGCTAGATGGTCGATTCGATGTGAGAATGATCGTAGGTGTGAATACCTCCTCACCTTTTTCTCTTGATTAATCCCAATCCTAAAGTCCAAAGTTGAATTCATAAGTGTATCTCTGATATAATGTATTCCAGACTTAATCCGGCCGAGCCCAAACACTCATCCTTAAATTTAGTGTAGCCCCTAATTCCATTTTCTCCTAGAATTAACTGATAGTTGTTTGGCATCATGGATGAATAAGAAGCATGGTTGATCATGTGATTGTTATCTTAGCCTTTTTAATACATAGTGGATTACATCTTGCACCACTAATTTAAGGTTTGGAATAACATAGAATGATGCAAATGATAACCTTTGTCCTTGACCTTTTGTGATTAGATGCAGTGTTATTATTACGTGTTGTTAATGACAAGACCATATGTGTAAATTCTTTTTTAATTTAGAACTTAGTCTTGATGTACGATGGGATATGAAATTGTGTATTCTTGCGTCATGAAGATAATGTTGAATTATGAATGATTTAAAAGTTAGAATTCTTGCGTTCTTGAAAAATTAATGATTGATGAAGGATTAAGTTATTAGTTTACTTGCGTCTTGAATTTAATATTGACATATGACTACCTAAGTAGTTAGACATCCTTGTGCCTTTTATTATGTTCACATATATTTGTTTTAATGTTTGTTTACTCTAGCGTCAGTTATTTGTCGATGTGTAAAGGATTAACTAAATGGATTAATTGTGCACATTGAATGATGTTGAATCATGTTTAATCTGGTAATTCAGTCATGCACACACCTTGAAAATAATGTTTATTATTGTTGAATCCAATGATTTATTAAGAACATTCCTTGAAAATAATGTTGATTGGTTGTTAACTCGATATTTAGATCAATTGTGTTTCTTGGAAACAATGTTGATTCATGATAATTTAGACAACAAACTTCTTTTGCGCAATGAAAATATGATGTAATGAATGATTGTTTAGATATTAGACTTCTTGCGCGGAATGAAATTTAATGTGACAGATGATTGCATTTATGTGATTGGAATATTGCACCATGAACATAAGTGATTTATTGATGTTTAGGATTGATTGATTGATCTAGATGATGTTGGACTTGATTTTTACTGGGATTTAGACACTGTTGAGGAAAATATATGAATTATCTTAAGCATTTTTTGAATCTTGTTTGGCTAAGGAAAGGTAGTCGAGAATATTAACCTGTGTTTTATAGCCTCAAAATTTATTTCCCAATACGCAAGTATTAATTACATGGGCTCAGGATGATTTTTTAAATGAAAAGATTGTTGCAAAATATGAAATTTTTATATAATTTTTTAGAACATATACATATTATAGAAAGTAAATGTGGAGATCAAAACCAAAAGTAACCAAGTCACATATTAACACAAATGAGACATAATAGAAATCACTTTATTTCATTCCAAGAAATCAAAAGTATCTTTCTCTTTACAAAAATCCATGTGAGGGCATGGACCAAGGTCAAACTTAGATATCCCCGATGAAACCCATACAGAAGGACTCTGACAATAAGTAAAAACTAAAATTTAAATTCTGGATCAACTTTCCACATACTGCTTCGAACTTGACTCTGCACAATATCCTTTATCAATTATGAAACTCAATCCATAAATAGACAAGTATACACAAACTATCAAAAATAGATAAACACCTCTGAAACAACCATTTGAATGATATGGTTCAACTTTGAACCTTTTTGTCTACAATAGGACCATTTTGTCAAAAAGAGAATTAGGCCTTTAATGAATTGAAGAATGAATGAAAACTGAACTATCTCATGAAAACAAATGAGAAAACCTTAGTATTTCTTTCTCCTTCCATTCTCCCCTTGCACTTCCTTCTCCTTTTTCTTTTATGCATTCCAAATTAGTTGAAGTAGTTTAAATACCTCATTTAGTTAAGTTAATTAAACTTAACTAATTTTTGTTTAGAGGAAGTAATAATAATAATAATAATAATTAAGGGTATTTTTTATTAAATAATAACTAAGTAGGTGGGACCCCTTGTGACTCCCTTTTATTCGTTTACAAAAATAAGAAAAATTAGACAACCAATTAACCACATGCCTCTTTCTAACTCCCATAAATTATTTCCAAAAATTTGAAATTAAAATATCAGAAATATTTCAAATTATATCTAAAATATATAAATAATCACATTATCCAAAAAATAGTTTATTGTAGAAAACGTTCTGCAATCTATTGTATTCAACAAATCAACCATAAACACATAAATCAAAATCGATATTTTCCACTTTGAGAGGAAATCCTTCTTCTGTCACTGTTGTCCCCTTTGGATTTCCTAGAATTAGACTTAGGTTGGTTGGAACCTTGAGGCTTAATCTCACTGATAACATGGGATCAATCTTCCCTCGGGTGCATATGGGAGGACACTGACTTTGTTGATTCACTTTAAGGAGATGAGGGGAAAGAAACAACTTTACCTTTGTCTTGCACATGGGGAGCGTCAATTTTAAGTCACTTGATAGCATGAGAGAACTATACTGGTGAGTGTGCAGGGGAAATTTGAGCATTCAGATTTATAGGTGGAGGAGGAGGAAGCAATGACAATTTGGGCCATCCAAAATGGTGGGAGACTTCCAGATGAACAATATCCTTCCATCCATCATTTTTGGGAACTTCTGGTTGCATAGATACATGGGGAGGCACAAGGATACCAATGATATTTTGGTGATGGAAGGGAGGCCTCTCTAGTCTAAGCTCAATGATCCCTTTCCCAATCCAATTGAAGAACCCTACTTGAAAAATTTGGTTCAACTCCTGAGGATCGACATCAAAATGAATTATGAATTTGGGCCTTTTAGGCCCTCTATTCTAGTTACCCCTTCCCCTATTGTTTCTTCCATGACTTCCTCTACTGAAGAAACTCATCCTATAAGCAACAATTTATTAGAAACTAGCCCTTAATATTCCATACATGACATTCTCTTTATATGAAACAAAGTTTGACTCATAAAGTGACATAAGACCCATGCAATTCAATCCATAAAATTTATTTAATAATTGCCAATGGAGCAGGGAGTGAAATAGGGTTCATGGGATATCTGGGGGGATTGTAATGAGAAAAAAAGTGATATCATGATAGGGAGTAAGAACACGAGTACTGCTCGACAATTCATTAAATAATTATCTATGCAATCAATACCAAAACATACCAGTTGGCACCTATTTCTGTGTCATACCTTTATCACTTTCATATAGAGTTTTAAATTTATTTAATAGAATAGGTTGTATAAAAATGAAAATGGGATTGTGAAAGGGGTATAATGAGTGAAAAAGCGAGAGTATGAGAGAATAATACATATATCGTTCATAAAAAATAATTTTAATCAAACAACAACCATAACTCTGTCCAGATCATAATCCAACAAGCATCCATTCTAAAACAAAAATCATTTAATTGTTCCTTACTTACATACATAATGCTTGTTGTCTTCAATAAAAAAACAATTCAATTTCCCAGAATTCTTCAATTATATCAAATTGTGCATCCTATGAAATAACTATTCAAATGTCATTTCCAATTACACAATAACATCAAAACCATTTGAGCCACAGTCCTGCATTCTCCAATGCTAATAGTTTCCTTTTAAAACAACATAATATGCATAGCGATTCCAATTATCCATATCCAATATCAATCCTTTACAATCAAATAATAATAGACCTGTACTATCCTCAAATTTTAGAATATCAAATTCTAAGTGAACTTTGAAATAAATTTTCGTTTTTGGAAAATTTGGATTTGGAAATTATTTGCCATTTACGGCAAATCCGAATTTAAAATTTTGATTGTTGTAATTAATTATTTGATGACTGTTGGGAAAATATTTGACTTTCCTCACTGTCCTAATTTATTTGACACATGTGTAAGACAAAATTTTAATGAATTAAATGCTGGAAAACAAATGGAATAACTAGGCTAAAAATAGCTGACCATGACTCCATGAGTGGGGAACAGGTTTTAGTTACCTCAAGGATGATTTTTACAAGTGGAAAATGTGGAATTTGATCACTAGCAACCCCTAAAAATCATGGATTTTTAAAGCTGCAAATTTCCCAAGGAGAGAAGGAAAGACCTAGACACAATGATGCATATAAAAACAACATATGGAAGAGGCACGACATTGGTTAGTATGTTGGGGAAAGGAAACTATTTGTTGTTATGAGAATTATTAATGTGAGGAAAATGAAATTTTGATCTATGGATGGTGATTGTAGCTAAGGAGGATCATTCATTTTTCTCTTATAGACTCATGGTCAGGCTAGGGGGTGAACAGGGAAAGTGAACTTCGTTGTTTTGTTCTACGGTTGGGTGGGACATGGTTATTCTATTTGTATTACAGCATCAGGTTTCATATATGTATCTCAAATTGTATTCTTTGTCAATGTTATATTATGGTTATTATTTGTTAGGAATATGATTGATTGTGTATACAGAAGTGAAATCAATTCTTAAGGGACTATATGATCATGTTTCCTATGGATTATCATAGTTAAATAATACTGAAATATTGGTTATTTGAGATATGGTGGTATATATATATATATATATATATATATGCTCATGTACAAAGAAATGGTAGAACTATTGTTATATTCCTATTGACATTGGATTATATATATTATGAATTTCTATTCAAATATGTACATAAAAATCATTGTATAGAAATGGTATAATAAGAAATAAACTCAAATGGGTGCTTATCAATTTGATAACATGTAAAAATTAGAGAAAAGAATAACAGTTTGAATATATTTTTTATTACCACAGAAATATAGTGAGGAACTCAAGTATCTGACAAAAGCAACCATTATATTCATTCGATCATTGTTCAAAATATTACAGTTGGAGTACCATAGACCAAAAAATCCACAACATCTTATTGTAAACATATCTCTAAGAAATTTTACACATAATATGTATTGTAATCGAACTCAATGCACACATAGATCAGAACTCGTATACCTTTCGAGTGAGATGTTTCCTTCATCTGATTACCTCGAGTTACACCACCTAGAAAATAAGAAAAACTAGGGTTTAGTAAACTATGCTAATGTTTTTGTATGAAAATCAAACAATAAGAATAAGTCAAGGACAATACTTAGCTTGGGTCCCCACGAAGGTCCAGATCACCTCTTATTCCTTGTGCAACAATATGTCCATGATCAAAGAGGAGGAGGAGTGGACCCATTATCGACTGATGGGTACCCTCGCAAAACAGAAAAGTGGCCCATCATTAATTTCACATATCTGTGCATATAAATTCAGTTATGAAACAAAGAAAAATACAATAAGTAGTTATCAACAATTCAGACCATGCACAAATTAATCAAACATGAAACACATATCGTAATAGTTCTCCAACCCTATGTATATTCACATTAGATCTTTAAAATCTAAAGAGGTGCACAAGATGTGACCTGTGCATGTTTACATATTCATAAGAGGCATATAAGAGGCAACATGTGTATATTTACATTAGATCATTAAAATCTAAACACATTACAGAATGGTAAAATCCGAAAGTCTAAGTGCATAGCAACATATAGTAAGAATCGAATCCATAGGTTAAATCTAACTGTGCAGAAACATAGTTGAACCCTACGACTTTCAAATAAATAGTTGATTAAACAAGTTACCCTCTCATTTTCTAGTGCAGACTGGTCGACATAGGAAAGGTCATTCGCAAACGAATTAAATTCATAACTATTTATCAAGCAAAGGATGTTATCGAAGTGGCCATGAGAAAATCCTCCTCAATAGAGAAATTGTTTTACAACCAGAGGATACAAGAAAGTGTAGTGTTCAAACGAATAAAATATCGATGGCATTTCTATTTGTATACGCAGAAGGTAAACACAAAATTCCCACAGAGAGATTAATACTACTGTTTATATACACATAAGGTAAACATGAATTTCCCACAGAGGGATTAATAATGTTATTTATATATATAGAAGGTAAACACTAATTTCCCACAAAGGGATTAATACTACTATTTATATGCCTAGGAGGTAAACACAAATTTCCCACAGAGGGTTAGTATTTCCATATAAGTTAAACATAGGGTAACTTTTGAACTCCCAATAGAGAGTTAATATTTCCATATACATACAGAGTGCAAATAAGAAAATTCCCTACGGAGTTCCAACAACAGGCAAGTCTGGAAAACACCAATCTGCGTAGCAAGTGTTGGGATTTCTAGACGAATTATAGAGGGTAAGAATGCCAGTATTACACAGTGAAATAAAAGAAAACACATACGGAGGCGCAATGGTAATGCACTGTAAATCCTCAAACCAAGAAAAGGAAAAACGAGAAGTACTTCATGGAACCACTCTTTTATTTCTACACTGCATCAAAACAAAGAATTACATCCACGATATACATAAGCAACAAAGTTGTTACTTACCTTGCTCATAGAAGAACCACAGAGGTTCGTTGCCTCATTCTATCGCTAACAGAGCTAAGCCTTACAAAAAAACGACCTTTCATATACATCGCAGAGGCCATCTCTCACAGAGTCGAGCATTACTGAAAACCACCGGTCATATACAGTGCAGAGGCCATTGCTAGTAGAGTTGAACCTTACGAAAAAAACATCAGTCATATACAACGCAAAGGCCATCACTCATAGAGCTGAGCCTTACCAAAAAAAAATGTAGTGGCCATCGCTCAATAGACTCAAGACTTACGTAAATCATCGGTCGTATACAATGCAGAGGCAGTGTGAGTTACCGACTAGGGAAAGAATGAAAACAAGGGTTTCCTCTAGGGCCTCACGGGGAGCTAGTTCTTCAAACATCCCCAACTAATTCCTTCCATCCCATGGTGATAATGATCATAGTATCTCACTACTTCTTCGTGGAATACCACCCAATGTTCCCTTATTGTTATCCTTTTTTCTAAAAGAATAAATTTTAAAATATCATTTGGGAGCTATTGGAAGCAACTTTCATCAATCATAGTACCAACTCTATTTTCCTCCTAACATCATGGTTCTTAAGAAATAAGGTACTTGAATCATGTGTTCTAACTTTTGAATTCTTAAGAACTTCACTATCAAATAAAAATTCCCCATGTTGTTCACTGATGATCTCTTATATCAAATACAGGGCACTCACTTCTTCACCAAACTTTCCATTTCCTCTCATTTTCATGAAATTCACATATAGGAAGTCAATATTCAAAAAATAATATTTTCACTCACAAATTCCATTACCGAATTTTAATCATGCCTTTTGGTATTTACAATGCACCTTACACTTTTCATAGCCTCATGAGCAATATATTTCGACTACTTGTACTATGTTTTCTACTAGTCTTCTTTTAGGACATCTTGGCTTACAACAAAACTTCGGTGGCACATGTGGAACATGTTGAAACAATATTGAAACTCCTTTGTAATCACCAACTATTCCTCAAATTTTTGAAATGTGATTTTGGTGTCTCAAAAATGAAAATTTTGGGACTAATTATTAGTAGGGAGGGTGTGCATTTTGATACTCAGAAAATTTAGGTAATGAAATATTAGACTCACTCTAATACCCTCAAATGTTTCTGGTTATTTCTTGGCCTAGGAGATTACTACTAGATATTTTTGTATAACTATGATAAAATTGCAACCTCCTTCACTACCCTACTAAAAGAATGAGTGAGGAGGCCAAACTAGTTTCTAGGCCTTAAAATATGATATATGTGCTACCTTGGTACTCACGATGCAAAACTTGAATAATTATTTTGTATTGGAATGTTTTTCCTAGAGAAAATGGATTGGGGAAATTTTAATGCAAGAGAGGCACCTATTGGCCTTCATTGGTAAGAAATTATGTGATACAAAATTTAGAAAATCCACCTTTTAGAAGGAAATGTTGGTGATTCTTCACATAGTTAATATATCACATACTTGTTTGATGGGGCATTGTTTACATATTAAATAGAAAATTATAGCTTGGAATATTTATTGAAATAGACATTTCTCACTCAAGTGAAGAAAAAGTAGGTCAGTAAAATATTAGGCGATGACTACAAGATATCTGCAATAAGGGAAAGGAAAATCTGGTGGTTGATTCTCTATCTAAGATACAAGATGATGGAGCTTATATATTTTCCTTATCTTTCTTGGTGCCATATTGGGTATATGCAGTACACCAAAAATGGTCAACAAGTAACAATATCACATGTATTATCTACCAAGTACTGGTTAAACAACGTGCACATCTGATATACACATCACAGGTGATGAAATGTGTTTCAAAGGTGTACTTTTTTTGTCTTTCATTCAAAATTTATATCCAAAGTGCTATTGAAATTACACTCCTTTTCCATGGTTGGACACATCAGGTTTGATAAAAGGATATGAATAGGTTAGCTATTCATTGGTTTGTCCATGCATGGAGAAGGAAATTTGTAGAGTTTTGATCGAATGTGATAATTTCCATGGAAGGAGGTGGGAAAAGTAAAACTTCCATGATCATTAGAACCTTTGACCATTCCATCCATTATGTGGACTAATATTTCTATGAATTTCATTGAGTGGTTACTAATATCAGGTGACAAATCAGTGATAATGGTAGTTATTAATCAACTTCATCTATATTCTCACTTATGTTCCATATAACACCCATTAAAGGTATCCATAGTTACGCAAGGATTTATGGGCAATAATTTTATATTGCATGGTATTTCCTAAATCAATTGTGATTGATTATGACCCTACCTTCACCAACAATTTTTGGTATAGGTTTTTTTGGATTTAGGATACCGAATTGAATCTCAACGCATCATATCACCCCCAAATAAATCACCAAACAAAAGTAGTCAACATATGTTGAGAATCTTATTTATGTTACTTTAACTTCTATCAACAAATCTAATGTGTTTAGTGGTTACCCCAAGCCTAATGGTGGTACAATACTACCTATCATGGTGCTAGTAAAATGAATGTGTTTGAGGTACTTTATGAAGATAATCCCATATCAGTGATATCATACTTACCATGCCTCTATCAGATTTAGGACATGGATAAAACATTAATATCCCATTCTAACATTCATTGTACCATCAAGGACATTTTTTTGTTGGACCAAAATTGCATAAAGTAATCAACCAATCAACATCTATTGAAACATGAATTTGAAGAAGGGGATCATGTTTTCTTTCATTTCTATCACTATAAGCAGACATTGCCTATGGATAATATCCACCACAAGTTAACCACTAATTCTATGGGCCCTATATTGTACTAAAATTTATAGGTTTGGTGGCTTACAAATTGTCTTTTCTTGAAAATTCCAATATCCACTCATTATTTCATGTTCCCTTCTTGATGAAGTGGTAAGGTCAAATTATAGAGCTCAAACCAACCTTCCCTAACTACATGAGTAGGGTTCCATTATGTTGCATCTTGAAGCTCTTTTGGACAAACGTGAGTGTCATCTTCACCAATGCACTATATAGGATGTTTTGATCCAATTGAATCACATATAGCCCAAATATGCTACATGGAAACCAAGAGATGTTTTCAAATGATTTCATCATATCCAACCTTGAGGACAATGTTTCTTTCTAAGGGGAGGGCATTTTAGGGTCCCGCCTAACTCCCTTGGTTTGGAGAATAGGTTGGAACTTAATGTATTGGGGTCATATATATTAAATAAGTTCGATGAGCTATTAGAGCATGAAACAAAGAAATGTAAGTTGTCTTCATAAAAAATGTCCACAAGTTATAGTTTGTGGTCTCATTAATGAATGTACAATAGGTAGTTAGGGTTTTTCTCAGTTGGAAACTATATATAGTAGTAGAAACCATGTAATCAATTTCTTGGTGAAAACTATTTTATTTGAAAATTTTCTTAGTTGGACGTTATAACCTCAAAGAGGTAAGTCAACATTAATCTCAGTTTTCAATATAAATAAAGTTTTTCATACTATCGTTCTTTCCATATCTTGGTTTAGATTGTATGTTTTCCATCAATATGTTTATTATTATGTTGATATCAAAGTTATGTTTTAACTATTAAGGAACATTGCGCACAATAATATTCTTAACCCACTTGTTTCAAACAACATCGAGTCCTTGAAGGATTGTAACCGCTTATGTTTCATTGTTAGTAGACATTCCCAATCCCCACTCAAAATCAAAGAATTCACATCCATTGAAGGCCTAGATGAGGCCCCACACCACCCTACATATGTTTAACACATGTTATAAATAGCATCAAAGGTAGATCAAATAAAAAAAAAATATTAAAAAATAACTCTAATAATGATATTGGCTACTTGCAATTCCATATATAATGTTCACGCAACCATGATTCTAGAAACTATTTTCAAGCCAAGGAACAACTGAAAATACTTTTAACCTTAACATCGTCCCCCCCCAAAAATCCATTTCCATCCACTTTCTTGTTTGATAATCCTGTAACATCTTGCTCTGGCGCACTGAGAAAACTTATTCTTTGAGGACACTTGCTTGCAGGTGATCCAGACTATTATGATATTAAAACATTTGTCCTTGATTATGATGCGTTATGGTAGATGACATGATGTTTTGTTTCTTTGACATAGACATGTGCTATTGACTCGGTTTTACTGAGTGTGCAGGGTTTTGGACCTTGAGGATGCAGAGGCATCGACGGAACCCCTTGGACTCTGGATCGAGTCGGGGAATGTGCTATTGGGGTTTGATGGTTTTACTGTTATTTTAGTACGTTTGATTAGATGATATGATGTGGACATGTCTGACATGATTGTTTATGATGCAGGCTAACGATATCTTTCTTACCATACTCACATATGGATTAAAGGGGCCACACACCCAACTACTAGAGAGGTTGAGGGAGAGGTGTGGATAGCAGCCCTGCCACAACCTACTAGCACTCTTGTCGTGGCTCGAACTGTAGGTTAACGATTACCTGGTTCGAGAGGACCCACGATGCCTTGAGGGAAGACTGTGACAGTCGCTCACGATGATTCTAAGGGGCACGCAATAAGGTGGGGGCCTTATTCCTTAGAATCCCTTAGTCTCCCACAAGTTCACCTAACCGAGTGTTGACTCCAGGGGTTATTGATGTCTACCAATCAGTCAAGGAGCGAGTGGCACCCTTGGAGCACATGGTGCATCCTGAAGGGCACATCGCACAAAAGAAACAAGAGAAGCGAGTGGCACCCTTGGAGCACGTGGTGCATCCTGAGGGGCACGTCACACAAAAGAAACAAACTAGGCGAGTGGCACCCTTGGAGCACGTGGTGCATCTTGAAGGGCACGTCACATGGATGATGATGAAGGAACAAATCTAGATGGCCCTAAGACATTTAAGAACTTAAGAAATTCTTAAACAAATTCCCTAATTAAATGTCGCCCAGTTCAGAATCTAACTCCTAAGTCTAAAACTTCTTTAGGGGTAAAATTTTGTCTAACCTTAACAAAAAAAAAAAATACCCTATAAAAAAAATTAATCATAAAAATAAGTAAAAATTAAACTAAAAACCACTTAGTAATAGTTTTAATCTTCATAAAATTTTTGGGGTAAAATGAAGAGACTAAGAATTTAATTCAAATCAGTGGATTTAAAATTGTAAAGAAGAATTTAATTGTTTAACTTGTGAAAGTGTAAAAGATATTAAATTCTTAATAAAAAGGAAAAGAGGTTAATTTGCGCAACTGTCATTTTTGGCTCTAATAAAAAGGGAAAAGAATGGAATAATAAAAATTAGGAAACTAAGGAATGGAGGAAACATAATAAGGGAAAGAAGGGAACTTATGGTAAAAAGCGAGGTCAACTTAGTAAAGAATTGGTAGTAAAGAACCTTCTAAATTGAACTAAATTAGCAACATCATTTTTAGAGAAAGTATTTAAACTTGTAAGGGAATCTAGGGACACCTAGGAGTAAAAATAGAAGCAACTCTAGGTGGATGAGGGAAATGAGACAATTATTAATTTAAAGAAAATAATTAGTGGAGGAAAGTGGTGGATGGATGCCACTTGTACGAAGGAAATTTTTTGGAACTTTTTATTTAAAAATTAAAATTTAATGAGATTTGGGAAAGAATGGAAGTGTTGAAATGCTATAAAAGAAAGAGAGGAGAAGGAAGAAAGGGGGATCGACTGTTAGCGTAACGTCACACTGTTGGATTTTTGACTTGACTGATTACTTGTGGGGAGTTGGGATTTCCCAGCTCGGATAGGAGTGGTAGCTCGGCCTTGCGAGGCGAGCTGGGAGCTAGACGTACCACCTGGATAGTGTGTGGCCCCTTTGTGGCTCGGGGGGCTAAGGGGGAAGCAGAGAATCCCTAGTATTGGTTGGGAGGTACTGGTGACGTCTCGACGGTCAACGAGCGGGAGCGGCATGGAGCTCAAGTGCAGGATAGCGTCTTTGGGTTATTCGGCGTCGGTCACACGTATGCAAGTGAATTTGTTTGTTTAAGAATAAAAGGAAAATTGTTTAAAGTTGTATATGAATCCTTACTATGATGATTGATGTGTTGAATTGTGGATCATCTCGTTTCCTTCTTGTTGTTTTCTACACCTAGATTGTTATAACCCCACAATCCTTTCCATGAGTTATCCTTGGCTCTGGCATTCTCTTACCTTTGGCTACAATTTCTTATTGGTGTTCTTTAGGCGTTTATAAATTACGGTTGGCGTTTATATCTAACTGGGAGCGTTTTTAAATATGGCTATGGGTGTTTTCGAATAATGTGAGCGTTTATATATTACTGTGGGCGTTTTGTATTGTTGTAGGCGTTTATGTATTACAGTGGGCGTTTTTATATTAATGTGGGCGTTTTCATATGACTGTGGGCATTTTATATATTACAGTGGGCATTTTATATCACTGTGGGCGTTTATATACTACAGTGGGCGTTTTTATATTAATGTGGTCATTTTTATATTACTGTGGGCATTTTATATATTACCGTGGGCATTTTATATTGTTGTAGCCGTTTATGTATTACAGTGGGCGTTTTTATATTAATGTGCGTGTTTTTATATGACTGTGGACATTTTATATATTACCGTGGGCATTTTATATCACTGTGGGTGTTTATATACTACAGTGGGCGTTTTTATATTAATGTGGGCGTTTTTATATGACTCTGGGCATTTTATATATTACCATGGGAATTTTATATCACTGTGGGCGTTTATATACTACAGTGGGCATTTTTATATGACTGTGGGCATTTTATATAATACCATGGGCATTTTATATCACTGTGGGCGTTTATATACTACAGTGGGTGTTTTTATATTAATGTGGGCATTTTTATATGATTGTGGGCATTTTATATATTACAGTGGGCATTTTATATCACTGTGAGCGTGTATGTATTACAGTGGGCATTTTTACATGACTGTGGGCGTTTTATATATTACCGTGGGCATTTTATATCACTATGGGCATTTATATACTACAGTGGGCATTTTTATATTAATGTGGGCCTTTTTATATGACTAGGTGCATTGTCACATCGTCCGTTGGCTTCCATGTGTAAGTTGGAGTGATTGTATGCCCTTTTATATTTTTATTTTCCTTTTGGCAATCCGTTCTGGCAATTTCATTTGGAAATTGTTCCTGTACATTGCTTCTGGCAATCCGTTATGGTAATTTCGTTTGGAATTTGTTCCTATAAATTGTTTCTAGGATTTTGTTTCTAACATTTTGTTGGTAAATTCGTTTCGGTAAAGATCATGCTGGAAATTTGTTTCTCTATGCAGATTACCGTGAGAATTTACCGATTAAAACGAATTCGATCTGGGTGCTTATCTCTTGATCATGGCAAGAGACTCTGTCTCCCATCCTCCCCTACAACCACGTTCCATCCCTTTTATTTTCCTTTGCCTACATTTATTTTGGTGGGCATGTTCATTTAGACCTCCATTGCCAATATTTTAGACAACGAATCTCACCATTGGCCTTATGGCTTTTACCCTTCCAACCAGCTCCTTAACGTTCACAAACAGTTGTCACCTTGGTACCTCGAGTTAGTTTAGTCACTCGCTGGAATACATCGAGTTAATAAAGTCTCCATTACTTTTCCTGCTATGACGTAAATAGTATTGATATTGATACATTAACTGATAGGATATTTGTTAGTAATTGTCTCGTTTTTAAATATCGTGCTATTTCTTTATTAATTACCAAATAGTAGCCAATACTTTATCTTAGTTAATGCTTCATTAAATGTAAATGGCCAGGAGATGGAGATGTGGATTAACTCATAAATTTTTGACAGGTTGAAGCTATTTAATATTAGCAACAATAGCAATAACATTTACTTTATTTTGGTTATATATAGCAAACTACTTTATTTTGCTAGTATTTAAGAACAACAATCTGCTTTATTCTAATCAAGCAATTTACTTATTTTAGTTAACATTTCATACAACAACTACTTCATTTTTGTTAGTATTTAAAAACAACAATCTACTTTATTTTCATAAAGGCAATCTACCTTATATGGTTAACATTTCATATCAGTAAATTACCTTATTTTAATAGTATTCAAAAATAGCAATCTACCTTATTTCATAAGAGCATTCTACCTTATTTCAGTTAACAATTCATAACAGCAAATTACTTATGTTAGTTAGTAGTTAATGATAAAAAGCTACTTAATTTAGCTAATGTTTCAATTAATGTTAATGGCTAGTAGAATTGTCCAGTTGGAAGGTGTAATAATTAAGTTGAATGGTGAATAGTGACCTATTTGCAATTTCCAGACTTGCTCATTGGATCTATGATTGAGGATGCATTTTATTTTTCATTATAGATCTAGTATTGATTACTTAGACGTGATAAATTGCTTATTGGTAACGCTAAATTGGAGGGTGCATTAATGATTGATGGTAATTTAGATGTGTTCTTGGTGAACGATAACCATTGATAAAGGGTTTGCAGATTTGACCATTTAGCCTTGATCGATGGATGAGTTGTTTACTAATTTGATGATTGTGCTTAGCTTAGTGGCCTTGGTCTTCTTGTGTCGGGCGAGATGTAGACACCTCCATGTTCCTCAGAACAATCGCCAGCCATGAGACCTTAAATGGTTAAAATCGATGGGAACCTGGGCTTGAGCATTGCTTATGTGTCTTGGAGGTCCTAACCATTGTAGGGTAAGATGGATGGGTAGTCAGTCTTATATTTGTCGGTTGATTGTTGTTCATTGCTAGCAGATGTTGAAATGTGTCCTGGATATTTATGTTGATATCGCAGTTGCATGCGTCATGATGCGTCGTCATGTGGCGACGTAGAGTATAATGTCTTGTTACCGTTGTACACATGCACACAGAAAAATAAAATAAAATAAAATTGCAGTTGTTTTAAGAGGTTTGTCAGCATAACGAGGAGGACATTACATATGGTATCAGAGCGGGTTCAACCCGCGACTTGGAATCACTACGGATTTCGCTGACATTATTTGATTATACTGTTGCTAATAGAGTTGATTGTGTGCGTGCAGGTAATTATGGTTAGAGGACGTCGCGGAGGCAGATGACGGGGTGCTAGGGGAGGAGACGGGACGCCTCCAGTAGCATCCGCATCTGAGGGGTCTAACCCCCAGGGAGATGAGCAGGTTCTTGGATAGGAGAAGATAGTAGTTGGCAATGTTTTCAGGATGATGAGATATTTTTAGTGCATGTCTGAGGCACTGATCATCCATTTGGACAAAGATGAGGCAAGGGCATCGGCACCCGCTGAGGTTCCACTGCGCGCACCGACCGTTACTGGTAGCATTCACCGTGAACTCGAGAAAGTCAAATTTCCTGAGTTCTTTGGTGCCACGGACAACGCCGTCGTTGAGGCATGGTTGGAGAACATGGCAATGTGCTTCGCACTTCATGATTATACCTCCAACATGAAGGTCTGCATGGCGGTCTTTCAACTAAAGGGGAGCTCTCTTCTATGGTGGAAGACACTCCTACCATAGCTAGACATGGTCGTCGAAGACGTGTCATGGGAACTATTCGAGGAACGGTTCTGAGAGAGGTACCTTTCAGAGGAATTCATTGAGCGTCAACTCAATGAGTTCAACACCTTACGACAGGGAGGTCATATGTTGCCCGAGTACGAGGCCCATTTTATGGATATGCTCCGGTATGCTCTGCATATTAACATAGAGAAACGTAAGGTCAATCAGTTCATGTTTGGCCTTAACGACAGTCTACGTGAAAAGGTTAGGATTTTGATGACTCAAACTTTCATGATGCCAGACAGAAGGCCCTCATAGCAGAGGAGGAGCTTATCAGTGGGAGTCAGACCATGACTCCACCGAGACTAGCAGGACAGTTTTCATCTGGAACACAGTAGGACCAGACACCAGTGAGACTTATGCCGGGATATCATGGCTTCCAGAGGGGATCCACTTTCACTACACCCTGACGACTGGCACCTCAGCAGTGAACCATTTATTGGGGACCACCGCATCAGCAGTGGCATCGCTCGCAACAGCAACAGTTTAGGCCTGTTCAGTAGAACAGACTAGAGTTCCAGGCTGGTGGGCCGTCACCTTCTACTTCGGGTACCAGGACTATTGGGTCGAAGAAGGGGTGTTGGATGTGTGGGGAGCCACACTACGGGCGCGACTGTCGTGTGGAGAGGACCAGAGCATCCGGATCAACTAGACCCACTACAGTGGGAGATATGGGCAAGGCCCATCAGATTCATGCAACGGTGAATAATTGCCAGGAAGAGCACCAGTCGACTGTGCTCGAGACGACAGGTACTATCACTGACCAGACCCTTAGTATTTTGATTGATCCCAGTGCTACCGAGAGTTTCATTTCTAGTGCAGTGCTAAAAAGGATTAAGGTAAAGGCAGTCGATCAGGACGAGTTTAGCTTTGTAGAGATGACTTCGAGAGCCAAACAGAAGGTTGGAGGAAAGGTTACGGGATATTCCCTTAACCTGGGAGAGTTTTTCATGAGGGCCAACTTGTACGTCATGATCTTAGGATCTTATGATGTCATAATTGGTATGTATTGGTTGGAATCGCAAGAGGAGATACTCAAATGTAAGATGAAACGGTTGAGCTTGATCGATGATGAGGGGCAGAGACGTGTGATTGTAGAATGGAACCAGGGAGTTTCACTGAGGTTCGTCTCTTCCTTACAGTTTCGGAAGAGTATGCGCAAAGGGTGCAAGATTTATGCGATCCTTGCAATAAATGAGAAGGGAGTAGCAGAAGTTCTTTAGCACCTTCCGGTGGTGAGAGATTTTGCGGACATGTTTCCAGAGGAGTTACCTGGGATGCCACCAGAGAGGGAATTGGAGTTTACAATAGACCTAAAACTGGGGACTAAACTGATAGCAAGGACGCCTTATCGAATGTCGACCTCAGAGCTACAAGAGTTGAAAATGCAACTGAAGGAGTTGTTGGACCTGGGACTGATACGTCCTAGTGTGTCACCGTGGGGTGCACCGGTTATTTTCATATGTAATAAGGACTGGTTGTGGAGGCTTTATATTGACTACCGTCAACTGAAGCAGGCTACGATCAAGAATTAGTATCCCTTGCCGAGAATTGATGATCTGTTCGATCAAATGAAGGGTGCGATGGTGTTCTCTAAGATCGATCTGTGATCAGGGTATCACCAGTTACGGATCAAGGAGGATGACGTCCCTAAGACCACTTTTAAGACGAGGTTTGGACATTACGAGTTTATTGTTTTACCGTTTGGACTGACAAACATCCCAGGAGTATTTATGGGGTGCTTCGTGAGTACTTGGACAAGTTCGTCCAAGTGTTCATTGACGATATTTTGATTTACTCTCGTACGACGGAGTAGCATGACAAGCACTTATGCTTGGTACTACAGTGTCTGTGAGAGCACAAATTGCATGGGAAATTGTCCAAATGATCTTTTTATCAATCGAGGATTCACTACTTAGGGCATGTCATCTCCGACGAAGGTATTGCCATGGATCCAACCAAGGTCGAGGATATTATGGAATGGCCTGTGCTGACGAATGTCACGGAAGTGCGTAGCTTTATGGTTTTAGCAAGATACTATCGACGGTTTGTCGAGGGATTTTCGAAGATAGAAAATACGATCACTGAATTGCAGAAGAAAAACAAGAAGTTTGTTTGGACCGAGAAATGCGTGGAAGCATTTCAGAGGCTTAAGGAGTTGTTAGCAACAGCGCCGATACTAAAGGTCCTTGACATGGATGCGGACTTCTTGGTATGAACAGATGCATCCAAGGAAGGTTTAGGTCGAGTCTTGATCCAAGATGGACGAGTGATTGCTTACATTTTGAGGAAACTGAGAAGGCATGAGGAGAGCTAGGTGAGGAATGATTTGGATTTATTAGCCATCGTATATGCCTTGAAGGTTTGGATATAGTACCTTGTTGCATGGAAATTTGAACTAAACACTGATCATTGTGGACTACAACACATTTTTACGCAAAGCGACCTGAATGCACGGCAATGGCGTTGGTCGAAATTGCTTAGCGAGTACGACTTTGAGATTACTTACATAAAGGGAACACTGAACCGAGTGGCGGATGCTTTGAGTCGGAGGCCACGCATCTTTTCAGTGTTTCCTCTTCAGACGAATCTACGGGAAAAGATTCTAACTTTAAAGCATGATGACGACTGGTACAAAGAGGTGGAGGGTTGTAGCGGACAAAACAAAATGATGGTACCAGGATATGATTGATTTTCTTTTGATAGAGATGGGTTATTAAGGTTTAAAGATCGGATTTACGTATCGCAAAAGGACGAGTTGAGGATGTTGATCCTGAGCGAGACTCATAGAGCAGTTTACATGGCGCACCCGAGAGTCACGAAGATGAGGGTAGATCTTAAACCCTTATTCTTCTAGAGGGGAATGAAGGCCGACATAGTTAAGTATGTGGCCGAATGTCTGGAGTGTCAGCAGGTAAAGGATGAACATAGACACCCAGCAGGATTACTACAACCACATGCCATTCCAGAATCGAAATGGGAGTTCATTTTGATTGATTTTATTGTTGGATTGCCACTGCCGGCAAGAAGACACGACTCTATTTTCGTAGTAGTAGACACTCTGATGAAGAGTGCTCACTTTATTCCTGTGCGTACAACGTATCAGGCACCTGACATAGCTAGAGTTTTCATTAGTGAGATTATGAGGCTGCATGGTGTGCCTAAGAGGATTATATCCGATCGAGGATCGATGTTTACTGGATGATTTTGGACGAGTTTCCAACAAGCCTTGGGAACCCAACTTAACTTTAGTACTGTGTATCACCCAGAGACTGATGGACAGACCGAACGAATGAACCAAACCTTGGAGGACATGTTGCGCATGTATGTGATAGACCAACAAAAGCATTGGGAAGAATTTTTTCCACCAGTGGAGTTAGCTTACAAAAATAGTTACCAGACCACCATTAAAATGGCACCTTTAGAGTTTCTTTACAGGCGACCGTGTCGAACGCCCTTGAGTTGGGATTGGCTTGAGGATAGGGTCCTGGTGGGACCAGAAGCGATCAAGGAAGTGGAAGAGAAAATGAAAACCATAAGACAAAGGATTAAAGAAGCGCAGGATCGACAGAAGAGTTGTGCCGATGTGCACCGATTCGACCGTAGTTACGAGGTCGATGATCGAGTCTTCTTGCGGGTTAAACCGCATAAGATTTCGATCAAGTTTGGAAAGGGAGCTAAAATCTCTCCTAGGTTCGTGGGACCTTTTGATATTGTGGAGAGAAAGGGGTCCATGGCCTATCGACTAGCTTTGCCTGATTCCTTGAGGCGTATGCATGATGTTTTTCATGTAACTGTTTTTAGACATTAGATTAGTGATCCTACACATGTCATTGACATGAGTTCCTTGCAGGTATTAGACGAGGGAGTGCTCATGGCTGAGCCGGTCCGCATATTAGATCATCGCATTCGACAGTTACGACGTTGAACGATAGACTAGGTCAAGGTCCAGTGGGACAATTATAGTCTGCACTCGGCGACCTGGGAGGATGCATATGATATGCACCAACAGTTTCCATTTTTGTTTCATTGACAAACTTATGATACTGTGATACACTTATTTCGGCATTTGTACTATGAAACATCGGAACGAAATTTAGACCAAGAGGGGGTGTAAGTAACATCTCGCTCTGGTGCACTGAGAAAACATATTCTTTGAGGACACTTGCTCGCAGGTGATCCAGACTATTATGATATTAAAACATTTGTCCTTGATTATGATGTGTTATGGTAGATGACATGATGTTTTGTTTCTTTGACATAGACAGGTGTTATTGACTCGGTTTTACTGAGTGTGCAGGGTTTTGGACCTTGAGGATGCAGAGGCATCGACGGAACCCCTTGGACTCCGGATCGAGTCAAGGAATGTGCTATTGGGGTTTGATGGTTTTACTATGATTTTAGTACGTTTGATTAGATGATATGATGTGGACATGTCTGACATGATTGTTTATGATGCAGGCTGACGATAGCTTGTCAACCAGACTCACATATGGAGAAAATGGGCCACACACCCGACTACTAGAGAGGTTGAGGGAGAGGTGTGGACAGCAGCCCTGCCACAGCCTACTAGCACTCCCGTCGTGGCTCGAACTGTAGGTTAATGATTACCTAGTTTGAGAGGACCCATGATGCCATGAGGGTAGACTGTGATAGTTGCTCACGATGATTCTAAGGGGCGCACAATAAGGCAGGGGCCTTATTCCTTAGAAGCCCTTAGTCTCCCACAAGTTTACCTAGCGGAGTGTTGACTCCAGGGGTTATTGATGTCTACCAATTAGTTAAGGAGCGAGTGGCACCCTTGGAGCACATGGTGCATTCTGAAGGACACGTCGTGCGAAAGAAACAAGAGAAGTGAGTGGCACCCTTAGATCATGTGGTGCATCCTGAAGGGCACGTCGTGCAAAAGAAACAAACAAGGCGAGTGGCACCCTTGGAGCACGTGGTGCGTCCTATAGGGCACGTCGCGATGATGATGATGAAGGAACAAACCTAGATGTCCCTAAGACATTTAACACCTTAAGAAATTCTTAAACAACTTCCTTAATTAAATGTCACCCAGTTTAGAATCTATGTCCTAAGTCTAAAACTTCTTTAGGGGTAAAATTTTGTCTAACCTTAAAAAAAAAAAAAAAAACCCTATAAAAATAAATAATAATAATAAAAATAAATAAAAATTAAACTAAAAACCACTTAGTAATAGTTTTAATCTTCATAAAATTTTTGGGGTAAAATAAAGAGAGTAAGAATTTAATTCAAATCAGTGGATTTAAAATTGTAAAGAAGAATTTAATTGTTTAACTTGTGAAACTGTAAAAGATATTAAATTCTTAATAAAAAGGAAAAGAGGTTAATTTGCGCAACTGCCATTTTTGGCTCTAATAAAAAGGCGAAAGAAGGGAATAATAAAAATTAGGAAACTAAGGAATGTAGGAAACATAATAAGGGAAAGAAGGGAACTTATGGTAAAAAGCGAGGTCAAGTTAGTAAAGAATCGATAATAAAGAATCTTCTAAATTGAACTAAATTAGCAACATCATTTTTAGGGAAAGTATTTATACCTGTAAGGGAATCTAGGGACACCTAGGAGTAAAAATAGAAGCTACTCTACGTGGGTGAGGGAAATGAGACAATTATTAATTTAAAGAAAATAATTAATGGAGGAAAGTGGGGGATGGATGCCACTTGTACGAAGGAAAAGTTTTGGAACTTTTTATTTAAAAATTAAAATTTAATGAGATTTGGGAAAGAATGGAAGTGTTAAAATGTTATAAAAGAAAGAGAGGAGAAGGAAGAAAGGGGGATCGGCTGTTAGCGTAACGTTACGCTACTGGATTTGTGACTTGACTGATTACTTGTGGGGAGTTGGGATTACCCAGCTCGGATAGGAGTGGTAGCTCGGCCTTGCGAGGCGAGCTGGGAGCTAGACGTACCATCTAGATAGTGTGTGGTCCCTTTGCGGCTCGAGGGGATAAGGGGGAAGAAGAGTACCCCTAGCATTGGTTGGGAGGTACCAGTAAGGTCTCAGTGGTCAGTGAGCGAGAGAGACATGGAGCTCAAGTGCGGGATAGCGTCTTCGGGTTATTCGTCGTCGGTCACAGGTATGGAAGTGTGTTTGTTTGTTTCAGAATAAAAGGAAAATTGATTAAAGTTGTATATGAATCCTTACGATGATGATTGATGTGTTGAATTGTGGATCATCTCGTTTCCTTGTTGTTTTTTTCTGCGCCTAGACTGTTATAACCCCATAATCCTTTCAATGAGTTATCTTTGGCTCTGGCATTCTCTTACCTTTGGCTGCAATTTCTTATTGGTGTTCTTTAGGCATTTATAAATTACGGTTGGCATTTATATCTGACTAGGGGCGTCTTTAAATATGGCTATGGGCGTTTTGGAATAATGTGGGCATTTATATATTACTGTGGGCATTTTGTATTGTTGTAGGCATTTGTGTATTACAATGGGTGTTTTTATATTAATGTCGGCGTTTTTATATGACTGTGGACATTTTATATATTATCGTGGGAATTTTATATCACTGTGGGCGTTTATATACTACAGTGGGCGTTTTTATATTAATGTGGGCATTTTTATATGACTATGGAATCTTATATATTATCGTGGGCATTTTATATTGCTATAGGCATTTATGTATTACAGTTGGCGTTTTTATATTAATGTTGGCGTTTTTATATGACTGTGGGAATTTTATACATTACCGTGGGCATTTTATATCACTGTGGGCGTTTATATACTACATTGGGCGTTTTTATATTAATGTGGGCGTTTTTATATGACTGTGGACATTTTATATATTACCATGGGCATTTTATATCACTGTGGGCATTTATATACTATAGTGGGCGTTTTTATATTAATGTGGGCGTTTTTATATGACTGTGGGCATTTTATATATTACCATGGGCATTTTATATCACTGTGGGCATTTATGTACTACAGTGGGCGTTTTTATATTAATGTGGGTGTTTTTATATGTTTGCGGCCATTTTATATATTACCCTGGGCATTTTATATCACTGTGGGCATTTATGTATTACAGTGGGCGTTTTTAATTAATGTGGGCGTTTTTACATGACTGTGGGCGTTTTATATATTACCATGGACATTTTATATCACTGTGGGCATTTATATACTACAGTGGACATTTTTATATTAATGTAGGCGTTTTTATATGACTGGGTGCATTGTCACATCATCCGTTGGCTTCCGTGTGTAAGTTGGAGTGATTGTATTCCCTTTTATATTTTTATTTTCCTTTTGGCAATCCTTTCTGGCAATTTCGTTTGGAAATTGTTCCTGTACATTGTTTCTGGCAATCCGTTATGGCAATTTTGTTTGGAATTTGTTCCTGTAAATTGTTTCTGACATTTCGTTTATGACATTTTGTTGGTAAATTCGTTTTGATAAAGATTATGTTGGCAATTCGTTTCTCTATGTAGATTACCCTGAGCATTTACCGATTAAAATGAATTCGATTTGGGTGCTTATCTCTTGATCATGGTAAGAGACTCTGTCTCCCATCCTCCCCTACAACCACGTTCCATCCCTTTTATTTTCCTTTGCATGCATTTCTCTTGGTGGGCGTGTTCATTTAGAACTTCGTTGCCAATATTTTAGACAACGAATCTCACCATTGGCCTTATGGATTTTACCCTTCCAACCGGCTCCTTAACGTTCGCAAATAGTTGTCACCTTGGTACCTCAAGTTAGTTTAGTCACTCGCTGGAATACATCGAGTTAATAAAGTCTCCATTACTTTTCCTGCTATGACGTAAATAGTATTGATAGTGATACATTAACTGATAGGATATTTGTTAGCAATTGTCTCATTTTTAAATACCATGCTATTGCTTTATTAATTACCAAATAGTAGCCACTACTTTATCTTAGTTAATGCTTCATTAAATGTAAATGGCCAGAAGATGGAGATGTGGATTAACTCATAAATTGTTGATAGGTTGAAGCTATTTAATATTAGCAACAATAGCAATAGCATTTACTTTATTTTGGGTATATATACCAAACTACTTTATTTTGCTAGTATTTAAGAACAACAATCTGCTTTATTCTAATCAAGCAATTTACTTATTTTAGTTAACATTTCATACAACAACTACTTCATTTTTATTAGTATTTAAAAACAACAATCTACTTTATTTTCATAAAGGCAATCTACCTTATATGGTTAACATTTCATATCCGTAAATTACCTTATTTTAATAGTATTCAAAAATAGCAATCTACCTTATTTCATAAGAGCATTTTACCTTATTTCAGTTAACAATTCATAACAACAAATTACTTATTTTAGTTAGTAGTTAATGATAGCAATCTACTTAATTTAGCTAATGTTTCAATTAATGTTAATGGCTTGTAGAGTTGTCCAGTTGGAAGGTGTAATAATTAAGTTGAATGGTGAATAGTGACCTATTTGCAATTTCCAGACTTGCTCATTGGATCTATGATTGAGGATGCATTTTATTTTTCATTATAGATCTAGTATTGATTACTTAGACATGGTAAATTTCTTATTGGTAACGTTAAATTGGAGGGTGCATTAATGATTGATGGTAATTTAGATGTGTCCTTGGTGAACGATAACCATTGATAAAGGGTTCATAGATTTGACCATTTAGCCTTGATCGATGGATGATTTGTTTACTAATTTGATGATTGTCCTTAGCTTAGTGGCCTTGGTATTCTTGTGTCGGGCGGGATGTAGACACCTCCATGTTCCTCAGAACAGTCACCAGCCCTGAGACCTTAAATGGTTAAAATCGATGGGAACCTGGGCTTGAGCGTTGCTTATGTGTCTTGGAGGTCCTAACCATCGCAGGGTAGGACGGATGGGTAGTCAGTCTTATATTTGTCGGTTGATTATTGTTCATTGCTAGCAGATGTTGAAATGCGTCCTGGATCTTTATGTTGATATCGTAATTGCATGCGTCATGATGCGTCATCATGTGGTGGCGCAGAGTATAATGTCTTGTTACCCTTGTACACATGTACACATAAAAAAAATAAAAAAAAATTGCATTTGTTTTAAGAAGTTTGTCAGCATAACGAGGAGGATGTTACAAATCCTTAAAATATGTTGGAAGTGTACTACATTTCCTAAAAAAATAACATACTCATTACATTTTCCCATTTTCTATCAACATGTAGTTCATCAAACATCAATACTTTGTACGTATTTTCCAACATTAAGGATGTCATACCAGCTCAAGTATAAAAAGGGTTCGTTTATTTTCTGTCATTCAAACACTTATTTCAAGCCCTACTATTTTTCTCTATTATAAACATTGTTGCTTCTCCAAATCCTTGCATATCATTTCATTATTATTTCCACTGCAACTCATATTTCTCTCTTTCATTTTATTTTGGATTTGACCAAAACAATATTTTCAATTCTAACTTCAAAGTAATTGAATCAACATCCTCCATCATTTCACTATGCACATGAAAGGAAAGAGACGTATTTAAGGGCAATGTATTGGTTCTATATGGACCAAGTTCCACTAATAATGTCAAGTCAACTAGAAAATAGAACTAGTGCATGTTGACCTCATTGATAGAGATGGCTAGCTAACAGTAATTTACAATCTTTGAAACAACCTCATGCCCCAAATAATTTTGAATTAGGTGATGTAGAATAATGTATATTGTTAAATCCAAACAATATAATTTAGCAGATAACCCATCTTTGTGCTGAGAAAAAAAAATCCTCTGGATATGAACATAATTGACTGCTAGCTATACCAAGAATCTGAAACTACATTCAAATACAAAACTACTTCATATGGACTTCATCGATAAATATGACCATATAATAATAACTACTAATATTAGAAACATCCGTATACCCTACCTCATTCCATATTTAACACTTAGAAGGACCATATGAATCAAAATCCTTGGAATTTGACCCAAGAGAATGTTTGAGTGAGGTGATGCAAAGTATTGCACACTATTGAATCCTAACAATAACATCGAGGAAATATGCCATGTTTAAATTGAGTAAAAAATTGCAATTCACATCAAAATATCTAACCTAAATGCATCAAATTACGCTTAACCCACTACATGCATTGGAACCATTGTAATGATCTCTCACGAAAATAACAAGTCAATAGGAAATAAATCTAAAATATTGAGAATATGAATAAAGTGCAATGGTGGTATGTCTCACTATTCGAAAAATTAAACTTGGGTTTCTTACCCCGATAAATGTTCTTGTTCACATTCTCACATGGCCAAAGTTATTCCATTTTAAGCAATAATTTATGTTCATGTCCTTGAAGTAAAGATTAACCACTTATATAAATACTTCTACCTTCGTGAAAGTTCAAGAATAATTAGCATATGGTGCTTCGTGAGTGCACTTGTGTGAGAATGCCATCAGCAGTAGCCTAAAGAGTAGTTCAATCTTGCAAACTAGCCGTTAACCTTTCATTCAACTATTACATGGCAATATGACAAAATAAAAGTTGGAGTATTTTGCAAGATCGTGATTTTGGATGCAAATTTCTTTCCCAGCATCCTTTCTTCCAAGTTAACTTTATTGTCTACAATATGTATGATTGATTATCGAATGCACTTGTTCCTAATATAATTTTTTTACCGATAAAAATTAATAGTATACTCAAAGGAAAAAGAATATTAGATTGCTTTGATTCTTTATCTAGAAACTAAAAACATCTTCATCCAACTTCTTTCACTCTATTAGATAACCTGGTTTGTTGTGATCATTGCAAAGAAAACAAACACTACTTTTATGATGATATTTTGGAGTGCACACTTGAGAAAGAGAATACAAAAATCAGTGTCACGTTGTACCACTTGTGCAAGAAATTATTGCAAAAAGTGTTTCCAAAACTAACATAAGTTTGTCTTGAAATATAAATTGTTATATTTAGAATTGATCTAAACTTCACCTAATTCATCTACAAGGGTTATTCACACTATCAATAGACAACATTGATGTTGGATTCAATAGAACTTGACCCCTTGGTTCACTTTTAATCTTGTAACTATAACAACAAATTATAGTGAATGTCTGTATTTGTTTTAAGTGTAACATACCCAACACCCATGTAGAGTTTTTTCACTCAGAAAAATGACTTAGCTTGCTAAAAATTGAATTAAAAATGCCCCCATACATATAATAGAAAACCAAAGGACAATGATCCCATAAAATTTACAACAAACAACATGTTTATTTATCCATGCATCTACAACATTTATAAATTCATGAATTAATGCAAACCCAACAAAACATAACACAACATTCAGATATAATTTGCAGAGTGGAATAGTCATAAATAGCACAACATAAACATTTATTTGTTTATGAATATAATTCAACTCGCTTCATACAAAGAATGAACCTCCAAACTATAGGCATTATTGTTCATATTCTCTCAACAAAGGGCCACCCTTGATTTGAGGCTATGAGTCGAGAAGGATATCTGGTCATATGGATATTGTAACAACCCCATCGTTACGATTACATGCGACACAAAAAAGATATATTTTTTTAATTTTTTTAAAGCAGGAAGTACCAACGACAACAATTAATCAACACAACTTGACAACGAACACCATGCAAGAAAGTCAAGCAACTAACAACATAACAACCTATCATACTTAGCACATCGTGCGAGTGGGGGAAACACGTGAAAAAAAAATAGACAAATAAAATAGCTAAGATATGGGACAACATCAAGATCAACCAGACAGAACCAACATCAAGTGACACAGGTAACTTGAACCTTCATGGTGAGCAAGGAAAAAATCATATTCAAGTGCTACAATGCGATTTACAAACATCAATTCGATTATCCCCTCATCATCATCGAAAGCGCATGTCCCAAGGCCAACTTAACATATGCACTCGTCGCATCACTCAAGCTAAACGAGTCACAGGGTAACTATGAATGCACATGAAAAGGTGTGCAAAGGATAAAATTTAACCCTTATCCTTGCATGAATGAGGATGTAAATCCATTAATACATTTTTTTTATTTATGGAATGATGCAGGAGCATCGCCAACACATCAAGCGAGCCAATGCAGAAGCGAAAGACAGCTAGACAAGCCAACACAAATTTTGAAAACACTTTGGAATATGTTGCGCGATCTTAAATGAACCATTAAGATGAGGCACACTTGTATATTGTAATGGACCTTGAGCGGATAGCTCTCGTCCTTTAGTAGGTAGATGGCATTTAAATATATTTAATGCATGTAGATAGGATTTTAATTCTAGATTTAAGAGTTTCGGAGATGGAGGGAAAATGGATATAGACACCCTCATTGTATCATTGTAACATTAGCCTGAGCACAGAGGAGGAGAGCAAGAGCATGCAGAGTGATGTGTAAAGAACACCCATGTATTGATATTTCAATTAATAGAAGAAGCTTTGATACAAATTCATGGTTATGTGTATGTTCTCTGTATATGGATGTTATGCTCCATTGACGTTTGCTTCCTGTCATACATTTTCTTTTATATGCTGTGTATGTGATTCTGTAAATTGAATTGAAATATGAGAGGAAGAGGAAATGGGTTTCAATTGTTTCTCTATTTGAGCCAGAGATTCCTGCAAGGAGTGTAGACGAATTGTCCACAAGGAGTGCATTGACACAGGGTTCAGATAGAAGCATCTTTTGTTCTCATTCATCCTAGAAGGTGCAGTTGGTCATAGGAGTCGTGCAAGGAGTGCGTAGGCCAGGAAAAAGTCTCAGGGTTGCGAACCTGAGTGAGTCTTGAAAAATTGCTGCTGCAAGTGTGCGCAGAGTCGAAGACTCCACCATTCAGAAGTGGTTGGAGGGTTGTCGCAAGGGGTGCGTGCAAAGTTTCTTTTTGACGACTTGAAAGCCGTGAAAAGCTCAGGAAGGATAGGTTTTCAAATTTGTCGAAGGATTGCGTAGAGAAGTTGGGGTTAGAGTGGTCAAGAAGGCGCTGCAAGTTTGTGCGCAGGTGAACAAGTCTTCGTGGAAGAAGTACTTGATTAATTTCGCAGAATTCATCAGGAAGGAATGGACGGTCGGTATTCCCCAAGGAGAATTCGCAAATCACCGTAAGCTGTTAGATCTTGGAAAGGTGTAGGGAGGATACGACGACGTATTCCCAAAAGGGTTCCAAGCTCAGGAGAGGCAGAGTCGTTGATCAGGACCACGAGGGTCATTGGATTCACACGCATATCATGGATCGGGGTTTCATGAGTCGAAGCTCCAAACTATTGCAACAGGAATTGCGATATCGCGATCTGCGATATCCCGACGAGCCCAGAACCGTCCATCATTTGGGACGTGTGTCAGAAGATTCAAAGAAGTCAGGGTTCAGAGCATCGAAGATTTCATAGACAGGATACTCTTTCCGATTGCAGTCACGAAACACGATATCCCAATGAGAGAGCTGTGTGGGACTACAAGAATCTGAGTGGATGACAGGTGGCATAAGTCATCGGGGTTTTCGCAGCGAGAAGTGCCGAGACATTGACATCAAGACTCGCGATCCTGTGAGGTCCAAAATCCCGATAGAAGTGACGGGAAGTGGAAAAGTCAACTCGCACGTGTGGGTCAGAGTCTAGGTGTATCAGGTATTGGGAGTCGGTAAGATGAGTTGCTTGGTATCACGAGTACCGAAATCGTGATAGGGAAATTATCAATAGAGGAAAGAGAAAAGTCAGCATTGACTGGCCATCGGGTCTCGGGGATTCGAGAGCCCAGTGATCGATCTTTGACATCGCGAAGTCATGAATTGCGATTCCCCCATAATCAAAGAAAGGGGATCGAACGATAGTCCTATGGATGTGGATTTCCCGATAGGGAAATAGAAGAACGGTTAGTGTTCTTCGGGCCATGAGGAGAAGAACATCCTGTGTGCACGCGTGAACCTTCTGACCTGCGGGTGGTGAAGGGGGCTGTGTTTCCGTCAAGTGGTATTAGAGCACAGAAAGACTCTTTTCCTTCTGTAGCAAAGAAAAAGAGAATTCACCATGCCACCAAGGAGAGAAAGACAGTCACCTGATCCAGAGGATAGGGAGGTGCAGAGAAGAAGAGGCAGGCAGATGGAAAATCCAGAAATGGAGAGACAAATGTGTGATCTACGAGCCAGACTCGAAGACATGGAGGAAGCTCAAAGACGCACAGCTAGTGCAAGGGATCTTAGTGATTCCGAGAGCGAAATTGAGGTTGAACACGAGGAAGAAGTTGCAGCTGAAGATGCGGCCAATGAACGTCTAATCAAATCTATTGCCAGGATGGGTGCGAAGGCGAAGATGGGCATTCCAATTTATGAGGGGAATCTAGATGCAGAGGAGCTACTAGACTGGATTAGAGCTCTGGACACCTACTTCGACTACGAAGATGTCGAAGAGGACAAGAAAGTGAAGCATGTTGTTACACACTTAAAAGGACATGCAACATTGTGGTGGGATGAACTACAAGCTGACAGGTGCTGCAAGGGAAAGCAGAAGATCAAGAGCTGGGACAGGATGATCGCGAAGATGAAGGCGAAATTAATCCCCAGGGATTATCAAATTACTCTGTTTAGGAGAATGCGGAACTTGAGACAGAAGATGATGACAGTGAAAGAATACACTGAGTAATTCTATCGACTGAACATCATGGCAGGTCATCGGGAGAGCGATGATGAGAAGGTTGCCAGGTATATGAATGGCCTGAGATATGATATCCAGGATGAGATGAGTATGGTAACCATCCGAACGGTAGAGGATGCTTATCAGATGGCTTTGAAAGCTGAGCCATAAGCAAGGTCAACAAGGCTGAGGGAGGAGTCAGCCCAAAGGCAAATCGATTTCCCAAGATAAATACCAGAATCCCAAAGACAACTGGAAAAATCCTCAGACTAGAAATGAGAGAGGTGGGAGTTCACAGCGAGGCCAACATTCTGAACAGAGAGGGAAGCATATAGAACATAGAGGAGGACACGCTGATAATAACATGTTTCCTCATACCAGAGGTAGAGGAAGAGGAAGAGGTGGAGTAATCACATGCTTCACATGCAGAAAGAATGGGCACAAGTCGTACGAGTGTCTAGAAAAAAAGGACATTGGAGAAGCTCACATCACCGAGGCACAGAGGCGGGATGTTGAGGCCGAAGATGCAGAAGGCAGAAGGTCATTGATGATGTGTAAAGTTCTCTTAACACCTGAGAAGGAGGTGGAAAGTTCAGTCCAAAGGACCAGAATTTTCAGAACTGCTTGCAAAACCAAGGACAAGCTGTGCAAGGTTATCGTGGACAGTGGTAGCATAGATAATCTTGTTTCAACCGAGATGGTAGAGAAGCTAGAGCTGGAGACAACGGATCACCCAAGTCCGTACAAATTTTTGTGGCTATAGAAAGGACACCAGGTAACTGTTACTAAACAATGCTTGGTTGAATTCAAGATAGGTGGATATAATGATAAGATCTTATGTAATGTTATTCTCATGGATGTTTTTCATATATTGCTAGGTAGACCATGGCAATATGACAGAAAAGTGATTCATGATGGGAGAATGAACACATACACCCTAGAGAAAAATGGGAGGACACACATGTTGCTTCTGATAAAGGATAAATAGGTGAAGCCGGAGGTAAGCAACACAATACTTCTCATGAGTGGAAAGGAACTTCTTACCGAGGTTAAGAAGAAGGAGGATCTACAATTCTTTGTGGTCAGGAAGCCGCAGATTGTTCTGACTAGCACAAGAGTGGATGATCTACAAGTGTGCGCAAAGTCGAAGACTCCACCATTCAGAAGTGGTTGGAGGGTTGTCGCAAGGGGTGCATGCAAAGTTTCTTTTTGAGGACTTGAAAGCTGTGAAAAGATCAGGAAGAATAGGTTTTTGAATTTGTCGAAGGATTGCGTAGAGAATTTGGGGTTAGAGTGGTCAAGCAGGCACTACAAGTTTGTGCACAGGTGAACAAGTCTTCGTGGAAGAAGTACTTGATTCATTTCGCAGAATTCATCAGGAAGGAACGGACGGTTGGAATTCCCCAAGGAGAATTCGCGAATCACCGTAAGTCGTCAGATCTTGGAAAGGTGCAGGGAGGATACAACGACGTATTCCCAAAAGGGTTCCAAGATCAGGAGAGGCGAAGCTATTGATCAGGACCATGAGGGTCGTTGGATTCACATGCATATTGTGGATCGGGGTTTTGTGAGTTGAAGCTCCAAACTATTGCAATAGGAATTGCGATATCATGATCCGTGATATCCCAACGAGCCTAGAACCGTCCATCATTTGGGATGCGTGTTAGAAGATTCAAAGAAGTCAGGGTTCGGAGCATCGGAGATTTCGTAGACAAGATACTCTTGCTGCTTGGAGTCGCGAAATGTGATATCCCGACGGGAGAGCTTTGTGGGACCACAAGAATCTGAGTGGAAGACAAGTGGCATAATTCATCGAGGTTTTCGCAAGGAGAAGTGCTGAGACATTGACATCAAGAATCTCGATCCTGGGAGGTCCGAAATCCCGATAGAAGTGACGGGAAGTGGAAAAGTCAACTCGCAAGTGTGTGTCAGAGTCTAGGTGTATTGGGTATTGGGAGTCGGTAAGACGAGTTGCTTAGTATCGCGAGTACCAAAATCACGATAGGGAAATTCCCGATAGAGGAAAGAGAAAAGTCAGCATTGACTGGCCATCAGGTCTCGGGGATTCGAGAGCTCAGTGATCGATCTTTGACATCGCGAAGTCGCAAAGTCTGATTCCTCGATAATCAAAGAAAGGGGATCGAGTGATAGTCCTGTGGATGCGGATTTCCCGATAGGGAAATAGAAGAACGGTTAGTGTTCTTCAGGACGTGAGGAGAAGAATATCCTGTGTGTGTGCATGAACCTTCCGACCTGCGGGTGGTGAAGGGGGCCGCGTTGCCGTCATGGACCAAAAGTGATTTTCCCTACACATTGTAATTGGATGTATATGATTTCCTTATCTTACAACATAACTATATACAAGTTGGAGGAATTAATGCTTAATCTTGGAGTGCACATTAACCATGGGGAAAAAGAAACTTTGAAATCCTTACTTAGTTACATAAACAATTATATAAAACATCATGTAAATGCATGAAACCTCCTTTACATTTCATTCATCTTAAATTAACAATTAATAAGATAGACTGCACTAGTGAAATCTTGTCAATTATAATCAATTAAATTAAGAAACAAACCCCTTCAAACCATTTCTATAAATGCACCACGATAACATAAGGAACCTATCACTTTCAAGGAATTAGAATGCTCCAAATGGAACTCAAGAGTACCGAGACAATTTCAATGAGAAACACTGGCCACAAATCTCAGTCAGTCTAAATATAGTTGTTCAAACAAGAATCATTGTTCATAATAAAACTTGTTGTCCATTAAATCATTATCTAACATATGTATAATCGATGTCTAACATATATATTACCCACATAGTCATCATGTAGTCCAGTAAATCGTTTTCTAACATATATATTACCCACGCAGTCGATTAATTCATTGTATAACATATATATATTACCCACATAGTCTAATATATATTACCCATGCAATCTAATATATATTACCCACATTGTCTGATATATATTACCCACACCGTCTAATATATATTACCCACAGTGTCTAATATATATTACCCACGCAGTCCATTAAACCGTTGTTCATTAATATTACTGTCATCAATATTCTTGCTATCCATTTATAAGCATCTGTCTAGAATTGATATTGCTCTCAAAAAGGAAATCGCAGAGTTAAAAACACATGTGGTAAATTGCAGTGGTAAGTAGTAGGTAGGGATATCGTGATGAAATAGTAGGGTGAAATCAAACTGCTAAATCACATAGATTTTTGATCCAAAAAAGCTGGGATTTATCAATAAAAATGTAGAGTTTCACCATCCAAAAATGCTGGGATTTATAAATAAAAAAACGTAAATTTTTCCCATCCAAAAACGTTGGGATTTATCAATAAAAAACGCATATATTTATGATTCGAAATCGTCAGGATTTATCAATCAAAATGCAGAGATTTTCTATCCAAAACGCTAAGATTTATAAATAAAAAACACAAAGGTTTATCATTCAAGCAAAGATATTTACCATTCAAGAAAGCACGGAGATAAAATTCCGGGAATGACGCAGGGATTATGCATAAAAGAAAAACACAGAGATCAGAGATTAATCATAAGAGAAAAATGCAAAGATAAGTAAGGGATAGATAGTTGGAAGAAAATTTATTCTTCACTTATTATCCATACAAAGGAAAGAAGGGCATTTGAATCTAAATCCTTAACACTAGAGTGAAAGACATTCGATTCGGCTCCTGGTCGATTGATCAGGCATAGACTAATAACTTAAAGGACAAGGAACATAAAATCAAAACACATTTTTTCTTCGTATTAAATCAATAAAAACAAAACACAGAGAAGTAATCACATTCAGAGTTTGGGTTCACAATGGGAAATCAAATCAAAATACAGTGAGCATAAGGCTGGGATGAATTTGAATTCTCTGATCATAAAACATTGGGATCATCAAGAAAAAATCGTTGAATGATAAAAAAAATCATCTGGACAGTGTACGCTAAATAAAACATAAACCTTAGCATAGTAGAAGTACCTTAACTGAAGGTGTGAGAACATCATTTAACTATCATACAATATAAATATACACATGTGTACCATAGCCAAATGCGAATGCTCTAAATTCATTGTCCTGTGCGCGCTCCATCCATCTCCCATTTGCCAACCAATGTGATCTCACCGATACCTCCCAACCAATGCTAGGGGTACTCTTCTTCCCCCTAAGCCCCCCAAGCCGCAAAGGGGCCACAAAGAGAATATCAGAGAAAAATAACACCTAGCTTGCCTAGAAAGGTCGAGCTACCACTCGTTACCCAAGTTGGGTATCCCAACTCCCACAAGAGAATGTTCAATCAAGATGAAATTTCAGTACCGTAACATTACACAAGCCAAATGATGATCCACACTCCTTCGCCATCCTTTTTATAGAGTTTTCTTTGTCATTAGTTTCGCAAATCTCTCATTAGATTCCTTTTTCATTTAATTAATTTCGAAAAACCACCCCCATAAACATGTCACCCAATCCCCTAGTTGCACCAGAAAATCAATTTTATTAATTAATTAAATATTCGTATTTCCCTCATACACCTAAGAGCATTCCTAAAAATGCTCCTCGGTGTCCCGAAATTCCCTCGCAATTCTTAAATGACTTACGCCTTACTTAATTCCTAGTTGAGTTCATAAATAGAAAGTTCCAAAGTCAAGATTCCTTACTAAGTTAGACATTCATCTTTTTCTTTACGTTTCCCCTTTTCTTTATGTTTCCCTTTTTCTTTAAGTTTCCCTCTTTTTCCTTTTTAACTAAAAATCAATTTAGCAAGTGTAGATAAAACAACCATTTACCCTTTTTCCCTTTTAATTATAAATTAATTTAGCAAGTGTAGATAAAAACAACCATTTACCCTCTTTTTTTTTTAACTAAAAATAAATTTAGCAAATGTAGATAAAAACAACCACTACCCCTTTTTAAAAAAATTAATGTACTCTATTATAAAAATTATTATTTTTTACTTAATAAATAAAGTTTGAATTTCTTTACCTCCTTGTTGTTATATGTCGAATTATTTTTGTTCAGAGGTTCTACATAGACCTAGGTTTTAAATTCACTAGGTTGGGTGACATTTTTAAGGGGAAAATATTGTTTTTAAACATTACTTATCATATCATTCATTTTAAGGCCGACTAGGTCCTAAGGAGGCAAAATTTTCTAGGCACTAGGTTTATTCACTTACTAGTTAAAATTGTGATGTGCCCTTCAGGACACACTACGTTCTCCAAGGGTGCCACTCGCCTCTTTCTGTTTTATTTGTGTGACGTGCCCTTCAAGACACACTACTTGTTCCAAGGGTATCACTCGCCTCTTTTCGTTTTCTTTTCACAACGTGCCCTTCAAGATGCACTACGTGCTCCAAGGGTTCCACTCGCCTCTTTCTGTTTTCTTTTCATGATGTTCCCTTCAATACGCACTACGTGCTCCAAGGGTGCCACTCACCTCTTTTCGTTTTCTTTTCATGACATTCCCTTCAAGACGCACTACGTGCTCCAAGGGTGCCACTCGCCTCTTGACTGAATTTGGTTGACATCAAACCCATGGAGTCAATACTCCACCAGGTGATCTTGTGGGAGACTAAGGGACTCTAAGGAATAAGGCCCCTACCTTATTTCACACCCCTTAGAATCATCATGAGCGAATGTCAAAGTGTGCCCTCACGGCATCGTGGGTCTTCTCGAACTAGGTAATCGTTAAACTATATTTCGAACCACGACGAGAGTGCTAGTATGTTGTGGCAGGGCTGCTGCCACACCTCTCCCTCAATGTCTCTAGTTGTCGTGCGTGACCCCTCTACTCCAAATGTGAGTCTGGTTGACAAGCTATCATTAGCGTGCATCCATCAACGAATCATGTCAGCAATAATAATCAATCATAATAACATCTAATCATATGTACATATGTGACATCAACAACATTCAAACCCTAACATTCCACTCCCTTATTCGATCCAGAGTCCAAGGGTTTCATTGATGCCTCTGTATCCTCAATGTCCAAAGTCCTGCACACTCAGGAGAACCTAGTCAATAACACATATCTATGTAAATACAACAAAATAACATATCATCAAATCCACAATATCTCATAATCATAATCAAAACAACCAACAGTACAATAACCCGGATCACTTGCACACAAGTGTACTCAAAGAATAAGTTCTCTTAGTGCATGCAAGCGCGATATGTTTTAGATATCCACTATCCACACTTAGAAACCCAAAACCCAGGTTCTAATCCTACAAACAGTGTCAATCCATCAAATCTCTCTTCCCCACAATCTGCACAACCCAATGAATGTACCCCCTTCACTATTATCATTCCCTTGAGCTATACTGAATTAATTTATCAGGGAATCCAATGCACTAAGTTGGCCAGGAATCTCTCATCCGGGGACTTCAAGAAACATTGGCTATTTTAGGAGTGCTCACCATAATCCTAACAAGACTCTTGAGCCATTTTCTCAACAAGAATAGAACTATAGGATTACATCCTATTTTATAGGCACACATGCCTCATTTCCAACACAAAACACAACCAAACAATGGCTACCTTCAAGCACATCATGTATGGTGTTATTTTCAACACTCAACTCTTCCTTTGCTTCCAAAAAATTTCATGTAAAAGCTATCTCCTTCTCCATACGAATTTCCCTTCTTCTCCCTTGTTTGCTTGGATTTCACTCTTCCCAAAGATGATTGTAATTCATCCCATGCGCCCCAATAACTAAGAGATGTGACTCCTCACACCCACCCTCTTACATGATTTTAATGATTGAATTTGGGAACACTCAACAACAAGTAAAAGGTTACACACAATGACAATAATTTCA
>JZKD02S0016695.1:1116175-1128315 GCA_000966675.3 Picea glauca
TTTAATATTTTGTTTTAATTTTTATATTAAATATTTAAAAAATTTGGAAGAACTCCACAGAATTGGCTCCTAAACCAACAAAATCAAAGTTTAAGGGGCTTGGTGTGTTGGGAAATTTGGCTAGCTCGCAATCATGCTATTTTAGCACTCATTCTATCTTTGACGAGGTTTATCTTTGATTGTGCATCACATCTCATACATTAGTAGCATGTATCAAAATTTCCTATGCTTTTTCCAAAATAAAACACTCTTTCTACCGCATCTAGGAACTCACAACCATAAAAAATAAATAAAACTTTTCTTTGGACTTTCTTAAAAAGAGATGCATCAGGAACCATTCACTTCTGAAACAATCACTCCTCCTTATTTGTTGGACTAAGAGAAACCTTTGAAAAAAACATACAATTAAACATTTATGTATATTAGATGTTTGGAATAAAAGTCATGAATGACACACACATTTTGAGATCTTCTATACTACTTCTTTTCAAAGAAATAAAAAAATGCTATGTTGATTTCTCTCACATTACTTATACAGATGTTTACATGCACCATAACAAAGAAGATCATCTCTCCAAAATTGACATTCACATGCACTTGGATACTGGAATGTCAAAGAAGAAGACGGGGATGGCTCCACAAAATTTCTTTACAACCTTGGTTCACTCTGATTAAAATTCACATATGTCTTTAATGCTTCTCTCCCAATTTTTTTTTTGGTAATATGTAAACATGTTAGGGAAGTGATATTCACTACTAGTTCTAGGGGAAGGAATTTCCATAAAATTTATTGATGTAATATTGTTTTCTTATAACTAATATTTATTTATTTTTAAATTAGTTTTTCAAAAATATTTTATTTTATTATATTGACATTATGATGATGATGATGATGATGATTAAAGTTCATTAAGACCAAATTGGTCTATCTAACTTTAAGAGGGTAAGTGATTACTTGTGATTCTTTAGAATTTTGTTTCTGTGCTAAAAAACCATTAAGAGAAGCTTTCCAAGATCACCATACTTTTGTTGAGTTAAGAGGATAGGAAGGTTGGTAACGTGACACATATTTTGAAAATGAGATCTAATATGGTTATAGCCTGGAAAATCTAAGAGAAAGTGTTTTTCATCTTCAAACTTCTTAGTGTCATAAATGTGACAAACTCTTTCATCCCATGGCGTTTTAGGAATTGACCAATGCCCAGTTTCACTATGGAGCTCATGAGAATTTGTTCTTATTTTAGCAATGCTTATTTTCTTCTTTACACTTGAAAAAACAAATATATAATTTTGATCTTCTAGATTAGGGTTGATTACATCCTTATAATACCTTGATTTTATTTTTTCCTCTAACTCTTTAACACGCCACATTTTCTCGTTAAATTTTGATTTGACATTTTTGTTAATAGTATATTTATTCTGCAAAATGGTGTCTTCCATGATTTTCCAATAGTTTAGACAAGAACTGACATCTTTATGCAATCCACTTTAGTCGATGGTGGTTATGACTCTATTTTGAAGCAATTTTAGGAAGCCTCTTGTCTTCCATGTTGTTTAACTTGTTCTTACACATTAGGTAACTAGTCATAGCCATGCACTCAATGGGGGAGAGCCTTATTTCCAAGAGGAGGATGGGATAGGACGTATTTCCTTTAATTTTCAGATTATAGGTTATAAAATTCTTTTGTATTTTCTCTATCTTTCTCCAGGATTCATGAGAGATACTACAGCCCCAGACTTCACATCCATAAATAATAGCAAGTGTAACAAGAGTCTCAAAGAGGAGTTTCTTCTTATCCTAACTCCAAAGATTAGTTGATTTACGATTGTTTTCAAGCCCATAATAGGCTTCCCATCGCCCAATAATCTTTTTCTCAATGATATAAGTCCAATTGAGCTTCTGTTAAATATCAATTCCAAGATATTTGTATGAATCCACTTCCTCCAAGTTGTTGTTTTCATATACAAAGGTATCGTAAGGGATCTTATTGAATTTAATAATCATGACCTTAGTCTTATCAGTATTAATAATCATATCCATATTGGAGGAAAATTCCTTGAGGATTCTTAGTTGGTTTTCAAGATCATGGGGACTCCTTGCCATAAGAATGATATCATTGGAATAAACAAGAATATTGATGATTATACCAGTGAGAGTAGGGACGACAGAACCTTCTTTTTTCAAGAAATCTTCTAACTTGTCAATGTATATGACAAAAAGGGTAGGGGACAATGGACAACCTTGTTTGACTAGCCCTCAATGCTTTTAAACATAGAAATAATATTCTCATACATCCTTATTGTAGAATCCCTCAACTCGAGAGGCACTTTTATCTCTTCCAACCTATTCCAAAGTTTTTTCCTAGTAACCATGTCATAAGCTTTTCTAAAGTCAACGCAACAACGAAAAAAATTGGTTTTAGTATTGTGGAACTCCTCTGCAATGATCCTAAAGGTAACAATATGGTCCACAATTGAATGATATCTCATAAAACTGGGCTGGCCTTTAGCTCTTTTATCGTGAATTTCTAGCCAAAGGATAATCTTCTTTTCCAAAATAATTCCATAAAGCTTGGCTAAAATTGGGCTAATCATAATGGTCCTATAATTAGAGGGAATGTTTCTATCCCTATTTTTAAAAATAAGAACAATGAGGCTTTGCATCCATGGTTTAGTGAAGCCTTGCTTGACTTCTAAATTGAAGAGCTTGTGTATCTGAGGCATAAGGATTGGTCCTTCGATTTTAAAAATTTCATCTTGGTAGCCTTCAATGTCTTTATCTTTTCCATTTGCAAGTTGTTTAACCCCGAACTCTATGTCATCTAAAGAAAAAAATTCTTCCTTCGTAGGGACAATAGGAATGGTGTCCATGGAATTAGGGAACTCGTAAAGAATTTTAAGCTAGGAATTTCAGTCCCTTAAGGGAATCCTATTTTTTTATTTAGTATTTCGGTTTAGAGTTTGGTTCCAGAACTTCTTAGGATCTAACTTATATAGTTGTGAAAGTTTCTCTTTCCTTTTATTGATATAGTGACACATTTTCCTTTTAAATAGGGCTTTGTACATATTGATCTTATTGAGTTTTAAGAACTCATTAGAAGCATCCCTAATGGATTTCCTAGAAATTTTACATTCCTTATCATACCAAGGGTTGGTTGTTCTATTATTAGTTTTATAGGACACCTCGAAAGATAACTTGTTAATAGAAGTGGAAAGGGTAGTTGTAAAATTATGATAGAGTTCTTCAATGTTGTCCTTATTAGTTAGGAGATTTAACTTACTATTTAAATCCTTTAAGAAAATTTCAAATTTACTTTTTTCAAAGCGCAAATTCCTTTGATTATCACAATTCTCTTCAATGGTGCTCCTATGCATGGAAAAGTTTAGAGTTAGGGTTAAAGGTTTATGTTCAGTGTCAGGATCATCGTCATTTAAAAGGTCAAAAGTTGATATTTGGTTAGAAATGGGGATATCATATATCCCATAATCTACAACACTACTACCTAGCCCATGAATACAAGTCATCTGGTTGGAGTTTGGCCACTTCAATACTTCATTGAAAATTATTAGGTCTTGAGAGTTGTATAGCTTGACCAACTCAGTACCAAACAAATTCTCAATTAGTTCTTCAGAGGTTCTTTTTTAGCTATTAGATAAAACAAGGTCCTCATCTAGCCATAAAGGATTATGGTTGGAATCAATACTTAAAAGAGTATCTTGTTTAGTTGCAATCCTAACATTAAATTCTCCTAGCAGGGGGATATTACCTTCATTTTTCAAACTATAAATAACTTGTTCTAAATTATTACAGGGACAATTGTTATCTAGATTATTTTTCTTATAAAAAATAGAATTAATATGTGAAAAATAGCAAATTTACATATACATATTCTTAGCATTGATGTCTGAAATTTCTATCCAAATGTACTGATTGAGAGGGTCAATATTATGAAGTTGAATGCGAGGAGAAATGCTCTTTATAATATAACAATATATGCCTCCTATCCCTCTATGGTGGGATTTTTTCTTCCATGCCGACCACAAGAAAAATCCTTCGATGTTAGGGACTTTAGACTCCTCATGCTCCCAAGTTTCAACTAGACATATAATATCAATATCACTCGAGGTCCAACATATCATAGGACCTTTGCGCCATGGAAAGCCACGACAGTTCCAAAAAAGAATCTTGAGTGTCCCAAAATCGTATTTATTATTATCCTTCCGGTCTCTATTCCTAACAATAGCTTTTTGACTTCTAATTATTTCCCATTTTCCTTATTTCCTAGCTTCTTTTACCTTTTGAACTTCCTTCCTTAATTCAACTTGGTCTTTGAGAATGAGGTCCTCATTTATAAATATTCCTGACCCTTTTGAGCTTGAAGATTTACTAAATATGTTATATTTATGGTCATTACAACTTACTTTGACACTGATCAACCTATCTTTGTGATCAATTATTTGTCCTAGCCTCTTTGCTTCTATGAGGTAAGTTGTATCAATTTGTGATTTATTATTTAATTCTTCTTTTACTATTGTTGGCATATCCTCCTCTTGTTGTTCTTTTATACCAAAAATTATGAGGTTGAAGGCTCCTTTGTTACACTCATGGTCCAGTTCGATTAGCTTATTGATTTCCTCTTTGATGGGTTTGATATCCAAATTTTTTTCCATATTACTAAGGGTCAAATTGTTGGTTAGTTTTTCTTCTAGCTCTTTAATCCTATCTCTCAAGTTGTGATTTTATTCAACCCCTCCTTCTTGGGTTGATTGTTTATGTTTTTCCATTCCTTCAATCGTATCCTTCATTGTCTGCAATTAACTCTTGAAACCTAAGAATCTATCCTCTATTTGAGTTTGAATGGTATCTTTAATTTTTTTATCAATCATTGTCTCTAGCTCTATTGGAGTTTTACGTCTCTTTCTTCACTCATTTTTTCTAATGATTCTAACCCCATTTGGATTTTGGCATCTCTCACTTCTCTCATTTTTTCTATTGATTCCATATAATCTTAAAGGATCCCTAGGGTGATTTTGGGGGGGCTCCCCTTGTTAGACTGAGTTTTTGGAATAGGGGTGGAGTGCTCATATTGAAAAGAAGAGGAAAAAAATGTAACAATTATTATTTTGGATTGACTTTTAAAATGGATTTTTTATTTTGAATTGATACTAATGATATTAATTATTATCTCTCAAATCAACTTTTACTTATAAAACTTAAAATAAAAAATAAATAAAAAATATTTAAATCTCTTTATGTTAATAGATTATAAATATATTTTAAATTAAAATTGAATCAAAGTAAAAAGTGACTCACATGATTTCAAATGTCTAATTGTTCAACCTAGAGAAACTAGAGAGATTATTCTGGGAAAAAAAGGTAAATGTAACGACCCTAGTTAAATAAATATTTAAAGATGATAAAGTAAAATTAATTAAAGAAAATAATTGTGATTAATTAAGTAATACTCTGACTACAGATCACATTTAATGACCTGAGAAATAAATTTAAAAGATCAATGAAAAATGTTAAAAAATGGTTGCGTATGCAGAGAGGGAGCCTATGAATCCCGAGAAGATAAAACATTTAAGGGGGGAAGGGACAGGCATGGAGTGTTGTTGTAGGAGTAACTGCATGATTTGGCGAAGGAGGAATAAGGGAAAGCAAAAGGTGGACGGGAGGATCATTGGACAGAGGAGAGATTTTATGAGGACTTTTGGACTTGTTGTGAGCACAGAGTTGGGCACGGTGGCTTTTGATCAGGGGAGGCACTGAGTTGCTGGAGGTTTTGGGCACGAAGGGCCAGGATATCCGTAGATATCCTAGAGCTTGGTAGTTTTCCTAGTTAGCAGGGAGGACAATAGTTTTGGGCAGTTATTTTCCTGTTTGTGGCAGGGTTGATCTAGTAGCAAGGAGAAGGAAGGCAGCAGCGGGGCATAGAGGCAACATAAATTAGCATCAGAACCAGGTACTTTGTTAAGTTATGTATTTATTTCTTTCTTCCATGAAATCAGTATTTATTGATAAATCTAAGTTACTGAAGTTGTTGTTATAAGAATCACTATTATGCCAAGAAGTTATTGTTTCATTTTACGAAATAAAATGTTGATGAAACTTAATGATGTTTAGAAATACATGGTTGTTACATATGGTATCAGAGCGTCTTAGTTCAAAATCTGGGCCTAAGGGCCAAAGACCTAGAATGTTAACTCCAACCACGCTTAAACTACAAACAAAACAAGTTCAGTTTGACCCAATATGACTGATACAGTACCCGAAAATATACTCCGGTAGTATCCCTTCATTATCCAAGAAAATGATCTCATAGATGTATCACAAGCAACTGCTTTAGGCAATGTCCTGTAACTGGATTATGTATGGTTACTACAGTTTTAGTCTGAATATTCAATGGAATTCCCTTTAAATTAAGTGGCATCAAACTAGATAGTTGAAGGATCACTTCCCACAAAATGGATACCATTAAAGCAGCCTAATAAAGCTATTAAGAACGAAAAAAAGAGAAGATAACTTAAATTTATTAAGCAATACTTGTCAATGAAGTTTCGGCCAAATTAGACACCTGAAATCGATGGAAGTGTTGAAGGAAGCTTCTATGGAAGGCTTGAAGTTGGAAAATTTAATAACTGCATGAATTACACTATATAAAATGCAATAGGACTTTGCAGGACCTTGAAAAGGCCTACTTCATCTCGAATTCACCTAAAATGAGGAACTGCCAATGCGCAGTCAAAAGAAAAAAAAGGGGAAATTATGAAGATTAGTATTGCGCAGGAAGTATGAAAACTACTTGCCTGTATTAGCCTCGGTGAAGTTTTAAAGAATGTAAAAATCTCGAAGAACAATAGGCCCATATAAATTCTAACCCTGCCAAAGAGAGAAATTTTTACACCGCGTAGATTTTCATGCAACTAGTCATTATCCCAAAGGAGAAGCTGCCTATTCTGCAGGAGAACGGATCTGAGCCGTCAGATCTCAGGCGAAATCCCATCAGCCATTAGATCTCAAAAAGTTGCGTGGGGTTTAAGTCTTAGCACACAGAGGAGGAGTCCCAGAAGAGTCATCGGGATATCAGAGTCATCGGGGTTTTGTAAAGCCAAAGAATCGAGACCTTGAGGTTCTCGAAATCCCAAGAACAGATCCTAGCCGTTGATCTCGATAGGACACGCATCAGCGTTCTGGGGAGGACTTGGGATTTTACCCATCGGAGATTTTGGGAGTGTGGAACTTGTGCATGTTGAAATCGCGATCTGCAATTTCTCGATAGAATCAGAGCCATCCAAACAGTGGGGACACATGTCAGGAGATCCCGCAGAGTCAGAGATCGGGGACTGAAAGTCCCGTGCACATGACAACGGGAATTGCGATATCTCGAAATGAGATTTCCCAATGGGTACAAGGACAGAGCAGGGACCACCAGGGTAGAGTGGTGGATAGGTGTCACGTCACACCGAACGATCGTAGATCGGGGTTCGGGAAAACACAAGTCCCGGAATTCATGGGTTTTGGATTCACGAACTCGTGAACTCCGATACACTGAGGGTGGATAGGTGTTAAAAGGTCAACTCTCGCAAGGGGGTCAACGACAAGTGGCGTCAGAGATCGGGAGTTGGAGATCCATGAGGACAGTGGATCACGACAGCACAAATGTCGATTTCCCGACAGGAAAATTCCCAATAAAAGCAAGGAACACCGATGAGATCTGAGCCGTTCATTCTGAGGATGCATTGCGATCACCTAGCACCATCGGTGAAAGCTCCACAGGAAGGCTTCATCGGGCATCGGGATATTGGGAGTCCCGAAAACAAAGCAACAGGAATTGTGAAATCGCAAAATGCGATTTCTCAATAAGCCAAGGGACAATGGGGCCCACGGAAGAGTCAACGGTGGATAGGTGGCATTAGGTATCGGGATATCATGAGTTTCGTGGACAAGGTGTCCATGCACTACAAAATCGTGAACCCCGAAAGCCGACGCAATTAACCTAACTCTTAATCCTCGATTAAAAGAATTAATTAATGACGGTTTAATTAAGACCTAAACATATCGCAAAATCGGAGATCGGGGTTTTGGGATTCAATATGTGCCGAATATTTGTTATGGGAAAACCCGAATCTTGACAGGAATTAGGACTACGGTCACATAGGTGCAGGTCACATGGACCTCGATGTAGTCGAAAGGGATAACATGCAAGGAAGAGGTGCATCGGGTATCGGGATATCAGGAATTCCGTAGACACGGGACTCATGCAATGCGATATTGCGATATCTGAAAACCTGAAAAGGGACAGTAGCTACAGGGATTTCAATGGCAGCTAGTGCAGCATCTCATTCATCGCCAACGGTGCAGACAGGTCCACAACCACCTCGGGGAACAACTAGTAGGGGCAAGGGTTCCAGGGGAAGGAACTCATTTCAAAGACAGAAACATAACAATGCACAGGTTCAACCTGGTGTCACCTGTTGGGGGTACGGGGGGCCCCATTACCAACGTGACTGCCCAGAGTTGCAATTAGGGTTCGCGCATAGAGAAGGAAAGGCACCGATGGGGAGAGCAAGTAGCAAACATCAAATTTACGCAACAGTTAACAACCGCCAGGCCGAACATCAATCCACAGTAGTAGAATCCTCAGGTACGTTAAATCATGTTAATATTAAGATTTTGTTTGATTCTGGTGCGACAAATAGTTTCATTTCACCATCTACATTAGAAAAGAGTGGGCTGGAAGCCTATGAGCACGATGACTTTAAACAAGTCAAGATGGCTTCGGGGGAAAAACAAGTTGTAGGACCTAGCGTCAATAATTGTATAGTAGACCTAGGAGTGTGCACTACTAGGTTGAAGGTATACGTCACTACTCTTGGAGCATATGACTTAATCATTGGAATGGATTGGTTAGCAGCTCATCGAGGGTGCTTTGTATTGATGACGAAGGAAGACCAATAGTGATCCAGAGTGTACAGAGAAAAGTGTCATTACGCTTTATATCAACTATGAAGGTCAAGCGGTGCTTGAGGCAAGGGTGTCGACTGTATGTAGTGGAAGCAGTGGGTGAAAGGAAAGGACCCTCATTAGATCAGTATCCGTTATTGTCAGGATTTCCAGATGTTTTCCCAAACGAGTTACCAGGGTTACCTCCTGAAAGGGAGCTTGATTTTACTATTGAGATAAAACCTGGTGCAGAACCAATATCCAAGACTCTGTATAGGATAACGGCGCTGGAACTTTGTGAATTGCAAATGCAGTTGAAGGAGTTACTAGACTTAGGGCTAGTAAGGCCCAGTGTCTCACCTTGGGGCTCACCAGTAATTTTTGTAAAGAAGAAGGATGGATCCTTACGACTGTGTATAGACTATAGGGACTTGAACCGTGGTACAGTGAAAAATAGGTACCCAATGTCGTGAATAGATGACCTCTTCGATCAGATGAAAGGAGCAGCGGTATTCTCAAAGATCAATTTGCGATATGGATATCATCAGTTAAGGATTAAGGAAGGTGATATCCCAAAAACTGCCTTTTGAACTCGGTTTGGACATTACGAGTTTGTTGTAGTACCTTTCGGATTGACCAATGCGCCAGCAGTATTCATGAGCCTCATGAACGGCGTATTCCGAAAGTACTTAGACCATTTTGTAGAAGTTTTTCTAGATGACATTCTCATCTATTCTAGGAATGAAAGAGAACACGAGGAACACTTGCGAATAGTGTTGTCTTTCCTTAGGGAGAACAAATTGTATGGGAAGCTGTCGAAGTGTTCCTTCTTCCAGAAAGAGATCCACTATTTATGTCATATCATATCCGGCGAAGGAATCTTGGTGGACCCAGAAAAGGTAAAGGCCATTATGGAATGGCCAGTGCCGAAAAATGCACATGAGGTGAGAAGCTTCATGGGGTTAGCAAGTTATTACCGGAGATTTGTGGAAGGATTCTCAAAAATAGCGAAGCCCATCACCACTTTGCAATGCAAGGGGGTCAGGTATGAATAGGCAGAAGAATGTGATAGCGCATTCATTGAGTTTAAGAGGTTACTAACTAGTGCGCCAATTCTATGAGTGCCATATATGGAAAAGGACTTCATGGTCTGCACGGATGCCTCGAAACAAGGATTGGGGGCCGTGCTAATGCAGGATGGAGAAGTGATAGCTTATGCGTCAAGGAAGTTGAAGAAGCATGAAGAGTTATATGTGACTCATGACTTAGAGTTGGCAGTGGTAATGCTAGCTCTGAAACTTTGGAGGCACTATCTTGTGGGGAGAAATTTTGAACTCAAAATGTACCATCAAATATTAAAACATCTCTTCACTCAAAGAGATCTGAATGCCAGTCAAAGGTGATGGAGTGAGTTTATGAGTGAGTATGATTTTGGTATTTCATATATAAAGGGAAAAGAAATGTGGTCGCAGATGCCTTGAGTAGGAGACCAAGTATCTTCTCCTTGGTGACCTTAAAACTCAGTCGAAGGGAACATGTGTTGACACAAATACTAGGAGACAGTTGGTATTTAAAGGTTACTTCAAACCTCTAGAGCGGGAGGCAGTTAGACCCAAAGTATGAAGGATATAATCTAGAAGTAAACATATTGTTAAGATATCAAGGAAGGATGTACATCCCTGAGAATGGGGATATTTGAAGCATCATACTGAAGGAAGCCCATAGATCACTTTATTGTGCGCATCTGGGTGTGAAGAAGAAGTACGCAGAGATGAAGAAACTCTTCTTTTGGGTAGGCATGAAGCGCGATGTAGTCCATTTCGTCGCTAGATGCCTAGAGTGTCAACAAGTGAAGGTTGATCACCATCACCCGACAGGCCTCCTACAACCACATGATGTTCCTATGTCCAAATGGGAAGTCATCCCAATGGATTTTGTTGTAGGGTTGCCACTCACATCTCATAGACATAATTCCATTCTTGTGATAGTGGATAAGTTAACCAAGACTGCTCATTTCATTCTGGTTAGAGACACTTATGATGTTACTGATGTGGCATGAGTGTTCATAAGCGAGGTCATCTGTTTGCATGGGCTACCTAAAAAGATCATTTCAGATAGGGACTCAAGATTCACATCTAGGTTTTGGACAAGTTTACAGTCAACATTGGGGACTCAATTGAACTTAAGCATAGCTTATCATCCGGAAACAGATGGGAAAACTGAGAGAGTAAATAAAGTTATGGAAGACATGCTTAGGATGTATGTAATGGATAATAAAACCCAGTGGGAGAAGTACCTACCTTTGGTAGAGTTTGCCTACAATAACAGTTATCATAGTTCCATCGGAATGTCACCATACGAAGCTTTGTATGGAAGGCCATGCAGAACACCATTGAGTTGGGATAGATTAGAAGGCCGAGTAACAGTTGGGCTAGAATTGATTCAAGAAATGGAGGAACGGGTGATTCACATCAGGAAGAGGCTAAAGGAAGCACAGGATAGGCAGAAAAGTTATGCAGATACACACAGGACCGACCGAAATTATGAAGTGGGGGACCAATTTTTCATTTGTATCAGGCCTAATAAGAGTACCATATGGTTCGGGAAGGGGACAAAGTTGTCACCTCGGTTTATAGGGCCATTTAGGGTCCAAGAGAAAATTGGAGCCATTGCCTATCGTCTCGTACTGCCACCCCACTTGCATAAAACTCATAATGTATTCCATGTATCTGTTTTACGTCATTATGTTGTTTATGAATCACATAAACTAAATTGAAAAGAATTGCAGGTATCGGATGTGGGAACCCTCACGGTAGAACCATTACGCATATTGGACCGTAGAGTTCGACAACTCAGAAACCGTCTGGTAGATCAATTTAAGGTCTAGTGGGACAAGTATAGTCTAGGATCTGCTACTTGGGAGGACGTCGAGACACTACGGCGAGACTATCCCTCACTATTTTGACCACCTCGAGAACATGTTTCTCGAAGGTGGCGTGTATGTAACACTACCTTTTTACTTAGACGACCAAGATTATCTGAGACCTATACACTTTATTTCCCTAGACACAGTGAAAGTATTAAGTGATACACTTAAACTTTAAACTTATGAACTTTTATGAATGATTAAATGTTATCAATGATGAGGCATGTAATGCGATCTGTTATGTGAATGTGAATTTTACAAATGTTT
>JZKD02S0016696.1:77797-152169 GCA_000966675.3 Picea glauca
ATTAATAACAAATAATTAGTTAAGGTTATTTTAATAAATAAATATAGTTTAGCTAATCTTTTAGGATTACATTATTAAATTAATTATAATTTATAATCAAGGGTCGTTACATTTCTCATGCCCTCTCGAGCCGCTAGGCCTGTATCCATGTCAAGGGGAAGCTCTATTCCTCCTCCTAACTTTGATTTTGACGTCATTACCTTCAAAGTTTTGGTTGAACCTCCAAGAAAAATCGTTGCTAAGCCGAATCATTCGCATTTGTGAAGAAGTTTGATTAGATCCCCGAAGTCGTCCTCCCTCGTGTTTAGGTTTGTTGCAAAGCCCTCGCTTTTGCTGAAAAGGGGTTGGTTGGCCAATCCATTGGCCTATGTCCCTCTCTTCATCAAATAGAATCATGGCTTTTCATAAATTGGAAACCTCTGATCAAAGGCACGCTCAATCATTTCTTCTATGGACAGGGTTTTTATGCATTTTTATTCGAATTTAAGGAAGACGAAGATTTGATCTTTAGAAGTGGTACCTATTTCTTTGGTTCAAAGGTATGTTTCTTAATCATTGGACGTTATAATTTGATCTGGAAGTGGATATCCCTTCAACTATCCCACTATGGGTTCGTCTTCCTCACTTGCCTCTTCATTGCTGGGGATGATTTCCTCAAATGCATATGAGATTTTCCGAGAAAGTATATAGATAAGTTAGAACCCAAGTTGTCTATGTATGCATGTGTCAGAATATGTGTGGAAGTGGATATAGAATTTTTTTTTCCAAAATCCATTCGTTTAACCCTAGATGGTTGGTCTCACCTCCAACAACTCGACTATAAACAACTAACTTTTAAGTTAAAAAATTTCCACAAATACGAGTGCTTTCAAAAAACTGCACGAAGAAAACCTCAAGGAAATCATCCAGACAATTTTGAGAGAGTGAAGAATGGAAAGTAGTTAAGAAAAAAAGCATCTTCCAACAAAGGAAACAAAAAAAGTTTGGCATCGTCCACCTTTAAACAATTTGGGGAACCTACTTAGAAAAACAATCATTAGTGAATCCCTCGAAAGTGAACCCACCAGTGAACAAAGAAAAGTCTTCCAAACCTTGGGTCGTCACTTCAAATCGATATGAATCATTAGCAATTGGTTCAATAGAGCATGAAATGGAGATGTACTCTAAAAGGCAACAAATTTTGGATCCAATTCCTACCCTTCAAAACTATTAATTTCGAGAGCAGGTAAACAAAATCCTTGATATAGAGGAGGAAAACATGGATGATGAGAGATAAGAGGAGCTAGAATTCACTACGGAGAAGTGCTCTGCACATCAAGGGAAAATATTCACAAGAAGGAAAGCACAACAAGTATTGAACAAGGAGAAATTCAAGAGGAAAATAAACACAAAAATAACAGGGAAGAATTCGAACAGATAAGAGGGAAGAATCAACAAATCACAAAAATGACAATAGGACTCCAATAATATATCGAAATATCCCTTGGTCATGCTAGGAAAAGAAATAAGAGACAAGAGGCTTAGGTGTCTCCAGGCCCATTAGGAGGCAACCCATCACCCAACCCTTAGTTATGATAGTGCTCTATTGGGATTGCAAAGGTTTTGGGAGTAAAAGGAAGGTATATTCTCATAGAGATCTTATCATAACAAAGAAACCTTCTATAACTCTCATTCAAAATATCAAGGTGGAGGAATAAAAAATACTCCAAATGGGAAAAACATTTGAAAAAATAGTGAAGGTATAGCAATAAGTTCAAGAGGTGCATTGGGAGGAATATCGACATTGTGTGATACTTCAAAAATTGGGATAGAGGCATCCTTTTGTTCGCAACACTAGATTTTAACCCGCTTCTAACACATGGACTTAGGTATGCACTTTACTCTCATAAATGTCTGCATTCTTGTTAGGTATCTTAAAAAGGTAGGATGTTGGGATTCATTGCAAGCCATTCGTGAGAATCTAGCTTTAAACTCTTGCATTGTGGTTAGGAGCTTCAACAGAATACTGTTGAGTTCAAAGAAAATGGGAGGCAGTGATGTGCATGATCCTCTATGAGAAAAAATGGAAGATTTAATTTTTGATTGGGATATGATAGATGTTAAACCATCTAAAGGAAAATATACTTGGAGAAATAAGAGGTCTAGTCTAGGTCATGTTGTAGCCTACATGTATAGATTTTTTTTTCATACTAATTTCTTTCTTTTTGACCACCTAATCTCTTCGAAAAGAATCTCTTCAACCATCTCTGATCACAAGCCCATTGTGTTGTCCTTTGAACCCCCAAAAAATTTTTAGTCGATCCCTTTTAAATTCAATCCCCTTTAGCTATAGAATGAGGAAGTTATTTCTCTAGTAGAGGAGGCCTGGAGACTCCTGGGTTTAGGTTCTCCTAACTTCATATGGAAACTAAATTGAAGGCAAGTAAACAAGCCTTAAAGTGCTAGGCTAAAGAAGTGTTTATGCCTCCATAGCAAGAAGGGTTAAACTGCCAGAGGTGTTGAACCTATGTTTATATTGAGAGGGGGGGTTGAATTAGCATAAGATACCTTTTAATTTATTTATCCATTCATCAACCATTCATTAGTTGAGAAACAATAATCACATATACACTCAAATCACAATGCACAGAGTTTAACATGGAAACTCAATTGAGAGAAAACCATAAAACTTATATTTATAAATTCATATAGGCACCAACCTATTGTTACAACATTTACATGCACCAAACTACCGAAGACACAAATCTTGTCATTTAAACACCAACTCAGCAACACCTATAGGCACCAACCTATTAGAGACACCAATCTCTTCAGCTAAGCACCAACTCAACAAGATAATGTGTAGGCACCAACCTACTGAAGACACTAATATCCTCAGTTGAGCACCAACTCAATAAACCTGTATAGACACCAATCCAAGATCTTCATACATAGAGTAATTCTGACTTTCACCTACATGTTTCATACTTCAGACATAACTTCAAACCCTAGTCACATTTATCCTTCATTCCCTAGGGATCCTCATAGCAACATTCCCATAATATAATCCCAGAATACAACCTCAAAACAATGCACTTTGCAACATCACATACCTTCAGTCCTTCATAACACACCTTAATAACAAGAAAACCTCACAGACTTCTCTATCACACCTTTAGATCCCAAAAATACACCCCAACTCCTTTAGTGCACCTCAGTTCTCTTATGCGCACCTCAGACTTGATCTTGGATTCTCTACAATTGCGCAAATCTATCATGTATTTATAGTATTTATTTCTTCACTTTGAGGGCCAAGTTGTAAAGATTGCTTGAGCCGACCTGAATTTTCTAGCTGGTTTGTTTGATAGAAAAATTCATATCTCCTCATTCATAGCGAGTTAGAGGGAATGCCATATACTGTTGGAAAGGTATCAGAATAATATTTCCAACCATATAACCTATGCTCCCATTTAAACTAGGTATTTAGGGTAAACATGCCTTCAAAGATAGGGTATCCAAACTGAGCATCAAAAATCCAAAAAAAATATTTCCAACAATATCCATCTTGCAATATTTATTTAGGACATCCATAGTGTCCCTCCATATTTGACATTAATGACAACAATATCTCCAACAATCTCCTCCTTTGTCATTGATGACAACTCTTTATCAATTATGATACTCCACCTGTTTGCAACTTTCCTTGTGTTTGCAAGTCTTCCTCTATCTTCAACTTCTCCCCCTTTGACATCAATGGCAAAGGGTTGCCCCTGTTGTAACAGATTTCAGAAATTGCTCTCAGCTTTTGAAGATTTCACTATCTAGTAATGTCTTAACAGGAGGCATACCTCGGGAATTTAACAAGCTGTGACATCTTGAGAGACTTTATCTTGCTCAGAATCGTTTGGTTAGTGCCGACTCCACTCCCATATTTGGAGCACTTTCTAACTGCACCAGTCTGCAAAAACTCTCTCTTCGGAACAATGCTCTTAAGAGCGACTTACCTGGAAGCCTACCTTCTGCACTAGGAGGGATGTCCTCTCCTCAGTTGCTGCAACTCTCCGAGAACAACTTGGAAGGTATCAGCCCATACATCAGCTGGAAAAACTGTTGTTGCTTTATATGGCATTGCCATGTCATTACGAGATAAGAAACGAGTTATTTACACTTCTCCAATCAAGGCGCTTACCAATCAAAAAATTTAGGGAATTTAGCGAGGAGTTCTCAGATGTTGGTCTAATGACTGGAGATGTCACAATTGCACCAAATGCATCTTGCTTGGTGATGACAATTGAAATTTTACGGAGCATACCATACAAGGGTTATGAGATTATGCGCGTGATAGAGAAAGGGCTATGGTATGGGAAGAGAGCATTGTAATGGCTCCCAAATCCTCAATTTGTATTTCTCTTTGCAACTGTGCCAAATGCAAAAGAGTTTGTTGATTGGGTTGCAAAGGTACACCGATAGCCTTGTCACATTATTTATACGGATTATCGTCCCACACCCTTGCAGCACTATCTCTTCCCTTCTGGGGGAGATGGCTTGTTCTTGGTGGTAGATGAGAAAGGTACTTTTTGGGAAGACAATCTTCAGAAAGCAGTGAATGCTCTTGGAGCTGCCTCAGATAATGGAAACAAGAGAAATGGGAAGTGGCAAAAGCGACTACAGGCGGGTAAATCCGGTGAAGAAAGTGACATTTTCAAGAACGCTAAAATGAAATGCAGCAGGCAGCGAGTGTGACCCCCAACATGTCAGAGTTGGTAATGAAGGGATTCAAACCGGAGGCAGTTCCCATTTACAGAGCTCTTGTACAGGAATTTGTCGTATTCGATCGCTGGTTCTCCGCATTGCCAGGGCCCACGCAGCCCAACAGGCTCTTCGTTTATTCGGCAACATCATACAAAGCCACAGACCATGATAAGTCACAGTTGGCGACGAGATATCCTCAGAAGACCATCTTCCAGTCCCTCGAAGAATCCGGGCTCTCATTCAGTATTTACCACCACGGCCTTCCCGCTACACTCTTCTACAAAGAACTCTGGAAGGTGAAGTACGTTTCCAATTTCCATAAGTTCAATGACTATTTCTAGCAAGATGCGAGGAATGGTAGCCTTCCAAATGTCGCAGTCATTGAACCCCACTACTCCAGAGCTTATCTTCGCCTACAAACGACGACCATCCTTCGCACGACATTTCCACCGGACAAAAATTCGTGAAGAGGGCGTACGATATTCTGAGAGGCAGCCCTCAGTGGACATGGGCACCAAAGTGTGTAAAAAATAGAAGCTGTCACATTAGCATTAGATGTGTGCTCCCATTGGGTGCAGCACTTCATAAAATATAGGGTATGGCTAGAAAAACCTTCACACATTAAAGCAACCAGATTCCTGTCTACGAACCATAGTAAATTGGAGGAATGTAGGAATGCATTGTATATTTCAGCTACAACGACAGCTCCAAAATATGAAATGGGGAAAGCCATAGATGTTGGAAGAGAAAACAAATGGAGTTCATTGGAGCAAACATCATCCAAGGCATGTACTCGAGTTGAGGAGATAAATTTGTTTGATAAGGAATTGCAGTATGTCGATGAGGCTCTCAATAGGTTAGGAAGGAGATGTTGTCAGGAATGCTTCCCACCAAGAAATTGTTAGCGAGGTCCAGAGACTCAAGATCATGGAGCGCACCCAAGATGCTAGGAATGATACCCGTCAAAGGATTATTGAAGAGCTCCAGATTGTTAAGTCGGGAGCATAAAGCGAGCCCTCGAGGTATAGAGACATGGAGGAAGTTAGACCTTAGATCTAATGACGAAAAATGGGATAGATTTCCAAGGAACGGAGAGATGACACCATGGATTTGCTGCTCAGGTAAGGTAATCGAAATTACATTGCGGAGGGAATCACGGGCTACACCAGACCAGTTACAGTGTTGAAATTCAACATAATTTGAACTGGCGTTGTTCCAATCAGTTAAAACATTCAAGGGGTCTCTGGCAATGGATATCTTGAATGCCATCAAACCTTCAACTTCAATGGCTGTAGCAATAATACAGATTGGAAATATTGGCAAAAGGAGAATTCAGAACGCCAAGGGTACCATTCTCATATCGAATCAAAGTTGAATCAATATTGTGAAGTTGGGAAGAACGGAAAGGTCTGCCGAATCTGTGACATCACGAGTTGGAAACTGGAGGGTGTGAGTGTACCATGTGGGAAAGAAACAAGGTGCATCAAGTGGAACCTGCACCGCGCCATTAAAAGGAAACGATTACTGTGGAAATCAATCCACTGGTGCACAGGCTCCATTCGTTTTAGTTATATATTTAAATGTTGTTTGTCGGCGAGCGCAATTTGGATCATCTTAAACATTCAAAAAGTATCATGTATGTAAAATAGTCGGGTGGACTTGTTGAAAGATATGAGTGAATCCAGTAAAGTGAACGCCCATGGTTGTGGCCGGTTTTGCTACACAAACAGAGAGCCGTGATGAGTTTTGTCAGGAATCCCTTAAAGTGAGCGCCCATGGTTATGGGTGGAAGTGCTACAGACCGCAGCTTCCAAGTGTCAAGGAAGGAATGACGAATTGTCAAACAATTAGTAATGGTTTGAGGAGCTGGCAGATGTGCCTGGTAGTTGCAGACTTCCACAAAGACGAATCGTTTCATATTCCCAAAACACAAAGAGTTTTATTTTTCTTTTTAAAAGACTGATGTATGTAACAGAAAAAGGGGGGCGCAGGGGGCGAGCTGGGGAAAACCTCTTTCGAAGAGGGGCTCTTCTTGCAAGCCGAGTTATTTTGTAAGCCAAGATTGGAGAAATAAAGATGATTTTTTACTTGTGACTGTGAGATTCATCACGGTCGATTTCTTTCAATATGTTCCTCTTCTTTTCAGCTGTGTTAAATCTGTTTGGACTTCATTTATATGTTCCTTACCCGCAATTGATATTGTCATTATCATATTGTTTATTTCTTCCTTATTCCGTCACGACTGTATTATAATTTCGTTTTCTTCTAACTGATGTGCTTCGTTATACTTTAATATGACCACTACTATAGAGAATGAATGTTGGTTTGCTGTAATTGTTTGTTGTCTTTCTTCTGCACTAGCTATCAACGGGTGTAAGACCAGTCTACACTTCCGGAATTCTGCATATATTCTCTGCTACATCGACCTTTCCTTTCCTTTTTTCTTCTACCGCATCATGATTATCAAATCGCTGAAAGATAGACTTACTTTGCCTCACTTTCCGCAAGTTATATGATCGCTGTTATTATCTCCTTTCCTCGGTTTTCACTTGACTCCATGCCCAATGGACCATTTCCCTGGTTTAACCCCCAAACTCTAAGAATCCAAGACCATCATTTACCCATAAAAATCTGCCCACCTTTTCACGCTTACTGAAGATTATTTTGTGACATTTTTCGAGAGATCCCTCTCGGGTTGGAGGAGGGCAACTTCTAATCCAAAGTGGTTCGAGGTTGCCTCGGGATTGATTTTCTGCAACCCAAATTCAGTTCCGAGTGTCAACATTTGGCGTTGTTGCTGGGGATTTTAAAGTTGATATCTATCCCTGGGAGAACGACATTTTCATAGTCCTAAGGCCTGGTTGAGCAGCCGATCATAGGAAAATATTGGTTGCACATGCTCTGGCGACTCCATTAAAAGTTTCCGATGGTGATTTCACTGCCGGGAGAACTCAGAATTACAACTTTCGCGTAAGGTCGCCCAATGGATGAAGGCACCTGGTCTACTGTTCTTGGCACTTTACGGGAAAGTACCATCCCTAGAGGGAGCCTATGTTGTAACATATTTCAGAAATTTCTCTCAGCTTTTGACGCTTTCACTATCTAGTAATGTCTTAACAGGAGGCATACCTCAGAAATTTAACAAGTTGTGACATCTTGAGAGACTTTATCTTGCTCAGAATCGTTTGGTTAGTGCCGACTCCACTCCCATATTTGGAACACTTTCTAACTGCACCAGTCTGCAAAAACTCTCTCTTCGGAACAATGCTCTTAAGAGCGACTTACCTGGAAGCCTACCTTCTGCACTAGGAGGGATGTCCTCTCCTCAGCTGCTGCAACTCTCCGATAACAACTTGGAAGGTATCGGCCCTTACATCAGCTGGAAAAACTGTTTTTGCTTTATATGCCATTGCCATGTCATTACGAGATAAGCAACGGGTTATTTACACTTCTCCAATCAAGGCTCTTACCAATCAAAAAATTTAGGGAATTTAGCGAGGATTTCTCAGATGTTGGTCTGATGACTGGCGATGTCACAATTGCACCAAATGCATCTTGCTTGGTGATGGCAACTGAAATTTTACAGAGCATACCATACAAGGGTTCTGAGATTATGCGCGTGATAGAGAAAGGGCTGTGGTATGGGAAGAGAGCATTGTAATGGCTCCCAAATCCTCGATTTGTATTTCTCTTTGCAACTGTGCCAAATGAAAAAGAGTTTGCTGATTGGGTTGCAAAGGTACACCGACAGCCTTGTCACATTATTTATACGGATTATCGGCCCACACCCTTGCAGGACTATCTCTTCCCTTCTGGGGGAGATGGCTTGTTCTTGGTGGTAGATGAGAAAGGCACTTTTCGGGAAGACAATCTTCAGAAAGCAGTGAATGCTCTTGGAGCTGCCTCAGATAATGGAAACAAGAGAAATGGGAAGTGGCAAAAGGGACTACAGGCGGGTAAATCCGGTGAAGAAAGTGACATTTTCAAGAACGCTAAAATGAAATGCAGCAGGCAGCGAGTGTGACCCCCAACATGTCAGAGTTGGTAATGAAGGGATTCAAACCGGAGGTGGTTCCCATTTACAGAGCTCTTGTACATGAATTTTCCGTATTCGATCGCTGGTTCTCTGCGTTGCCAGGCCCCACGCAGCCCAACAGGCTCTTCGTTTATTCGGCAACATCATATGGAGCCACAAACCATGATAAGTCACAGTTGGCGACGGGATATCCTCAAAACACCATCTTCCAATCCCTCGAAGAATCCGGGCTCTCATTCGGTATTTACCACCACGGCCTTCCCGCTACACTCTTCTACAGAGAACTCCGGAAGGTGAACTACGTTTCCAATTTCCATAAGTTCAATGACCATTTCCAGCAAGATGCGAGGAATGGGAGCCTTCCAAATGTCGCGGTCATTGAGCCCTGCTACTCTAGAGCTTATCTTCGCCCGCAAACGACGACCATCCTTCGCACGACATTTCCACCGGACATAAATAAATTCATGAAGAGGGTGTATGAGATTCTGAGAGGCAGCCCTCAGTGGACATGGGCACCAAAGTGTGTAAAAAATAGAAGCTGTCACATTAGCATTAGATGTGTGCTCCCATTGGGTGCAGCACTTCATAAAATATAGTGTATGGCTAGAGAAACCTTCACACATTAAAGCAACCAGATTCTTGTCTACGAGCCATAGTAAATTGGAGGAATGTAGGAATGCATTGTATATTTCAGCTACAGCGACAACTCCAAAATATGAAATGGGGAAAGCCATAGACATTGGAAGAGAAAACAAATGGAGTTCAGCAGAGCAAACATCATCCAAGGCATGTACTCGAGTTGAGGAGATAAATTTGTTTGATAAGGAATTGCAGTATGCCGATGAGGCTCTCAACAGGTTAGGAAGGAGATGCTGTCAGGAATGCTTCCCACCAAGAAATTGTTAGCGAGGTCTAGAGACTCAAGATCAGGGAGCGCACCCAAGCTGCTAGGAATGATACCCGTCAAAGGATTATTGAAGAGCTCCAGATTGTTAAGTCGGGAACATAAAGCGAGCCCTCGAGGTATAGAGCCATGGAGGAAGTTAGACCTTAGGTCTAATGATGACAAATGTGATAGATTTCCAAGGAATGGAGAGATGACACCGTGGATTTGCTGCTCAGGTAAGGTAATCGAAATTACGTTGCAGAGGGAATCACAGGCTACACCAGACCAGTTACAGTGTTGAAATTCAACATAATTTGAACTGGCGTTGTTCCAATCAGTTAAAACATTCAAGGGGTCTCTGGCGATGGATATCTTGAATGCCATCAGACCTTCAACTTCAATAGCTGTAACAATAATCCAGATTGGAAATATTGGCAAAAGGAGAATTCAGAACGCCAAGGGTACCATTCTCATATCGAATCAAAGTTGAATGAATATTGTGAAGTTGGGAAGAATGGAAAGGTCTGCCGAATCTGTGACATCACGAGTTGGAAACTGGAGGGTGTGAGTGTAGCATGCAGGAAATAAACAAGGTGCATCAAGTGGAACCTGCACCACGCCATTAAAAGGAAACGATTACTGTGGAAATCAATCCACTGGTGCACAGGCTCCATTCGTTTTAGTTATATATTTAAATGTTGTTTGTCGGTGAACGCAATTTGGATCATCTTAAACATTCAAAAAGTATCATGTATGTAAAATAGTCGGGTGGACTTGTTGAAAGATATGAGCGAATCCAGTAAAGTGAGCGCCCATGGTTGTGGCCGGTTTTGCTACATAGACAGAGAGTCGTGATGAGTTTTGTCAGGAATCCCTTAAAGTGAGCGCCCATGGTTATGGGCGGAAGTGTTACAGATCGCAGCTTCCAAGTGTCAAGGAAGGAATGACGAATTGTCAAATGATTAGTAACGGTTCGAGGAGCTGGCAGATGCGCCTGGTAGTTGCAGAATTCCACGAAGACGAACCGTTTCATATTCCCGGAACACAAAGAGTTTTATTTTTCTTTTTAAAAGACTGATGTATGTAACAGAAAAAGGGGGGTGGAGGGGGTGAGCTGGGGAAAACCTCTTTCGAAGAGGGGCTCTTCTTGCAAGCCGAGTTATTTTGTAAGCCAAGATTGGAGAAATAAAGATAATTTTTTACTTGTGACTGTGAGATTCATCACGGTCGATTTCTTTCAGTATGTTCCTCTTCTTTTCAGCCGTGTTAAATCTGTTTGGACTTCATTTATATGTTCTTTACCCGCAGTTGATATTGTCATTATCATATTGTTTATTTCTTCCTTATTCCGTCACGACTGTATTACAATTTCGTTTTCTTCTAACTGATGTGCTTCGTTATACTTTAGTACGATCACTACTATAGCGAATGAATGTTGGTTTTCTGTAATTGTTTGTTGTCTTTCCTCTGCACCAACTATCAATGGGTGTAAGACCAGTCTACACTTCCGGAATTCTTCATATATTCTTTGCTACATCGGCCTTTCCTTTCCTTTTTTCTGCTACCGCATCATGATTATCAAATCGCTGAAAGATAGACTTACTTTGCCTCACTTTCCGCAAGTTATATGATCGCTATTATTATCTCGTTTCCTTGGTTTTCACTTGACTCCATATCCAATGGACCATTTCCCTGGTTTAACCCCAAACTCTAAGAATCCAAGACCATCATTTACCCATAAAAATCTGCCCACCTTTTCACGCTTACTGAAGATTATTTTGTGACATTTTTTGAGAGATCCCTCTCGGGTTGGAGGAGGGAAACTTCTAATCCAAAGTGGTTCGAGGTTGCCTCGGGAATGATTTGTTGCAACCCAAATTCAGTTTCGAGTGTCAATAGCCCCCCTGAGATTGTGCTTCTCTTTACTGAAGAGATGAGAGGGATATCACTCCCAACTTCTGTTCCATACAACATTTTTCTTCTTTGACTTTATTAAGTATGTATACACCGCTTGAAGTTCTATTCCCATTTTCCACTAATTTTCCTAAAGTTTATTTCCTTATCTCACACCCTTTAGAATGAAATGTGAGGTTTTAACATTGATCACACATTTGACTGAAACTTAGAATATTATGTTTTAACCCTTCAACATACAAGACATTTTGTGTATTTGTCTTTCCATTATCCAGACTAACAATACCTTTTCCAGCTATCCTTGTAGAAGCATTATCTCCAAAAGTAACATTGCATCATTTTTCTAACTTCAAAGTGAGAAACTTGGTCTGGTCCCCTTTCATGTGTTTTGAACATCCACTATCAATGTACCATTGGTTCCCTTTATTTTGAGCATACAATGAAAGTCCACATTCTTCCTTCTTTTGTTATTTTTGCTTCATTTTCCACACCTTTGTGTATTCTTCTCTATGCATGGTAAGAACATCTTATTCCTTTTTTTATTTAGGAGACTTTATTATGTTGCTTCTACAGTCATGTGCTATGTGCCCATAGTTATTGCACTTATAACATTCAGTATCATAATCAAGTAGAGGAGCAAATGAATTGCAGTTTCTATCAACAAGCCCATGAGAAATTTTGGTTTTGTTGCTCACATAATCATTCTTTGAGGTTTTATAAGAACCTCTATTTATATCTCTCATATGATCACTTCTTGCATAATCTCTACAATATATTGTTTTATGACCAAAATTATTGCAAGAAAAACAATATCCAAGAAAGAGATTTTGGTACTAGTTTGTGAAAGGTTTTCTTGGTGGAATAGCTCTTCTGAACTCATTCTTGGGAAGAAATAGATTATTGTTGGTCATCCTTTCCTTTCATATTCCTGCTTTCACTATTTATGGAGCCTTTGAGAATATTGGCATAGATTTTAGGATTTTTCATTTTCTTTTTTTGATGGCTTTGTCACCTTAGTGATTGCATCTCTCTCAGGGGTCTTTTGTTTTTCATTGTAGCCAAGATCTTTCTTGATGAATGGTGATCTTTGGAAACTGAGAATATTATCTAATATTTCAATACTATTTCCAAACTTCAAGCTGCTATTCAACTGATCAATTGTTTTCTCTAGTTCATTTCTTAAAGAAACTAGCTTCTTGCTTGCAATTTTCTTCTTTTTATTTCAATTGGATTCTCACCATTTCTTCTATCATTTCTGCCTCTTCTAGTTGAGTCTTTAGGATGATAATTGTCTTCTTTGTTTGTTCAAGATCATGATCCTTCTCTTCATATCTCTTCAATTTATCTTTCTAATTTCTATTCTTTCCCCTGAGTCTATCTATTTCTTCTAAGGCACTAACAGGTTCTTCTTCAATATTCACTTCCCCATCAATGTCTTCTTCTTCTTCTTTTGAATTTTCTTTCTTATCGTCTTCATTTTCTTTATCAGTAGAATTTGTATCCATGGTTATGAAGAGGAATTATTCTTTGTTAATATTAGAAACATATCCATCACTTTCTTCAAATGAGATACTATCCTCTTTTGTGTCTATAATGTTTGCTTCTATTGATATGTTCTTCTTTAACATTATTGTCCTCATCATCATTGTCTTCCCTTTTGCATATGAACATTTAGCAACAAAATTCCCTACTCTACCACAATTAAAACATATGGAGTGTAGCTTACCTTTGTATTTTCCATATCCTCTTTTTAGCTTTCTCACAAATTGTGTTTCTTATGTATATGATTCATGGCTGAAACAATCACAGGATTTGTGTCCTTTTGTCTTCTTTGACTCTTTGAAAGTTGCTTTGTTCCATGTTGGTTTTTATTTTTCTATCCTCATCTCATATGCAGTGAGAATCCCATGCAACTCATCCATCGTTAGTTTCTCTAGATCTTTCATTTGTTCAATGGAAGAGACCTTGGCATCAAATCTTTAAAGGGAAGAGATATCATCACCTTTTTCACAATCATTGGTTCTTCAACCTTCTCACCAAGTCCTTTAATGGTGTTGACAATTTCATCCACTCGAAGGAAATAGGATGCAACATTTTCTTTGTCTTTCATTTTCAAACTCTCGAACTATCTTCTATGAGCTTGGAGCTTTGTCTTGTTCACCTTGTCATTTCCTTCATAGATGTTTTGAATTTTTTCCCAAATTTATTTTTTCGATCCACAATGTATCACCTTGACAAACTCGGATTCTGATAGACCACATAGAATGACATTCATGGATTTTTCATTATGTTCACTACGCTTCTTACCACTACATCTATTGGTGAAGTTATTGAGGCTATATAACCAACCACTCACGACTGGTTTCCAAATATCAAACCCAAGAGAGATTAGATAATTATACATCCTTATACTCTAGAATGCATAGTTTTTTCCATCAAACAATGGACCCCTGTTTGTGAAGAAACTTTCTTGACTAGCCATGTGTTCTTCTAAGATCTACCTTCCAACGGTTAGACTGTTTCTAAAGGAACCTACTCTAATACCAATTGTTGAATTTATGCTTATACTGAGGGGGGGGAGGTGAATCAATATAATATACTTTTTACTTTATTTAACCATTCACCAATAATTCATTAGCTGAGAAACGATAATCACATATAAACTCAAATCATAATGCACAGAGTTTAACATAGAAACCCAATTGGGAGAAAACCATAAAACTTATATTTATAAATTCATGTAGGCACCAACCCACTGGAGACACTAATCCTCTTAGTTGAGCACCAACTAAGTGTTTATATTATGGTAGCTGTGGGAGGTATTAAACTTCCACGTGTAACCCTGACAAGAATAGAATATTTCGGGAAGCAAGAAGAAGCCCTAAAGCATTGAACATAACCCTAGAAGACAAGTGGACTAAAGAAAATAATTAATATTGAGTTTTTAGCCTCCAGAAAGAGAAGTTGGCCCAGACACCTAAGGAAGAGAAGTATAAATACAGGATGCCAGAGCTCATTTGGATACACACAGCTCGCAACTGCAGAAATCTAGTGTGCACTGCAGAAATTTAGTAAGTGCAAAAGTTTGGAGAGTAGTTGCAACTGCAACTATTGCAACTTGTTTTTTCGGTTTTAGGCTTGGAATTTCTCTTGGTTATGGTTTGGAATTTCTACCTTGTGCGCTATCTCTGGAGAGAGGTACGCTGCATTGATTGGATATTAGGCCTAGGGTTTGCTTCTAGAATTATTCTCTGTCAAGGTTAAGGTGCTCGGGGGTGGCTTCGTCCTATGGTTGGGTGACAATATTGCTATATTGTCTATGGTTAAATGAGCACACCTACTTTTCTAAAAGGCTATGGGTCCACATTATCTTCAGACAGATTAACTGCTGGAAGATAGATTGGGATGATTTTTCTCAGTTACAATTGCAGTTGCAGTCAAGTTTTTGTTGCAGCATCGAAACCTTAACCCTCTTGTTAAGGCACATTAAGTGAAGATATTGACCTAATTTCTAGATATCTTAGTGCACCCTAACCTAACACACCCCCTGGTACTCTCAACAAGCTAAGACGTCAAGTTTGAGCTTTTGGTCAAAGTCAAAGGTTGACCAATTCAAAGCAGTCATGACTTACTCTATGAAGTCAAAAAATAAGTTAGAAGGGGCTTCTAACTTTAGAGCATGGAAGACAAGGATTGACCTCATCCTTGCCAAGAATAAGGTGTTGGATATCGTGAAAGGAAAGATCATGGAACCACAGTTTGAAGAAGGAAAAGAGAAGGAACCCTAGAATGTTGCAGTTATGGAGAAGTTCAAGAACAATGACATTGATTCCATGAGTATCATAGTGGACTCTGTAAAATACCACTTGATACCCTACATCTCTCATATTTACTCATCTAAGAAGATATATGATTCCCTAACTAATCTCTTCTCAGTCAGAAACATTGGACAAGTAATGAGTCTGAAGAATGAGCTTTGTGACATGGAAATGAATGATGATAACATCATACTTTGTGAGAATCTCTCAGTTAAGAGAACAACTACAAGATATTGAAGCAATAATTTCAAGGAACTTATAAATATAGTACTCAACAACCTTCCCAAGACATGGGATGCATTTTACGCAAGCATGAACACAAGAAAGGAGTATCTCACATTTGAAGAACTTTGGACTTGTTGTGCACAAGAAGAATCAAGGATTAGTGCAAAAGAGAAATCCAAAAAGAAATACGATGATCAAGCCTTCATAGAAAAAATTCAAGAATTTCAGGAATAAGAGGAAGATTGGCTTAAGGAAAGAAATAGACGAAGCATCAGTTGTCGAAGAAAGGGAACCCTCAAAGAAGGCCAAGCAGGATAAAACAAACTTCTTCTTTTAAGTCAAGGTAACAACATTCTTCAAAGTTCTTGTACATACCATGTTTAGATAGTTTATGTACATATCTTGCATGTATATTTCTTATAAGATAAGATATTTAAGTGAAACAATACCTATGGAAGAATAACAAGATAAGGATTGCTATCACGATGACTACAAGTCAAGCAATACACATGAAAATATGAAGTACGTTGACAACCATTGGTAACAGTTCCCGTGGAAGCTATTATGTAAGTAACAACTGTCAGATAAGCCGAAATCAAAATCAAACTTGAAAGAGACCCAAAATAAGTCAAAACAAAAAGAAGTCAACAATCAAGAGGAAATTAGAAAAATACTTGTGACACTTTGTAGAAGGCAATAAGGATGCAGAAAAAAGTGTGGACTCTCTTAGATAGAGAGAGTTGTTTACAGAATTCCAAAAGAAGAGCATGCATTCATGCATGAAGAAAGGATTAGGAGGGAGCTAATCCTAAATGATATGATCCATTGAGTATTATGAAGTATCTTCCCATGTTCCAATTGAAAGTAGCAGCCATGATAAACAACACGTGTTCAGTTTGACTCTAGAAGAAGTCTTCTTCGAAAAGAAGCCTTAAAGTATCCTTGGTTGTCCATTTACATCCATGATTCTATGATGAAATGAAGAAGTTGGAATCTTCATGGCATATATAATAACCCATGGACCCAAGAGATAAAGAGAGACATGAGGAAGATCATGAAGATTCCAAGGAAGAAATAAAAGAAAGAACAACTAGTTATTATACCAAGAATCACAAGACTACCAGTTTGGTTTGAACCCACTAAGAAACAATCAAGCAAAAGAAATGGAAGTTATGATAACGAATAGTGTATGTAAGAAAATTTGAAAAAGACTTATTAATGGAAGCATTGTAAGATTCTGAGTTTCTTACAGAAGGAGGGACAATACTATGACACCAACTTGTTCCAGTAAACCAGATATACCTCTTGTAGTATCCATGGATTGGAATTTACATGTAAAAGACTGTTCTTCCCAACAAATCAAGTGAGAAAGAAGCTTATACTAGAAAGAGACCCATGTATGTAGATATAAGAAGACCTTGTATGGATTCAAACAACTTGATGCAAAGTATCTCATATACAACAGAACGTGGGGAAAAATTTCTATGACAGAGATAATGTATCATAATAGTTACTCAGAACTCTGGGATGATGGATAGCTAATCCATGGAAAAATATTATGATGATAAAAGAAGTGCTACTTGGATATGTTTCATTTTGAGCCTTGCCATGATGTCATGATCTATATGGAAACAAAAGTGTTGAATTTGACCATGATATATTGTAATGATCAGAGCTATATGAAGCCTTCAGAGAAAACTAGTGTTCCATGACAGACCGAAGTACATTGAGATCAAGCATTATATTCTTTGTGATGAAGTCCATAAAATAGAAGTGGTTCTCTAATATATCTCCACAGATGATAAGATAACATATATTTTGGTAAATCCTCTGTCCAAGATGAAAAGTTTGCGTACTCAAGAAACAAGTTGGGGCCCGTGGAGACAAATTTCTTATTGAATAAGGAAGATATTACTCCCAGGTTGGGAGGGAGAAATGATATGTTACTGATTTATGGAGAGTCATTTTTCATTTTGAAAAATGGTCAAGGATGAGAATTTCCTTTCCAGTTCGTAAAGTGGTTTGAGATTTATGACGGACAGGCATTTTCCAGTTTGGAAAATGGTCCATATCGGACAATCATTTTCGTAATTAAAATGGTTTGATAGATTGTTGATGTACCATAGACAATGATTCCCCTTGTGGCCAGCGTGGGGGAATGGTCTAGGATAATCATTCTTCTTGTCTGTCACTCTGAGTAGTGGTCCAGTAGAATAGTCTACCTTGTCAGGAGGTCATTCTTTCAAAGTTCACAGTTGTCAGTAGTTTTGAAGAATGGTATGTTTTGGAGGTTGGTGTAAGACAGTCATTTCCATTAGGAAATGGTCTAGACAGTCATTCCCTAGGGAATAATTATTCTATCCAGGTTGCACTATGACTAGTGCCGGAGGAATGGCCCATTTAGGTGAATGGTCTAGCTTAAGCAATCGGGGACATGCATTCCCTAGGGCTGATCTATAATTGAAATGAGTTTGTTTTTCCTTAAAATTGCAAGTGTAAAAATGGTATGTGTTTGGGTAATTGGATCAAGTTACTAACACATAAGTTTTAATGAGTTTTTACTTAATCATGAGCATCATATCAGACATTTAAAAACCATCAATAATGAACACATAACACAATAAATGATAAAGGAGTTCACCCCTCTCTTGGGCTACATCTCTTGGTCCATCTTCCCTTGGATAATTTTAATTATGATTAAAAATTTCTCTTACAATGCTCATAATAAAAAATAGATGGCTCCAATGGCTCCAAAACATCCAAAAACCCTAGCTAGGATTTTTCGACACCTGGTTTGGCCAAAAAATGAAGAAGTTACACCTCTTGGAAGGTTTCCCCTTCAAGCTTGTTGTACCTGCTCGCCAAATCACACCCACTGTCAGACTAACCCGACCTATGTGTGTTTTCCGTGCCAAAACCCATCACATGCCACGATCCCACAAAAGGAGAAAAAAAGTAGGACCATTTGCGCCGGCCTCCAATCTTCGGTTGAAAACTCGATCGAATGGCTCCATGTGGCCAACGACCTAACCGTTTGGCATGCCTGTCAGCTAGATCCTCCTGGCTTGGCTCTAGTCATGTGGTATTACAATGTGACCAGAGGTTTAAACTCCAAGTGCAATGGTCTGCGTGCTCCAAGGGTAAAGGAAAGTTCGTATGTTTTGTGTTAAGAACCGGGGGTTGGGGCTAAGCCCCGACCCTTTTCCTTCGCCAGTCAAACAATAATGCAAATTCAAATAGATTTAAATACATTATATGGTTAATAACACCACGGGAGGGCTAGCAGCCCGAAACCTTCCAAATCTTTGACGTGCCATCTAGAGGTTGGGGTTTCGACCCCCGCGAACTTCACCCATTTTTCACACTGAAGGGGTGCCATGTGGTAGCCCATGAATGGGCCACGTGGCACCATACAACTTGCCAACAAACATGAAATATGTCACAACCTGATTCGTCCACCTGTCTACCAATGCCTGCCGAGTCATCATGCAAATGCATCTACCACGCCATTGTACGGTCGTACAGACTATATGGTTAGCTGCCACGTTAGCACTGCACAGACTGCACAGTCAGAAAAATTTTGCATGTTTGGAAAAATGAACAGAACACAATATCTCACTCATGCAACATCCATTTGAACCTGTTCAAGTTGCGTTGGTATTGTGATGGTGAGGCCTACGCATGTGTCTGTTTTGAATATATTCCAAGAACTTTGATTTTTGAGCAAAATTTGATCCCCTAGATCACTCCTCCCCATTGGGAAGATTTTGGACCTCCAAAAGACTACTTTCAGTCTATCTGAAGATGAGGGTACAGTTCCCTCACCTTTCCAACCTCAATCCATCTATCCTTTCTTGGATTGGTTCCTTTGAGACCAATACGAAGGTAATCAACATCCCCTCACTTTGAGGACCTTGCCTTCCTGTCAAGGATTGTATCTTCATGCAATTCTGAAAGAAAATATGGTGAGAAATATTCAATTGATGGAATCTGAACATGTTCCCCTTGATCATCAATCAAAGGAGGCTCATACAATCTCAAGTTCTCAACATTAACAACAAAATACATGTTCAAATAAGGAGGCAAATCCAAATGGAAGGCATTGTTACCAATCTTTTCAAGTATCTTGAAAAGACAATATCTAAGTGGTTTTAGTTTTTTACCTTCTCCTTCAAGCCTCTCTTTGCTAATGTAAATCCAAACTTGAACTCCAAATTGGAACTTGTGATCAACACGATGCTTGTCATGTCTTTCTTTGTACTTGGATTGGCTGTTTTCCAACTGTTCTTGAATGGTTTGGTGCACAAACTGAACTTGTTCAATGAACTTATTGGCCTTGTCAACATCACTATGACCATCAATAGCCACATCTTTCCCAAAGATAAAATCTAAATGAGACTTTGGTAAATAATTGAAACAAGCCTCAAATGGAGAAGTTTGAGTTGAGGAATGCTTTGCTCGGTTATAAGCATGTTGAATGTAGTGTAAATTCTCATCCCAAAGCTTAGGATGTTTTCTGCAATATCCACGAAGAAGATATACTACCATTCTATTCACCACCTCCGTCTGACCATCTATTTGTGGATGAAAAGCGATGCTATTTTTCATCTTGGTATCCATGAGTGCCCATAAACTTGACGAAAAACTCCCAACAAATCGATAATCCTGATCAGAAATAATGGACTTGGGCATGCGAAAATGAACCCAAACATTTTGAAAGAACATGTGTCGTTTGTTCATCTGTAACCTGTTTCTTACAAGGCATCAAAATACACATTTTGCTGAAATGATTAACCACAACAAAAAGATAATAATGACCCTTTCTTGACATAGGTAGACCTCCTACAAAATCCATAGATATGCTTTCCCAAGAACAAGTAGGTACCGGAAGTGGAGTACAAAAACCCAACTTTCTGTTTCTAGGCTTACTTGTAGCACATAATGAACATCCTCTTACATATCTTGAAACACTTTCATTCATCTTATGCCAATAGCAATACCTTTGCAAGTTTTCCATTGTTTTTCCTACACCAAAGTGACCAACAATAAGAGAAGAATGTGCTTCTCTTATGATGTTGACTCTCTCACCCTATGGAATACAAAGCTTGCCAAGGTGATACAATAACTTATCATGTACATGATAGTCCAGTTCCTCAACTTGGTTAGAATGACATAAAGTTTCATAAACTTCTTTAAAATTAGAATCCAAAGCACACTGCTCAACATATCTCTCATGCATGATAGAATTATTCTTAAGAATAACCGAAGCACTAACAATAGGCCTAGAAATCATATCAACAACTTTATTAAAAATTCCCTTCTTATACCCGATAACCAAGTGAAATTGTTGAAGAAATCCCATCCATCTGAAGTGCCTTGCTTGTTGTAGCTTGGTTTGTGATTGTAAGTATTGCAATGGTTGATGATCTGTGTGAATGATAGTTTCTTTTCCCAACAAGTAGTGTTTCCACTTCTTCACACTTTGTACCAATGCATACAATTCTTTATCATAGGTAGGATAGTTAATCATTGCTCCATTAAAAATTTCTGAATGAAAATAAATGGGCTTACCATGCTGTAACAAGACTACTCCCATTGCATAATTGCATGCATCTGTTTGGATATCAAATGGTTGTCTCAAATAAGGAAGTGCAAGAAAAGGGGCTGAACTAATCTTTTCCTTCAATTCATCAAATGCCTTTTGTTTCTTGCCTCCCCATTGAAAAGTTTGTTTAGTACTTATCAAAGCATGTAATGGAGCTGCAATGTAAGAGAAGTTAGCAATAAACTTCCTCCAATATTGGGTTTCTCCCAAAAATCTTCTCACCTCTGTTACATTGTTGGGCTTGGGCCAATCCACAATGACTTTGACCTTGGAAGGATCTATCTTCAATTCTCCTCCTCCCACAATATGCCCCAAGTAAACAAGTGAGGTCTTGCCAAATTCACACTTAGACATATTCAAGAACGACTTCTCTTTCTGTAATACATCTAGTATCTGTTTCACATGCTTGACATGCTCTTCATGTGACTTTCTAAAAATCAAGATATCATCCAAGTAAACAATCACACAATCATCAAGAAAAGGTCTCAACACATCATTCATAACTCTCATGAATGTAGCAAGAGCATTAAAAAGACCAAATGACATTACCATCCACTCATACAAACCTTGCTTGGTTTTGAAAGTTGTCTTCCATGTGTCTCCCTCAACAATCCTAATTTGATGATATCCACTCCTCAAATCCAACTTAGTAAAATACTTGGCATCCTTTAACTGATCAAGCAAATCGTCAATACGAGGAAGAGGATGACGATTTTTTACTGTAATCTTTTTCAAGGCTCTGAAATCAATGCACATGCGCCATGTACCATATTTTTTTGGTACTAAGACAATCGGTGACCCAGATGGTGAAGTTCTTGGCCGAATAACCCCTTTGTCAAGCAACTCTTGGATTTGTTTTTTATTTTCTGCATTTTCCATCACTGACATCCTGTACATACCAATGTTTGGAAGAGGACAATCCTGCTGCAAAGAAATCTCATGTTGGACTCCTCTTTTTGGAGGCAATCCTTTTGGTTCCTGAAACATCTCACCATGAGCATTAAAAACATCATATAGATTAGATTTTAGTTTTGAGTCACATCCTTGGAAGGCTTCATTTTCAACATTCTCTTTTGGTTTTATCATCAAGAGAAAACAATTCTTACTAGCATTCACTAATCTATTCATTTTTCTAGAATTTACAAGTGGCATGTTCATCTTCTTTTTATGTGCTCTAACAATGTACTCAACTTCATTTTTAAACAAATGATATTTTTTCTCATGTCTATGAAAGATATCTCTCCTATCATACAAATATGGACTTCCCAAAACAATACCACATATATCCAATGGAATGACATCAAGCTCTACCTCATCTATAAAGTTTGCAGTAATGGAAAATATGAGTTTACACCTTCTTGTTACATGCAACTTTGCATTGTCACATATCCATCCTAAAGGGTATGGTTGTGGATGAGGTGTTGTCTCCAAGTTTAATTTCTTTACTGTATCTTTAGATATGAGGTTTTCTTGTGAACCACTATCAAAAAGTGTATCTATTTTGGCATGTTTTGAAATCGCCCTTATGTGGAAACGATCTATTCTTTCTTTTTCATGTTGAGTTTCATTGATGGTAGAATTTGAATAACTAGTGCTAGCAATGGATTCCTTACCTTTATATCCCATGGCTGTAATCTTTGTCTCATCTCCGAAATCTGAACCCAAATCATGTTGGGTAGTTGCAACAGTCTTTGGCTTCCCTTTGTTGTTGAACTTTTTGGGTCTCATCTCAGGATGAAGTTTCCAACAATGGTCTTCATCGTGGCCATCCTTAGAACAATGCTTGCATGTCAGTTTTTCTCCATCTTTCCTCACTAAATCATTCTTCTTTCCTTTTCCTTTTCCTTTATCTCCATTAAAGAAAGGTTTCTTGTTGCCCTCTTGAGGAACATTCTTTCCTCTTGCTTATAAATGAGTAACCTGCACACATACTTCATCTAGATTTGTAGGGTTAAACATAAGTATGGTATATCTCAAATAACTATGCAATCCTCCAATGTATTTGAGAAAAGTATCTTGTGAAGACAAATCTACACCCAAAACCAAAGCTGTTTTCCTAAACTCTTGAGTATAGATTTGTACATTTTGCCCCTTAGCTTGTCTAAAATTTTGCCAATCCATTATAGATTTTTGCATGTATGGTAATGGATAAAATTGCCTTTTAATTGCAACAATAAAATCATTCAAGAGGATAAAACTTAACCATGTTTCTTCATGTCCTCTTGAGTTTTGTCTTCCCACCAAATTAGTGTTGCACCTTCCAATCTAAGAGAGGCAAGATGAACTTTGGTTTCATCATCTTGGATCCTTTGTATCCTACAATACACCTCTATTTGACGAACCCAATTTTCTAACCTTTCTGCATTCACCTCTCCATTGTACATAGGAAATTCAAATTTAATATCAATCTTAAGTAAAGGAGTATGTGATATAGTTTTACCATGCTCCTTTGGAGAAATAGGAGTTGGTTCTGAAATAGTAGAGGAAGAAGAAGATGGAGGTGAAGGAGGTGGAGTGCCACCATTCCCTCCATTCCCCTTTGGAGTGTTTTCCTCATGGTCTCCATCATATTTTGGAGGATTAGAACTTTCACCCTACAATCTTTCATTCCTTTCATCAAATAACACTTTCACCATTTCAGCCATATCAAAGAATTTTTTCCTGAAAGTTTCCTCTTCTGAAGAAAGGTTCTCTTGACTCCCCATATGAAACATTCTTGGTGAATGTCTCCTTGAACCCTGAGGTGAATGTGCAACTCTCCTTCTTGAGAGCTGAGAACTTGGCTCCACAATATTTACTTCTCCTCTTGTGAGCTTCAACCTTGTAAGCATCAGAAAACAACACTTGCACAAACAACCAAACCCTCAAACCTATGCTATGATACCAACTAATCTGTAATTGAAATGGATTTGTTTTTCCTTAAAACTGCAAGTGTAAAAATGGTATGTGTTTGGGTAATTGGATCAAGTTACTAACACATAAGTTTTAATGAGTTTTTACTTAATCATGAGCAGCATATCAGAAATTTAAAAACCATCAATAATGAACACATAACACAACAAATGATAAAGGAGTTCATCCCTCTCTTGGGATACATCTCCTGGTCCAACTTCCCTTGGATCATTTTAATTATGCTTAAAAATTTCTCTTATAGTGATCAAAATACAAAATAGATGGCCCCAGTGGCTCCAGAACATCCCAAAACCCCTAGCTGGGCTTTTTCAGCACCTAGTTTGGCCAAAAAATGAAGAAGTTACACCTCATGGAATTTTTCCCCTTCAAGCTTGTTGTACCTGCTCGCCAAATTGCACCCATTGTCAGACTAACCCGACCTCTGTGTGTTTTTTGTGCCAAAACCCAGCACACGCCATGATCCCACAAAATGAGCAAAAATGTAGGACCATTTGCGCCGACCCCTAATATTCGACGAAGAACTCGGTCGCATGGACCCATGTGGCCAACGACCTAATAGTTTGGCACGCCCATCAGCTAGATCCTCCCATCTTGGCTCTGTTCATGTGGTATTGCAATGTGACCGGTGGTTTAAAATCCAAGTGCAATGGTCTGCACGTGCCAAGGGTAAAGGAAAGGTCGCATGGTTTGTGTTAAGCACCGGGGGCTGGGGCTAAGCCCCGACCCTTTTCCTCTACCAACCAAACAACAATGTAAATTCAAATAGATTTAAATACATTATATGGTTAAGTAACACCACATGCGGGCTGGTAGCCCAGGCCCTTCCAAAACTTTGACGTGCCATCCGGAGGTTGGGGGTTCGACCCCCGCGGACTTCACCCATTTTGCACACTGGAGGGGTGCCACGTGGCAGCTCATGACTGGGCCACATGGCACCATACAACTTGCCAACAAACATGACACATGTCACAAATTGATTCGTCCACATGTTTTCCAATGCCTACCTAGTCATCATGCCAACGAATCTGCCACGTTACTGTACAGTCATACGAACTGTACAGTCAGCTTCCATGTCAGCATTGTACAAACTATATGGACTGCACAATCAACAAAATTTTTCCTATTTGGAAAAATGAATAGAACACGATATATCACTCATACGACGTCCGTTTGAACCTATTCAAGTTGCATTGGGATCGTGACGGTGAGGCTTACGCACATGTTCGTTTTGAAGTGATTCTGAGAACTTTGATTTTTGAGCAAAATTTGATCCCCTAGATCAAGGGTAGACTCATTCTCTCCATGTTGCACTATGATTAGTGTTGGAGGAATGGCCCAATTAAGTGAATGGTCTAGGCTTAGAAATCAAGGTCAATTATTTTTCTATGCTTGAGAAGAATAGTAGAGATAGCCCATGGATGATGTTTTACCTTCTGAGGGCATATGGTCTTCCATATCTCACAGATGTGAGTGGAAGAATGGCCCATATGACTCATTTTATATCATGATCCTGTTTTATGCAGGTTGATATCAGATGATAAGATTGTTGTGGAGACTGTATGTCTCTTGACAATAGATGTACGCTACTATGGTGATGTGTTCCATTGGTTGTGACTATGCATTACTGATTAATTAACCGTGTGATACTTGGTGTGGTTGTGTACCACTGGATAGTAGTTGTGTACTACTATGGATAGAAACAATTGTGTTCTATTGAATGGCATTGTTCTGATTGCCATGGATACTATCAGTAGTGTTGGAAATGAATATCGTCTATATGGATAGTCAGTGTGTTGGTGGAAAGGCATTCTCCAAGCGAAAAATGGTCCAGGACATTTATTCTTCTAGGACGCATGTCTAGATTAGAGGAATAGTCCTTGTAGACCATGGTGTGGCTTCCAAAATCTCTTGGAATAGCTATTCTTCTATGTCATATGTCTAGATTAGAAAAATGGTTCTTGTATCACTCTGTGGAGTGAGTGACTTATCTAACATCATGCCTGATTACTCAGATGGAGTATGGCTTTGAGAGATGATAGAGTTGATATTATCAGATGATGTTGATATTGATGATGGTTCTTGTGATTTGATCATGAGATAGCCCATGTGGCTATGATGATGCTACCAGTTGAATGGTATTTTCGTGCTCAAGACCATTACCTTTAAATACATCCCTAGCTAGGAGGGAGTGTTGATATTATGGTAGTTGAGGGAGGTATTAAACCTCCATGTGTAACCCTAACAAGAATAGAATATTTCGGGAAGCAAGAAGAAACCCTAAAGAATTGAACATAACCTTAGAAGACAAGTCATCTAAATAAATAATTAATATTGAGTTTTTAGCCTCCAGAAAGAGAGTTAAGGAAGAGCAGTATAAATACAGGATGCCAGAGCTCATTTGGACAGACACAACTCGCAACTGCAGAAATCTAGTGCAGACTGTAGAAATTTAGTAAGTGTGCAGGTATGGAGAGTAGCTGCAACTGCAACTACTACAAATTGTATTTTTCGGTTTTAGGCTTGGAGTTTCTCTTGGTTATGGTTTGGACTTTCTGCCTTGTGCGCTAGCTCTAGAGAGAGGTACACTACATTGATTGGCAATTAGGCCTAGGGTTTGCTTCCAGAATTATTCTCTGTCAAGGTTAAGGTGCTCGGGGGTGGCTTTGGCCTATGGTTGGGTGAAAATATTGTTATATTGTCTATGGTTAAATGAGCACACCAATCCCCTTAGCTGAGCACCAACTAAGCAACACTTGTAGGCACCAAGCTACTAGAGACATCAATCTCTTTAGTTGCTCCCCAATATGTCTCTCTTGCAAATCTCTCCCTTGTAAATTTTGGAAAAATAATGAAATAGTGAATAGATTAATACTATTTAAAGGAATTTATGAAAAAGGTTTTGAGTGAATCACCATACCCTTCAAATTATGATATTCTAAAGAATTATGTTGTTCCAAAGTGTCATGTTGCTCCATAGTGCTCCCCGATATGTCTCTCTTGTAGATCTCTCCTTTGTAAATTTTTGCAAAATAATGAAATAGTGAATTGCTTCTTATTGTTTAAAGGGCTTTATGAAATTAGACTTTCAAAAAATAAATTATCGCTTATTTTTCAATTGTAAAAAAATAAAGTTTCGTTTTTTTTTTTTTTTAGTTTTTTGAAACACTGGTGCGTTTAATAATATAACACACAGGTGTGTTTGTTTATACAAAGCATCGGTGTGCTAAATATTTTTGGAGCACCGATGTCATATAATTATTTTTTATTTTTTTGAAATGTTGAGAACCGACGTGGTTAGTAATTAAACGCCCCGGTGCTTTATATTGTTATAGACACATTGATGCATTTTGTGTAAATAAGAGCACCGTTATGCTTTAAAAGTTATCTACATTTTTATTTGCACATAAATAGTATTTTCATATTGAATTATCTTTTAGGATGCATCGACATGTCTTGAAGTACTTCATAGTTTACATTTTCCGCTTAAAGTTGTCTTATTCTTAAAAAATTATTGTTGATTTTTCTCAAATGTAGGGAGAAAAGCTTATAATATCAAATGGTCAATTCTTCAAATTCCAGCTAGTTCCATATTGCTCAAAGTCCATCTCGAATTTCCCCCTTTCCATCTCCAGTAAGTTCAGATTTTATTTATATTTTGATTATCTAATTGTTTTTTTTATCCATGTCAATCTGAATAAAAATGTATCCAAATTTGCAGGATCCTAATTCAGAATCGATTTCAGATGCAAAAAATATTCCACTAGTTCAAAAACGTCAGCAGGAGCAACATACTGCAAGCAATTGGTAGATGAAAATGAACAACCGCTTTACCCTACCAATTTTAACATGCCATCTTCCAGCTGCAATCCTGGGTCAACAATGGTAAAATTGTTTGGTATAAAGTAATTTGAACAAAGAAATTTCATTGTGCTTACTAATATCATCGATGTGCTAATGTCCAATATTTTTGAAATTAGGATTTTGATGATGAGCGACCTACCTATCATCTTCCGTTGCACCTCACTACAATGTCAAATCGAGAGAAGGATGCAATGAGAGAAGAACTCGGAGAGGAAGCATACCAAGAATGGTTGAATCAACCACCTATTCAATTTCCACTACGTCCAAATTCACCAATTAGGAATGACTACAACAATAGTAGTTCTTCACAAGTTGGCAATGGAGTCAATCAAATAGATATTGGTATGGATGATTATTTATAGGATATGACTTCCATGGAGACAATGTTGTTAGATGCATTCCATAACAATGAGCTAGGGGATGATGCTCATATCACTCATACCTTTTTCAAAATCCTGAAATATGCTTCCACCACCCCTCTCTTTGGACCTAGCCAGTCAAAGTCTACCCAATTGGGGACAACAATGTTACTATACAACTTGAAAGAAAAGTTTGGCATGTTAAATGCATGTTTCTTAACAATATTGAGGTAATTGACCATCAAGTCCCTTGTATTTTGAGAAATCTTCACACAATCAACATTAAAAATAGTCAATTTTATGGATTTAAAATGACATCATAAATTTCTATTGCCCACTAATTGTACGTTATTCAAAGATAAGGCTCTTCTGAGTGATAATGTCTTTCCCGATAGCTTTGAAGAGGCAAAGAAGATGTTGAAAATGTTAGGTGTTGAGTACATATCATATCATGCATGTACAAATGATTGTATTCTATATAGAGGAGAATATGCAGACAAAGAGATATGTTTGAAATGTGGGCATGGCAGGTACCATAAATAAAATAAAAAGGGTAAATCACACGGTCCCCCTCATAATATATTGAGACACATGCTTATAATCTGAAGGATTCAAAAGATATTTCATTGCAAATAATTAGCTATGTTGCAGGGATGGCATGCCTCGCACAGAAGTGAGTCAGGAGTTATGCGAATTCCAACAGATTTAATAGCCATGAAGTATGTAGAGCATACATGGCCCGAAACATTCAATGATGAAGTATGAAGTCTACGACTCAGCATAGCCATGGATGGAGTCAACCCATATTCCCTCCAAAACACCAACTATTATGTTTGGCCTCTATTAGTGATCAATAAAAATATCCCCCCATGGTTGTCCATGAAGAATTAACATCTTATGTTGGATATTATAGTCCCTGGTAGAAGACAAGTGAAGAATATGGATGTCTACCTACAACCATTGGTAGATGAATTGAAGTAATTATGGGAGGGGATACATGTATACGATGTATCAAGACCCATCGCAACAGAGAGGAGTTTTATGTTGTATGGCATATGTGCTTACACGACACATAATTATCTAGGCTTAGTATTTTTCTCTAGTAAATTACATGTTTATTTATTTATTTTATATAAGTAACAATAGTTTTTGGCATATTCAATTCACTGCGATTATTCTTATCTTTGACGCTAACATGCTCTGTATACATTAATAACTTTGTAGGTCTTGTAACGAAAGGGTATCATGGATGTAAATGTTGTGGACCTTATCTGAAGGCTAGTTGGGCCAACCACCTACGAAAGCTAGTGTACGTCTGCTCTAGGGTATTCCTCCCATAACAACACCCTTACAGAAGAGAAACATCTGCTTTCAATGGTAAACCAGAGAGAACCCAAAGGCCTACAATAATGGCACCAAAAAAATGTCTTAGAGCATATGAGAGAGATAAGGAGAAGGAGATTACATAAATTTTCAATTCAAATGGGGATCCTATGTTCGATGATCTACAATTCTTCGACACATATGTTGATAAATTTCCCATTGGGATGATCAGGGAATCTTTCTCTTATGATCTCTCATATACGAAGCATCTTAAGATTTCCCACTTACTAGATCCCATTCATATATTTAAAAATGTTTAATCTTCTTTATGGAGGCATATATCATCAAAAGAAAGGGACACATTGGATTTTATGAGAGATATTATTCTTCAAAAACTAAAAGGAAACATTGGCCAAGACAATAAAGTAGAGGAGAGGTTGGTCCCTTTTGGTCTTTCAAAGAAGGTGATGTACCATGGATTTTGAAGAAAGATGATATTTCTTTGGAAAAGGAAGTTATATTGGGTGTGAAGGTGTCTTCTTTATATGGGTCTTCAGTATGACACAAATTCACTGTGGAAGACCATTTTTCGAGGTTGAAATCACATGACCATTTGAACCTTCTAAGAGTATGTTTGTCAAAACAATGATTTTATTATTTGTTTTAATTTTTATGCCATGGGATAAAACAAAATTAATTGTGTATGTGTTTACTTTGTAGTGTCATTATCCTCTACTCATGCATGGGTGTGTGAACCGTGACTTCCCCTAGGACCTATGATGTACCATATCTAAATTATTTTCATTTGTATGTTGGATCACCTCAAAGGAGATTCATATGGCTAGCATTCCATGGTGGCGTCAAGATATAACTGAGATTGTTTATATGTTTGAGGAAGAACTTTCGACGAGTTTCATGGACTTGCAGGTTCATCTTCTAATTCACCTAATATATGAGGTTGAATTAGTTGGAGTGGTCTCCTATCATTGGATGTTCTTCTTAGAGAGGTACATGAAGAAATTGAAAAGATTTGTTCGATAAAGGGAAAAACTCAAGGGGTCGATGGCAGAGGGGTACATATCATATGAGTCTTTCTATTATGATAGTGAGTACATCAAGAAGATCTACAACACACCAGTTGCGGTGATTTGGGATTATGAAAGGGATGAAGACAAAAGAGAATGGGAGATTCTCCAAATGAATGGGAAAGATGCTTGATAAAGAGTAAGTGACTTATCATTTGTCAAATTTATACACAGTAACTATTCACATTGAACTTCATAATATATATTTTGATCTCATACGTACTATATGTCGGTTTGATTTCATGAATATATACATCATAAAATTCAAAAATTGATGCCATCAATAAATTCATTCTTTAAAATTTGGAGGAAACATAGTCGTGGGTCGCAATGTACGAACAAAAGAGGAGAAAATGGGACAATGACATGAAAGAATTTAGACGGTTGAATGGTAGAAGCATGTCTTATCCTGATCATTTAAAAAAAAGTATTCCAATAATATTCCCCAATAGTTTGGTTGCTAACCAAGTCAGAGAGATATACGATGCATCTGGTTGTTACCCGCGTGTTGAAGAGGATGCACTAAATATAGGGATTGGGTGAAAAAACTTGGTAATAATATCTTTGTGTACATTTTTAACTTCATAATGCATCCTTAAATCTCTTAGGGAAATTTTAAGATTTGCATTGTATCTCCTTGCTTGAGCATTTGAGTTACAGATATTTTAAACCGAGAATGAGTTATTTAATTAATTTTTTTAATTTTATACATAGGCAACGACATATAATTTTATAGTTGGCAACATGTTTAGATATTGAATGGTAATATTTTAATTTACATGGTTTCTTATTTATCCTAATAATCTATGTTGATATTAGAAGTAATAATATGGTTGTTGTGCATGTTTAATAGTACAACCTTTTTGATGATATGATAACATGATTCAAAAATTGAGTTTATGTTCTTGTATTTTGTAGATTTAAAAGTAAGCTTATATAAAAATGTGGTTTATAATTTAAAAATTAAATTTCTAACGTGTTTTTAAAGAACATATTAATGTGATACTAGTTTAAAAACTAATAACTAAGCTTACAATGACATTAATGTGAAGATTTTGAAATATAATTGTTAGATTGTGAAGATTTCGAATGATCATTTACTAAAAATAAACATCATGATGATAACCATCTAACAAACATAAACATCATCTAAAATACACATTTAAATTCACTAACATCATCTAATTATATATACCTCTAGCACATATAAATGTCATTAATTAGCTAGCACACAAATCTAATAATCTAACAGGGCATCATGACGCAAGTCACCCTCAGAGGCAACCCGCTCTCACCAGGACCTTCTTCTTCTTAGGCCCGAAGAGTCAAATGCTCTTCAACTTCGGCGATCTCCCCTTCGCTTCTCGGGAGATCGGGTTTCGTGATATCGCGAAACTCGTTACGCAATCTCGTGCAAATCAAACCTCCGAACCCTGAGCTCCGATGACACCTTTCCTCCACTAAAATCTCGTGGTCCCACACTGCCACGTCACTTCCTTTTCTCGTGCGATCGGGGATTGCGGGATCGAGGTTTCAAAGGTCATGATACTTGTGTATTTGAAACCCCGAATGCTGAATCCCGAGTCCTAGGGATCTCACGCCACGTGTCCTTGCTCTGATTGATGGCTCCCGTAGATTCGGGGAATCGCGACTCGCGATTTCAACGAGTCTGCGCCTCACCTCGTCAATCGCCGAATGCCGATTTGTGATGGCTTGATTCTTCCTGCGCCTCAGGACTAACTCCTGCGCAACTTCTCCACGATCTATTGGTCAGCGGGATTTCGCGATTCTCCTCCTACGAACCCTGACCGTTGATTCTCCTTCTTAGAGATTTCTCTGCTCTAAAGCTCCTTCCATTTTGGAACTTCTCCGGGGTTTGTTCCCACAGTATTCATGGCGGAAACTATCCCTCCTGAGCTTGGTTCCTCTGACTCCTTCAGAGACCTTTCGCACACCCTACGCGCTCGACCTTCAACAGTTTCCAAAGTGTCGAATTCTTTCAGGTCCTGTGCACTCGTAGCCACAGTAATCCCTGTATTCCAATGCTCAGACTATCTGCTTAGACTTCAAATCCAGCCTGCACTTCTCCTACATGGTTTTCTCAACCCAAATCAACTTCTGGGCAGATGAGAACAAGAGTTCAACTGTCTAGCCTCATCAACGCACTCTATGCGGATGGATTCCACTGCACTCTATGCAGGAATCTCCTAGCTCAAACAGAGAAACAATTGAAACTCATTCTTCTCTCTCTCTCACAGATTTCAAATCAACTATGAAATCACATACACAACATATTCAAAAGAAAATGCATGACAGAAAGAAAACATCCATGAGCATAATATCAACACAGAGAAACAACACAAACCATGAAAGTGAATCAAAGACTCTCTTCTATTAATTCAATCTGTACATGGGTGTTCTTCACAGGTTCTCTGCTCTGCTCTTCTCTTTTGAATGCTTCCACTATACAATGATACAAAGGAGGGTGCCTATATTCTGTTTGCCCTCTCGAAATATGAAAACTATCAAATCTACCATAAATTCCTATCTAACAACATTAAAACTAATAAATGCCTTCCTATCTATAATACAACACAAGTGCGCTTCATTACATTAACTCATTAATGCTTGGCGCAACAAATATCAAGGTAAAATTCAAAAATAAGTTTTGTTGGCTTGTCCAGTTGTCTTCTTCTGCTCCACGCGCTGGCTCGCTTGATGAGTGAGCGATGCTCCTGCATCATACTCCTCGGCTCAAAAAATTTCATGGGATCCTGTCCATGAGCTCCTGCATGGTGTGTCCATGCTTCTGTATTATGGCCTCAGTCTCCCAGTTGGCATCCTCCACTGGGTGATTCTTCCATTTCACCAGGTATTCAAAATACTGTTTGTGCCTGGTCTTCATTCCTACTCGCTTGTCTAGTATGCACTCCATCTGCGGATTTTTTGCAACTGGTAACTGTTTCTGCCACTATATCACTGGTTCCCTAGTTCCAGCCTCTGCTTCTCCAGCCCTGTATGGGTATAAATCTGAAACATTGAAAATCAGAGATATCCCGATGCCCTCTGGCAATTCAATCTCATATGCATTCTCCCCGAATCTCTTCAGAACTCTGCATGGCCCAATTTTTTTCATCTTGAGCTTGTTATATGTCCCCCTGGGGAACCTTTCCTTCCTCAGGTGTGCGAGAACCATGTCGCCAACTTCAAACTGAAGTTTTCTCTTCCGCTGATCGGCTCTACGCTTATACTCCCGATTTGCATCCATCAGTCGCTGCTTCACCTTTGTCTGAAGTTCCTCCATCGCTTCAGCGAATTCTTCAGCGCTCGCGCTGCTAGTTTCAGCCTGTCCTGACTCCCTGAGCTCAGAAAATCCTCTTGGCTGTGTCCCACTCAAAATTTGGAATGGGCTTCTTCCTGTACTCCTGTTCATCGAATCGTTGTACGCAAACTCCACTTGTGGTAATATCTGGTCCCAACTACTGTGGTGCTCTGTCACCAGGCTTCTTAATAAATCCTCCAGACTCCTATTTACCACCTCCATTTGCCCATTCGTCTGTAGATGATAAGCTGAACTAAATGCTAGATTAGTTCCCATCTTTTTCCATAGTGTCATCCAAAAGTGACCTATGAATTTTGTGTCCCTGTCCGAGACTATGCTTCTCGACAATCCATGTAGTCACACAATTTCTTTGAAAAACAAATTGGCGATGTGTGTCGCATCGCTGGTCTTCTGACACGGTATGAAATGTGCCATCTTCGAAAACCTGTCTACCACCACAAAGATGGAATCAACTCCTCTTTGCGTCCTCGGAAAACCCAAAACAAAATCCATGCTAATGGCTTCCCATGGCCTTTCGAGTATGGGTAATGGCTGATAGAACCCTGTGTTCTGCTTTCGGCCCTTCGCGTGTTGACATATCCTGCATCTGTCAACAAATCGTTTGACATTAGTGTGCATACCTGGCCAATAATATGATTCGCTCAGCTTGGCGAATGTCTTATCATGTCCAAAGTGACCTGCTAATCCACCGCTGTGCTTTTCCTTCACCAAATTCTCCCTCATGGAGCAATTTGGAATGCACAGTTGATTGCCCCTAAACAACAATCCTTCCTGGATCATATATTCCAGCCACAGACTCCGATCCCTGAGAACTAGATTCTCAGCTGCCTCGTATGCTTCTGCAAAATCTGCATCACTTGCATACATATCTTTCAGATTTTCAAAACCCAAGGTCTTGACCTTGAACTCCTGCAACAACAAACATTTCTTGCTCAAAGCATCAACCACTTTGTTAGCAGTTCCGGAAATGTGTTTTATCACAAATGTGAAATTTTGCATGTACTCTACCCATTTTGCATGCTTCTGGTTCAACTTATCCTATTGACTCACGAACTGCAATGCATGGTTATCGCTGTACAGTACAAATTCTTTGGGTATCAAGTAATGCCTCCACTTTTTCAATGCATGTATGATGGCATAGAACTCTTTGTCATATGTGGAGTATTTCAGCTTCGCATCATCCAGCTTCTCGCTGTAATATGCAATAGGTCTGTCATCCTGACTCAAGACCCCTCCTACGGCATATCCACTCGCATCACACTTCACCTGAAATGTCTTTTGAAAATAAGGCAACACCAGAATTGGTTGCTCTGTGATCTTTCGCTTCAACAGATTGAAGCTCCTCTCAGCCTCTGCTGTCCAGTGAAAAACTTTATGTCGTTTCTTCACCGTCTCCATCATTGCTGTGCTAATCCCACTGAAATTCCGAATGAATTTTCTGTAGAAACTAGTCAAACCATGAAAACTTCTCACCTCGAAAACATTTCTCGGTGATGGTCAATTCTTTATCACTTCTACTTTCTCAGGATCCATCTTCAACTCATTCGCTGAGATAACAAAGCCCAGATAAATGAGCTCTATCTTCATGAAGGAACACTTCTTCATGTTGACCAACAGCTTCTCCTGCTGCAATCTTCTCATCACAATAGCCAAATGTTTTAAATGTTCATCATTGGTCTTGTTGAAAATCAATATGTCGTCCAAATACACGACCACGAATTTGCTAATGAATTCCCGCAGGACTTCATTCATCAGCCTCATAAAGGTGCTTGGCACGTTTGTCAAACCAAATGGCATGACCATCCATTCGTACAAACCCTCGTTTGTTTTGAATGCTTTTTTCCACTAATCTCCCTCTCTCATCCAGATCTGATGATATCCGCTCTTGAGATCAATCTTCGAAAAATAATTTTCCCCGCTTAGGCAATCCATCAGATCATCCATTCTCGGCAGTGGAAATCTGTATCTGATGGTGATTTTATTTATTGCCCTGGAGTCTGTACACATTCTCCAGCCTCCATCCTTCTTTGGACTTAGTATTGTTGGAACAACACACAGACTCAAACTTTCTCTCACCAGTCCTTTGTCCAACAGATCCTGTACCTGCCTTTTGACCTCCTCATTCTCCTGAGGCATCAATCTGTACGCTGCCTTATTCGGAAAACTTTCTCTTGGTATGAGGTCAATATGGTGACTCACACTCCTCATCGGTGGCAACAAACGAGTTAGTTTGTCCACGATGATATCAGCGAACTCTCCCAGCAGTTCCTGAATCTTGTCTGGTAAGTCGTCCACTCTTGTGCTTGTTAGGACAATTCTCGGCTTCCTGACAACAAAGAATTGTGGATCTTCATTATTCTCTATCTCTGTGAGAAGTTCCTTCCCACTCATGAGAAGTATTGTACTGGTTACTTCCGGCTTCACTTCTTTATCCTTTATCGGAAGCAATGTGTGTGTTTCCCCATCCTTCTCCAAGGTGTATGTGTTCATTCTCCCATCATGAACAACATTTCTATCATACTGCCATGGTCTACCCAATAATACATGACAGACATCCATGGGAATGACATCACACAGAATTTTATCCTTATATTCACCCATTTTAAATTCAACCAAGCATTGTTTTATAACACTTACTTGGTGTCCTTTCTGCATCCATGACACTTTGTATGGACTTGGGTGATTGGTTGTCTCCAGCTCCAGCTTTTCCACCATCTCGGTCGACACGAGATTATCGGTGCTTCTGCTGTCCACGATGACCTTGCATTTCCAGCCCTTGGTCTTGCAAGTCGTTCTGAACAGTCTGGTTCTCTGAGTTGTGTCCTCCACCTCTTTCTCAGGTGTCAAGAGAAATTTGTGCACTGTCAGTGACTTCCCACTTCTGGTGTCTTCACCCTCAACATCACGCCTCTACGCCTCTGTGATGTGAGCTTCTCCTCTGTCCATATTCCTGTCTGGACAATCCACGGCTTTATGCCCGTCTTTTCCACATGTAAAACATGTGATGATTCCTCCTCTGCCTCGTCCTCTACCTCTGGTATGAGGAAGTGTGTTGGCGTCAGCATATCCGCCACCCTACTCTGTATGCTGCCTCCTCGGCTCAGCATATTGTTGTCCTCGCTGTGAGGATCCACCTCTCTCCATTTTACCCTGAGGTTGCTGCCATTCCTCCTTGGGCTTCTGATTTCTTTCTTGGGCAATTGCCTTGCCTCTGGGCTAACTCCTACCTCGCCCTTGCTATCCTTGCTTGCGATTCAGCTTCTCTTCAGCTTTCAGAGCCATCTGGTACGCATCCTCAACTGTTCATATGGTAACCATGCTCAATTCATCCTGAATGTCATACCTCAACCCATTCAGGTATCTTGCCACCTTTTCATCATCGCTCTCCCGATGACCTACTCCAATGTTGAGCCTGTAAAATTCCTCGGTGTACTCCTTCACCGTCATCAACTTCTGTCTCAGGTTCTGCATTCGCCTGAACAGAGTGATCTGGTAATCCCTTGGAATGAACTTTTCTTTCATCTTAGCGATCATCCGATCCCAGCTCTTAATTTTTTGTTTACCTTTGCAGCGCTTATCAGCCTGCAACTCATCCCACCATAAGGCTGCATGTCCTTTCAACTTTGTAACTGCGTGCCTTACCTTCTTATCCTCTTCGATATCCTTGTAATCAAAGTAGGTGTCGAGTGCTCGGATCCAATCCAACAACTCTTCTGCATTTAGACTCCCTTCATAGACGGGAATGTCCATCTTGGTCTTTGAGCTCATCCTAGCGATAGCTCTAATCAACTGTTCGGTCGAAGCATCTTCTGTTGTGACTTCACATTCATCATGTCCAGCTTCCTCTTCTACCTCGGAATCACTGAACTCTCCAGCACCAGCTCCGTGTCTCTATGCTGTCTCCATCTCCTCGAGCCTAGCTCAGAGATCTCTCATTTGGTGCTCCATTTCTGGATTCCCTGCTGGTCTACCCCTTCTTCGGGCGTCCCTGTCTTCTCGATCAGGTGACTGTCTCTCTCTTCTAGGTGGCATGATGAAATCTGCTTCTCTCTATTACTGGAACAAAGAGAACTCTTCTCTGGCTCTGATACCACTCTGACGCAAGTCACCCTCAGAGGCAACCCGCTCTCACCAGGACCTTCTTCTTCTTAGGCCCGAAGAGTCAAATGCTCTTCAACTTCCTCATTGGAAGTTCCTTACCCACAACACTCCTTCGGCGATCTCCCCTTCGCTTCTCGGGAGATTGGGTTTCACGATATTGCGAAACTCGTTACGCAATCTCGTACAAATCAAACCTCCAAACCCCGAGCTCCGATGACACCTGTCCTCCACTAAAATCTCGTGGTCCCACACTGCCACGTCACTTCCTTTTCTCGTGCAATCGGGGATTGCGGGATCGAGGTTTCAAAGGTCACGATACTTGTGTATTTGAAACCCCAAATGCCGAATCTCGAGTCCTAGGGATCTCGCGCCACATGTCCTTGCTCTGATCGATGGCTCCCGTAGATTCGAGGAATCGCGACTTGTGATTTCAACGAGTCTGCGCCTTACCTCGTCAATCGCCGAATGTCGATATGCGATGGCTTGATTCTTCCTACGCCTCAGGACTAACTCCTGTGCAACTTCTCCACGATCTACTGGTCAGCGGGATTTCACGATTCTCCTCCTACGAACCCTGACCGTTGATTCTCCTTCTTAGAGATTTCTCTGCTCTAAAGCTCCTTCCAGTTTGGAACTTCTCCGGGGTCTGTTCCCACAGTATTCACGTCGGAAACTATCCCTCCTGAGCTTGGTTCCTCTGACTCCTTCAAAGACCTTTCACACACCCTACGTGCTCAACCTTCAACAGTTTCCAAAGTGTCGAATTCTTTCAGGTCCTGTGCACTCATAGCCATAGTAATCCATGTATTCCAATGCTCAGACTATCTGCTTAGACTTCGAATCCAGCCTGCACTTCTCCTGCACGGTTTTCTCAACCCAAATCAACTTCTGGGCAGATGAGAACACGATTTCAACTGTCTAGCCTCATCAACACACTCTATGCGGATGGATTCCACTGAACTCTATGCAGGAATCTCCTGGCTCAAACAGAGAAACAATTGAAACTCATTCTTCTCTCTCTCACAGATTTCAAATCAACTATGAAATCACATACACAACATATTCAAAAGAAAATGCATGACAGAAAGCAAACATCCATGAGCATAATATCAACACAGAGAAACAACACAAACCATGAAAGTGAATCAAAGACTCTCTTCTATTAATTCAATCTGTACATGGGTGTTCTTCATAGGTTCTCTGCTCTGCTCTTCTCTTCTGAATTCTTCCACTATACAATGTTACAAAGGAGGGTGCCTATATTCCGTTTGCCCTCTCGAAATATGAAAACTATCAAATCTACCATAAATTCCTATCTAACAACATTAAAACTAATAAATGCCTTCCTATCTATAATACAATACAAGTGCTCTTCATTACATTAACTCATTAATGCTTGGCGCAACAAATATCAAGGTAAAATTCAAAAAAGAAGTTTTTCTAGCTTGTCCAGTTGTCTTATCCTGCTCCATGCGCTGGCTCGCTTGATGAGTGAGCGATGCTCCTGCATCACATCATCATTGTGATCACATCTAACAAAACACAAGCATTATCTAACATCATCACCACACGCATTTAACAAGCATCATTTAACATACACATCTATCAAGCACATTTAACAAACATATCTAACATGACCTAACAATGTACACATCAAAATCAACATACAAATTAATTACGTACATCAATATGATCAACATGAAAAATGCACATCGATGAACATTGTTATAACATACACATATATCAAGCACATTTAACAAACATATCTAACATGACTTAAAAATATACACATCAACATCAACATATAAATTAAGTACATCAACATGAACACAAAATATGCACCATACATATATATATATATATATATATATATATATATATTATGAACAAGTCAAATAATTGTTATAACATATCTAGTCCAGCCGATGTGATAATCATATCTACAACAGTTGTGGAGGCCTAGTCTATTGTAGAATATGATAGATGGTTAGGAGGAAGTGGAAGATCATGTAGTTGAGGAATAGGTGTTGCCTACTCATTTGGGTGAGGTGAAGGAGGAGGATGAGGAAGATGTTGAGAAGGATTACGACCACCCTCATCAGTCAATGGGGTATTGGATGAACGCGTATTGGATAAAGAGTGTGTATCATCGAAAACCCTCCTCCCTGCTAGTAGCCTAGTAGCTTCGACTATATGACACATAAGAGGCATGATATTGTGCAACATATCCATCCAAAGCTACAAGAGAATAGGATATGCCATGATGTCTCGTATTAGCACAAGGTAGACTCCCACCTCAACCAAAAGTGCACATAGTCGGTCACCCAACTCCAACCTGAATCTAGTATCCGGTCTATGGCACATGTCGTCAAGTATTTACACCCAAGGACCCTGACCTGTCACGACCTCAGGAATATCCTCATCTGCATCTGGTGGGGGAGGAGGCACGTCCCCGATGAATATGCCAATATCTACAAAATATATAGTACGCAACAATAATTAGCAGATTCATTAAACAATTTAATAAATAAGTTAAAGAACGTGTTAGAATTAATTTTATTCTAATTAAGTAAGACAATAAAATGAAACTAGATTAATTTAAACAAAAAAATAATATTACTTCTAGCATATGGTGGCTCATCCGGTGTGAAGAAGATGTTCGGACTCCTCGTCAATCTAACCCTGCGTAAGGACACAACACCATCACGAACATGTAATCACCTCAATGGCTAGTAGTCCCAATGCGTCAGTGGAAATCCCAGCTGGAAACTCTGGTTGGCCCTTCTTGGGCATCATCTCGCCCCACATGTGCATCCACACCTAAGACATCGACCTAGTAGGATAACGTAAAAAAGTAGGCCTCGTCTCCGAAAACCTCTCAAAAAATAAACAAAACAACTTTGAATAAAAAGGGAAGTTCTCCCTATGATGTATCATATCACAACATCTATCTAGAACTATACAAAAATGTTACAAAAAAATGGCAAACCATCTAATACATCATGGCCTATGTACCAAAGAATCAACATAATACAAAAGAGTGCAACTAATATGTTTCCCATCACTGGTAAAGTGTGCAATGGTCATCACTAACAATGAAAGACACCTAACCTCATCTTCACCAAAATAAGTGATATGTACCTATCCACCAGACACTTGAAAATTAGATGGAGATAGTACATCAACTGCAATATATCTTTGAGAGTACATGAGCTTACTCTGTGTTGCAACACCGACTAAGACATTAGGGAACTGGGGAAAATCCTCCCCTCTCCTAGATAGCTCAGTGATAAAGTATATATCCTCCTCAGTGGGTTGGTACCATTGATCAGGACCAACATCGAAAGTTTGTCGATGGGTATCCCATCGACGAATCAGCTACAACAAGAACCCGGAGTGCCCCTTCAGGGATGTAGCCTCCTCATAGTACTTAAGGATGCATACATTCCTCAAGAGGAATTGGGTCATTGTAGTAATAGGGCGAGGGTACAAATCCCTCTCCCTCTCCATTGCCTCCCAATCCAGTACAACGTTGTACAAATCAACCCTCTTCTCCTACTGCTCTCTTCACTGACGTCTCTGCATAATTAACATAAAAAATACACCAGCCTCATACATAAAACATAAAACAAATTTAGTAAATGAGAAATTTATTTATAAATACGGAAAAATAACTTTCTTCAAAAAATAAGTAAATTTCATCACCGTTGTGCCCAAAAACTAGTCAAACACCGCCTGCGATGCGTATATTACTTGTGAGCACTGTCTATGGTGTGCACATGTAACATAACACACCGTCTAAAATTTGTTATATTATTTTATGTGGTGCGTTGTATAACCTTACCGCACCGGTGCGTTAAGGTTAACTAACGCACCGCCTAAAACAATAAAAAATTAAAATCCTAAATTACCGTAAAACCATTTTTTAAAACTTCGTTACTTCGGTGCATAGCCTTTCCTGACATGCACTGGTGCATTATAGGAAAGAAGACACATCACACCAATAATTTTTTAAAAATTGATAATTATGGTACTTTGGGATTTAGGATCTAATTTTTTATAGTGGTGTGTTGGGTAATCATTAACACATCGATGCATAAGATTACCAATGCACCACACAAAATAATATATCTGATTTATGTGGTGCATCATTTAACATAACGCCCCAATGCGTTAACGTTATTTCGACACAGTGTGAAAAATCAACTACATTATTTTAGGCGGTGTTGTTGATGTTTGGGAAGCATCAGAAAGACATTCTACTAGATTAATAATTAATAATATGATTATTAATTATTAAACAATATTATTAATGTCATAATATATTTATATAAGGTATATATATATATGTATATCATAAATAAGTAGTTATTTATGATGAGTGTTCCATATATATATATTTATTATCCAAGGGATTCATCCTTTGATGGATTGTCACTATATGTTCTATATATATGGAACACTCATCATTGTAATAAAAACATTCATATACAATATCTTCTCTTATGAAAAATCAACATGGTATCAGAGTGGGACCAGGCCTAACTCCCTCATAGGAGGGCCTGAAAAAATAAGAGAGAATAGATAATGTTATGATAAGGAGCATGGAGGCCACTCCAACATATATGGAACTAACGACTGCCATGCATTCCCAAAATCTGTTCCATTGCGGCTATCACTGTAGTTCTTCATTGAAAGACTGGGACCAACCACCTCCATCCCTTCTATTTTAACAGATTCAGCACATACATTGATCAAGATTGAGGTTGTGGCCAACGGGGAGATCTTAAATAACATGCTTTTCTACGGAGGTGGCTTCTTAATACTTTTCGTTCACGCTAAATGTGATAAAACACCATTGATAAAGGGTTTTGGAAATGTTACGAATATAGGGTTTAGGGATTAAGCAATCATGGGATTCTTGTATGCTTATAAATATCTTTGAGAGATTTTGTGTACAGGTCTTGCAATGTTGGAAAGAGTGGAGGATCCAATTAGCTTCGGAGGGTGTGAAGGTTCAGGATTTTAGGAATAGCATGGGAAAAAAAATCTTCAATGCTATGGAGTTTTCATGTTGGAGGAATCATAAGATACTAGGAGTCTGGAAACTCTAGAAGCATCCTTTCTCTGTGTTTCTAATTAGAATTGATTATGTTGAAGGTGTGCCAGGAATACAATGGATGCATGCAAAGGTAGTTGTTGAAATCAAACATCTCTCGGCGTTCTTACCAAAACGATAGCAATTGACGTCAAACTGTATAGGGTTGTGTGATAGTAATTTTTTCTACGTGTGGCGACATGGATAGTTTATATTAGAGAAAACTGCGAGGATTGGAACTGATTACTCTAAATTTTAGTGTTAAGTTTCCTCCATTTTTTGAGCTATCTTTAGTAACGTGACCTTGTTCTATCCTAATTATTTTCATTTGGAGTATTTTTGTCTTGGGAGAATACATAGGGTAAGATAATATTTTAATTTCAGGAAACTAGCGGATGGTATTATTGAGACGTGGAAAGCTTAGGAAAGACTATTATGCCATGTTGCCCAGAGCGAGGCTTGTGAGAATCTCAACATCACTCCAGATTTACTAGATATTGCGGGACGTAAAAGGGAACATGCAAGAATGGGTTATACTATTCAATATGAGGACTTATCATGAGTTTCTCATCGAGATGGATATTTTTATGATGTATCGAGGAAACTGTGGTGTTGAATATCAGAGGATTTTTAGCACAAGTTATGCATATATATAATTACACACAGTGATGGGTTAATCCTAGTTTCGATGCATTCCACTTCTATCGAATTTCAAGGTTGTGAAAAATGATAAATTTACATCTTAATTCATTGTTACAGACAATATAAAACTTTGAAGGCATGTTTTATATGTCCTTTTCCTTGGAGAATGAGAATGTTGTGCATTGCTTGCACATAAGAATGGGTATTCTCAACATCGTTGAGAATTTTTAGCTCATCGAAGATAGTCGATTTCTTGTGAATTGACTTTGTATATTTGAAGTTCTTTGTGCTTTTACGAATGGGAGGATGATAATGGAATTGGCATTTCTAACTGTTGTCATTGTGTTGAGCCTTACTCACTTTACATTTTGGACAAATTACCGTGGAAATTATTTTTCCATAGAGATGTTCTTGTTATTGTTCTAGGAAGGTTACCACGGATACCTGGTTAGTAGATTGTGGTGATTCTAGGCACATGAAAGTTTACCAATATTATTATACTATATCACACTCATGTATCTTCTTCATGGAGACCAAGGATGAGGCCTTCATTAGATTCTAAGAGTTAAAGGCTAAGGTAGAGAACCTAATAGAGAAGAAGATCAAGATCAACACAAGTATTTGGCGAGGAGTGATCAAGATGGACATAAGAAGCAATGACAAAACTCTCTGTAGTTGAGATCACATGAATCTTGTGTCAATGTGCTGATGTGGTGGTTACCATGATGTTGTGTACTTTGGAAAATTGAAATATTGTCACAGAGTCACAGAGGGAGCAACCAGTGAGGCATACTGGACAAGTAGGGTTTTCAGTGACATAGGGACTTGGCCTCTGAGTTCAATATGAAGGACCTTGGTTTGATGTACTATTACTTGGGACTAGAGGTATGGAAAAAGTTAGGTTAAATCTCCTTAGATCAAGGGAAGTATGTAGTGGAAATCCCAAAGAGGTTCGGGATGTTGGATTGCAAGGAAATGGCTACACCTATGGTATCAAATATGAAGTTGTTGTAGGATATGAATTCAGAGACTATGGATGTTACCTTATACAGGAATATGGTGGGTTCATTGATGTACTTGATGAGAATGAGACTAGACATATGTTTTGAACACCCTGAGACAATATATGGAGAAACTAAGGAAGGTTCATTTGGTCACATGAAAACATGTGATGAGGTACCTTAAGGGTACATTGGATTATGGTCTCAGGTATGTGTCAGACCATGGATTTGGGTTATATGGATAGTCAGATTCAGATTAGGCTGGTAGTTTTCCTGATCGGAAGAGTACTTCGTCATATTTCTTCAGTGTAGGCTCTAGTATGGTTTCATGGAGCAGCAAGAAGCAGTTATGTGTAACACTCAGTATGGCTAAGGCTAAGTATGTGGTAGCATGTGCAACAAGTTGCAAAGCAATGTGGATTTGGAAATTGCTTACTAGAATATTCAATATTACGATGGAGGTGACCCATATCTTGTGCAACAACCAAAGTTGTATAAAGTTGTCAAGAGAACCCAATGTTTCATGATAATTCGAAGCATATAGAAATTAGGTATCACTATATGGTGGAGAAGGGAGAAATGAGGCTCCAATATGGTGTAGAAGGGAGCAGTGAGGCTCCAATATGTGGCTACCGATGAGAAGGTTGCGGATGTGCTGACAAAGTCATTGATAAGGATAAAGTTCAAGTACTTCAGGGACAAGCTCGACGTAGTCCCTCTTCAGAGGGAGTGATGGATTCATATGTTATCATAGGGTAGTGGATGTCATGATGACATGTTTTAGCCATTGGAGAGCTAACCACCGGCCCGAGATGCATGTTGAAGAGATGAGGTACAAATGTTATCGCAGGGTACTAGATGGCATGCATAAGATATCCAAGTTTTCTGTGGGAAACTGGATAGTCTCATGATGACATTTTGTAGCTATTGGAGAGCTACCCACCAGCCTTGGATACATGTTGTGAAGTCACAAGGGTGCACGTGATGAGGTACAAATGCATTGCAAGGTAGCGGATTTCCTAGAGACATGTTGTAGTTATTTGAGAACTACCCACATGCCTTGGATGCATTGGCTGTGAAGTCACATGGGTGCACATGAATAGGTACAGATGCATTGAAGGGTAATGGCTGTCCTGGGGACATTTTGTAGTTATTTGAGAACTACCCACAAGCCTTGGATGCATTGGATGTGAAGTCACAAGTGTACACATGATGAGGTACTGATGCATTCCGAGGTAGTGGATGTCATGGTAACATGTTGAAGCTATTTGAGAGCTACCCACAAGTAATATTCAAAGGTAATATTCAGAGGTAATATTGGCATAATGTAGAATGTATCCCTCGCTGAGAGGGAGTGTTGATGTTTGGGAAGCATCAAAAATACATTCTACTAGATTAATAATTAATAATATGTTTATTAATTATTGAACAATATTATTAATGTCATAATATATTTATATAAGGTATAAATATATATCATAAATAAGTAGTTATTTATGATGTGTGTTCCATATATATATATATATATATATATATATATATATATATATATATATATATATATATATATATATATATATATATATATATATTTATTTATTTATTATCCAAGGGATGCATTCTTTCATGGATGGTCACTATATGTTCTATATATATGGAACACTCATCATTGCAATAAAAACATTCATATACAATATCATCTCTTATGAAAAATCAACAAGTGCATCGGTAAAATTACGCACCGGCGTGTAGAGTTTACAAATGCACCGTCGAAAACCCACAGTGCGAACCGAACGACTCAAACACATCACGCAAAGAAATAATAATTTAAAAACAATGGAAATTAACTAAATTTTGAATTTTAATCTGCTAAAATTTTAAGTTATAAATAAATAAAGACATTACTTGGACATTTCCTCATCGGGGAGGCATGGTTGCCACGTAGTCCAAAAAACAAAATTTTCCCACCGTTTGGCGAAATTCAAAAGCCATGGACTGAACAATGGACGAAAGGAAGGAAAGAAAGGGAAGCATCGCTGACAAGGTGCTTCAAAGAGGAAAATTTTTCACCGATGCTTGAGAGTTGTACAACACTGAAAAGGGTAAAAATGAATTTTACGACTGGTATTTTTATTTATTTAATCATGTTACGGTGCGCTCGATTATTAGACGCATTAGTGCACTAGTATTTAAGTAGTGAACTAGAGTAGATATTGTTTTGAAATAACTCTACCACGGTGCGCCATCTTTTAGAGAAACGGTGTGCACTGGTGTGTCAGTATTTAAGTAGCGCACCAACGGATTTTTTTTTTTTAAATAACCCTACCATGGTGCGCCATTTTTTAGAGCATCGGTGCATCCGTAGTAGAAAATGCACTAGTGAATTATGTATTTATAAAATCACCATAAAAAAATGTCCACTAAAACCTCCTCTCACTCGCCTCTGCTAGTTCCCTCCACTATAAATGGATTTTTGGGATATTTTTATAAGGGCTTCCGCCAAAACCTCCACTAGAGGGTATTTTCCTTGTAGTGAATGCACTAGGCCTAGAAGACCCTAACCTTTCTATGTGGCATGAGTGTAATGCCCTGTGTTATACCCATTTTATGGGATAACTAAGGAGATTATGTCTTGAGGCCCTCAAGTTGTAGATATGGAGTTTCAAGAGACTACATGACCAACAATATCCATTTGCACAGATGGAGACCCTTCTCACCACCACAAAGGTCATATATTTTCAAATGGCATACACCACACCAGATGGATTTTGGAAGGCACTGAGCCTTTCTCCATGAGGTACAAGTCATGTATTATCTTAAGTGACATTTCAATATTTGAGGCATTTGAGTATGTTGTATCTTAGAATGCTTTAGATTTCATGACATATGCTTGGACATTATGCCTTTTTCCCTGTTTCACCTTGGTGGTTGACATTGTTTCCTAGTAAGTGGTGTTCCTCGGGAATGGGTTTGCTACTAGGAACTCCCTTGAAGAGCCATCATACATCTATCGACCATAATTACCACTTTTCACCACTTAAACCCCCCATTTCCTTATCTCTTGGGATCTTAGGGTATATTGACCCAAGAAGGGGTTGTCCCTCATTCTATGGGAAGAAGGGGATGAAGGCCCTAGAGGGATTTTTGTTGGGTAAAAGATAAAATCCTATATATGAACCTTCCATATGCTTTGCCCAACGATCCCCCAAGAAAAAAATGAAATGCTTATTTGTAAGAACATGGGGACCCACAAGAATAAATAATAAGATACCTAGGGGGTTAGTTGAAGGACATGAGGTCGCATCACGAGATGACCTATCATGATCATGGGTATATAGAGGTATGAAATTACCATCATTTGGCCACCAAGCCAGGGTTGTGGCTCTCAGTTGCACAATTGAGAGAAAGGGGGTCTCATCACGATCCAACCTTCTCATTTCTACAAATTATTTGTGAGTGACACTTTCATCTTTTGGACACCACACCAAGACAATGGCCTTCAACTTGTCCCTAAAAAATGAAAGAAACAAAGAATGGAAAAATTATGGGCTTAGAAAAATTGCATTGCAAATGAAGGTGCCACACACCCTCTACAAAGGAACCCATGAATGAGACACTACAATCCCTTATATGTCATTCCCATTGAGTCTTGATCCTTAACCACTTCATCCAATTTACATGGCTTAGAGAGGGATCTCTTGGAAACAGTCCTTGACCTAGGGCAAGATCTACCCAATAAGAAACCTCATCAACCCTCCCATATCCAAGCTTGGAAAGTCTCATAATGTATTTAAGCACTTACTTGTGTGACAGGGTAATATTTGATGCACATGCTTAGGTGGCTCATTTATTGACTTGATTTGCTCATCATGATATTTTGACTTGATATCCTTGGAGGTCATGCTCATTTGTCTTTGCAGGACGCAGTTGGTGGACAATTTTGGAGGAACAAGCCTAGTTTGGGCTTCCATGGGGATTGAATCCCACAAGTTGGATGCCAAGGGCCACCAAGCCATTGTAGTGGCTCTCAGTTGCACAACTAAGAGAAAGGGGGTCTCATCACAAGCCAATATTCTCATTTCTGCAAATTATTTGTGAGTGACACTGCCATCTTCCAGACACCACGCTAGGATAGTGGCCTTCAATTCATCCCTAAAAAATGAAAGAAATAAAGAATGAAAAACAATGGGCTTGGAAAAATTGCATTTCAAACGAAGGTGCCACACACCCTCTACAAAGGCACCCATGAATGAGACACTACAATCCCTTGTATGTCATGAACTCCATGCCCATTGAGTCTTTATCCTTAACCACTTCATCCACTTTACATGGCTTGGAAACACTCCTTGACCTAGGGAAATATCTACCCAATAGGACACCTCATAAACCCTCCCATATCTAAGCTTGGAAATTCACATAATGTCTTTGAGAACTTACTTCTTTGACAAAGTAATCTTTGATGCACATGCTTCGGTGGCTCATTTATTGACTTGATTTACTCATCATGATATTTTGACTTGAGATCCTTGGAGGGCGTGTTCATTTGTCTTTGCAGGACCTAGTTGGTGAATAGTTTTGGAGGAACAAGCCTAGCTTGGGCTTCCATGGGTCTTGAAGCCCACAGGTTGGATTCCAAGGGCCCGCATGCTGGATGAGAGAGATGTACCTTCAAAGGCCTAGAATAAATTGTTGACGACATGAACTAGCCCTCACATGCCAAACGTTTTTCCTAGGAGAGGCAAAACACCACCTTTGGAGGCATGGCGTCATCTAGGAGGGCTAGGGTTTAGTGGTGAGATTGTTATTCATTGACACAAGGACATTTTGAGGAGAATGATGCTTTGACCATGAAAAAATTACTTAGATGATTGACATGTGGCTTTGGGAATCCCAACTACACTTCTCCAACACCAAAGACTTGCTCCTACTGTCAAAATGTCCCCTAAAGGGGTGACACCACCTTGAGTTAGGGTTCATTTGTGTAAAAGTAAATTTTAAGTGAATTGTTAATATTATTTGTGTAAAGGGGAAATATTAGGGTTGTTGACCCCTAGTATTGTGGTTTACCCTAAAATTATGTGGACAAACTATTTTGGTGACATTTTGTATAAACAGAGATCATAAGATCTCATTTTATATCATAACTCTCCCATTTGGAGAAGTATTGGACTAAAATTTTCTCTATGTTTGGGTAGTTCTCTCTCTTGTGCTCTTGTTTATGGCTATCTCTTTGGTTATTGGTTGATGGAAGTGATGCACCTGCCTTGGAAGGCTCTTCTTTGTTATTGTGCTGGTTTGTCTTAGCTATTTTCCTTGAATTGGTAAGCTTTTTTACATTGTGTTATCATTTGTTATTCAAGTCAAGGTTATTTGCTAGAGATAGGTGGGAAGTATAAGGGAATACACCCCCACATTAGTATCCATCATCTTATGCTTATATGTTATTGGTTTAACAAGGGTTTTCTAAGAGAAGTATAAGGGCATACACCCTCTTAACCTAAACCCTAGCTAGAGATACTTGCCTTGGGGAGTGAGGATTTACACCCCAAAGGAGGTAGTACCTATAGCTCTTTATTTGATTCACTCCATTAACGCAATTATTAAAGAAACTAGTCATTTACTTGTTGCATTGGAGAAATAAATTGTTGCCTCAGTAAACATGAAAATTTGAAGTTTTAAATCTATCTCTTTGGGAAAGTGTTCATTGAGACTTTGGCTCCCTTGCCTCATTAAGACGTCCCCTTTCAACCACAAATTATTGCTATTGTTACAAAACTAACCTAAAACCATTAGGGATGCAGAAAACTAACCTTCTAATGCTTAATAACTCCTAAACTAACCCTAATATTTAGCCTTAACTTTACCCTAACTCTCTACTAAGCCTAGCACACCTATTGGGCTAGTTAGAGGTGGTTTCTAGTGGCTATTTTTGTTGTTGTTAATCTTGGTTTGCTACAGCCATAAGACTGATAATATCATTGCAACAACCTTTTGTTTCAGCCTTGATTTTTGTGCTAAATTTATTGGTTAATCATTGGTGAGTTGAGCTAGCTTTCACTAGCTTGCATCTTGTTTATTTTATCATATGATTAGCACTTATATTTCATCATTTGATATCTTTATTGAGCTGATATATATCATTTAATTTTACTGCAATTACGGACAACAAGCTTAACTTTCTTGTCCAACTAACATATTACATTATATGCTTGGTTTTCCTTGTGTCTCAGACATATATTCACACTTGGCAGGTCACTCAACTCATTTGGAAACCCTTGCAACCTTCCCAAGAATTTTTTCCAAGCTCCTCATACCATATAGAATTGACCTCTAGGAACATCCATTCATAATTATCATTTTCCATCTCATTTCTCCCTAGGTTCACCAAGATTCCCCCCTTGAGGTGACTACCTCACCTCTAAAGTGATTGGGACACCTTCCTAAGGTGACAGTGGGTAGGTTCCCTCTTATTTGTCACCTTTCAATGGTTGGGTCAAGCTTTTCCCAACCTACAACTTGTGTGATAACATTCTGGCATTCTTGACAGGGAGGATTTGAATCCTCTTCGTGCCCTAATGACACTTTGGCAAGCTTCCCTCCTAAATCCTCTATCCCTTAGCTTTCCTGGCGGGTCCATTGAAGAACATTCCCTTTTCCACCCTTGATAAGTTTCCCTTGAAGCTTGTCTGGAGACTCCACCTTCCATGTATCCACCTTTCCCTTCCCCCCCATTTCCCTCCTTTGGTGAGACTTGATCTCACATGGCAAATCCATTGAGGTGTCTTTTCAGTCAATAAAATTATGGAACCATGGGATGAACCCTCATCTAGAACTTGTCGTGACTTGACAATGGAATTTTTAGAGATGGAAAAGGAACAGAATGCTAATAAATATGCTACGGAAATGATGATTTGCATAAGAGAGTTGTTTCCTCCCCTTAATGATGAAGAAGTCATCGAAGAAAACACATATGAAGAAAGTCATCAAGAAGAGAACACAATGAGTTGTGATCCCTTCAAAGATCTTGATGATACTTTATTCCATGAACTTGGAAGTGAAGAAGTATTGGAGGAAACCTTGAACATGATAGATCCTCTTGAAGAAAAGAGAGCAAAGAACTATGCACTAAGGATCAAGCCTCTTATGATGAAGAGGCGATGTATGGGCGTGTCCATTAGAAGAAATAAGAATTATGATAAAGCGCAACATATTGAGGCACTAATATATTTTCTCCCTCTTGATGACGGTGAGGTTGTCCAACCTTGATCTCCTCTTGCACATGATGTTGAAGAAGAGATCAATCTCAATGATGAAGAATTTGAAGATCCAGTTGAAGACGTCCATGCCTTTACTCCTCCTACATATGAAGATGAAGAGATGGTCCTTTTCAGTCATACTGATAGTCTTATGAAAGAAACCTTCGACATGGTTGATGAACATGTAGAAATTTTCATATAGACTGGAAAACACAGTTGGGATTTTGGTCGTCTCATTTTCGATAGAGACCCCATTTACAATATTGAGGGTAGCCTTCAAGAAAATGGATTTTAGTTGTCATCTTCAGAGGAATATTTTTCATGCACTTGGGAGCCTGATGATGACATGATTACATATTTTTTCGACTCTCAGCCACATCCATCCTCAATTGTGGAGGTATACTAGGACATGGCCACCTCAGAGCGATTAGAGGCTCACCCTACAAAGAGGAAGTACTTTAATATTGAGGATTTCAACAAGGATTCAAAGATGAAGAAGGCACACTTTTCTCTTTCTAGACCCGATCCTATCCCTTATCTCATCTCCTCTTATCAAGGAAATCATGAGGTCTTCTTGGGACCTCTCATATCTTCTCAGTCTTCAAGAAGAAATGATCACGAAGATGAGCTTTCGTCTACATATGATAACCCCCTTCAGAGATGGATTGACCGAGTTTGTGGATATTACTTCAAGCAGGATTCCTTGGATGATTAGAGTTGTGGATATTTTTTCCAGAAGGATTTCCTCCCTCCCACCCATATCCATGAGTTCTACCTCATGATCGATTATATGTGTATTTATACTCATGATTATTATGTGCTTGATTTATCTTTGTCGTATTAGATGATTAAGCACATGGGAAGATAATTTGATGAGATGATCAGATGGTTGCACTGGTTGTACGACTTCACCTGACACTACCCATCACCTGATCTTGCTTTTCCAACTAACATATTGCATTATATGCTTGGTTTTCCTTGTGTCTCGGGAAAGTATTCACACTTGGGAGGTCACTCAACTCATTTGGAAACCCTTGCAACTTTCATAATACTATTTTTCAAGCTCCTCATAACATATAAAATTGACCTTTAGGGACATCCATTCATACTTATTATTTTCCATCTCATTTCCCGCTAGGGTCACCGAGATCCCCCCCTTGAGGTGACTACCTCACCTCTAAAGTGGCGGGGACCCTTGCCTAAGGTGAAAGTGGGTAGGTTCCCTCTTAGTTGTCTCCTTTTGGTGGTTGGGTTGGGATTTAACATAGTTACTAACTTAATGAGAATTGTGACCTCAAAACGAGAACTATGGCCCAAAAAACCCATATTTTTGCATAAAAAACATCAAAATCAACCCCCAAATCAAAAAGTGGTGCTACCGGTAGCACTATTTTTTTAAACGAGGTCAAAATTTAAACTTTTTTAAAACATGGCCTTCAAAACTTAGACATTAGCTCAGAAAAACCTTAAAGTCAACACCTAAAAAAAATATGTTTTTGATTTTTTTTTTCTTTTCAAAATGTTAAAATTTGAGATCATTTGAATTAGTATTTTTATCACTTAGTACCATTAAAACCAAAACCTCAAAATCAACCATCATATTGAAAAGTACTGCTACCGGTAGCACACATTCTAAAATTGGGGTATGAAAATGACACATTTTTATAATGTGGTAAAAGAACTCATCATTACTGTAAATAAAATCATAAAATCAACCCTTAAATGTTTACTTTTTAAATCTTATTATCACACAAAGCACAAGGTAATACATAATGCCATGAAAATATCACCATATACTTTAAAAATTCAATGTCACTTTTTAATAAAAATTTTACTTATAATAATAAAAAAGTAAATACAAGTTACATTGAATGAAACATAAATAATTTCTTAAAAGTATTTTTATATTGTCCATATTCAAAACATATGAGATAATAAATTTTATTATATTATCCATAATAAAAAACATATCATTCATAAAGCGTAACAAAAGATTCATAACTTGAACAGAGAGTTGAAAACGCCCAGCTAGTGAAGACGCAGACAAGACTAGGGTTAACCTCTCACGCGCTCATGCCAGGCCAGGACGGAGGGGAGCCGCCGCCCCATCCCTCCCCGACCTCTTCCTTCCGCAAGCTTGTTGCGGCATGCAGCAATAAACTTCCTTCGACGGAACCCCCGAGCTTTGTGAAAAAATTGGATGCAGTACCTGAGATTGCTCTTCCCCCGGACCAGCCTATGAAGGTCGCCTTGTCTCTTGCAGATAGTGGACTCGTAGGTCAGTCACGGGCCTATGGCCCTCAGCCCGTACAACAGACAACTGGATCCAACATAATTGGATACCCCTCATAACAAATAGCGTAACTTGCTACGCGGTTGGGAGGGGTTTCTTCATTTTTGAATTCATCTCTCAGGAGGATAGAGATCTAATCTTCAGGAACGGGCCGTATTTCATGGGCAAGCAAGGTCTTTACCTGAACCGATGGACCCCTAGCTTCGATCCAGCCTTGGAAGTTCCAAAATATGTCCCAGTCTGGGTAAGACTCCCAAACCTCCCAATCCACTGCTGGAACACTTCGTCGCTCCAAGCTATCGACAATGGCTTGGGACACTACATAGATAAAGCAGATCCAAAAGACCAATACTCTTGCACACGGATCTGTGTGGAGGTGGACCTGGAGGTAGGCCTCCCAGAAGCGGTGAAACTAATGGTAGGTGATTGGCAGCACTTCCAGAAGCCAGATTATGAGAAAATCCCTTTCAAATGCAGAGGGTGCCACGAATACGGGCACTTCAAGCGGAACTGCCCAAAAAATCCAAGCACAGAGAAAGAAGGGGACGAAGGGTGGCAGCAGGATAGGAAGGGAAAGTCGAAGTCAAGGGGATTAAGAGGTGACAAGCCTCCCCCAACAAATGAAAATATCCCAGGAGGCAAAGAAATGACCAATAGCTTCAATGCCCTGGATCAGGAACCTAGTGGAGAGCCAAAAATCCCGACTCAAGAAGCCCAAGGAGAAGCTGAAGGAGTCACCAAATCCCCTGGGAACAAGAAAACACCTGAGCTAATAGAGGAAGAGAGGCTAAACAAATACCCCCCAAGGACAGGAGTGACCCAAGGCGAAGAAGAAGAGGAAATCTCTTCCGGTAGTGAATCAGAAGGCGCAAGCGAAACCTGGGCCTCTCCAAAGAAACCAGGTCGAGGCTGGAAATCCAAGAAGGTCGAAAGAGATCAAGAAACCTACAAGGATGTCCTAAAAGGTGCCCAACCAACTATCAAGCAGCTGATCAACGTAAGGCAAACAAGGAAGCTCTCCAAGGCCTCCCAAGGAGGCCATTCCCCCCCCCACCCCCCAAGGTAATCAATGAAGCTCACCTCCTGGAATTGTAGGGGTCTCGGTAGCAAGAGGAAAGAAGAAGCTCTCAAAGATATTATTAAAACCTCAGCATCGGACATCCTCCTTCTTCAGGAGACCAAGATGAGTCAACAAGACTCTCTTAAAGCTTCAAGAAACGCATGGAAAAACAACCATGGAATCGTTGAAAATTCCAGGGGCACGTCAGGTGGCCTCTGCACACTCTGGAACACCACCAAAATAGATTTGCTCAGCTCAGATACTCGCATGCATTGGATCCACACCCTGCTCCTCCATAAAGACTCTGGTGTCCAGGTAAATCTCATTAACATTTATGTTCCGCAGCATATAGAAGAAAAAAGGATCTGTTGGGAAACTCTCCAAGACTTTCTACAGAAAAACGAGCTAGATAACCTCATCCTAGGGGGTGACTTAAATGTAACCCTAAGCCAAGAGGAAAAGAGAGGCGACACTATAGTCAAAGACCCTGCTAGAGAATGGGTGGAGGATATTATTACAGTCTGGGATCTAATTGATATAAAGCCGATCAAGGGGCAGTATACATGGTCCAACAAGAGATTAGGCCTGGGGCATATAGCTGCTAGACTGGACAGATTCCTTGTCCAAATCTCTTACCTAATCCTGGGGTTTAATGCGGTTGCAGAAATTCTCCCTCATAGCGTATTGGACCATAAGCCTATCCGGTTAGAATTTAAATCAGAGCAAGGGCAGGGACCCATCCCTTTCAGGTTCAACCTATCCTGGATCCAGGACCAAGAATTTCTTAAAATAGTGACCAACACGTGGGTAGGCAAAGTCATTGGATCTGCCTCCTATGTTTGGGAAGAGAAGCTTCATAGGTTAAAATTCGCCCTAAAAGTCTGGGCAAGAAGCTGCTCTGACCCAACTTCCTCACGTAGAGAGGCACAAAAACTCCTTGAGATACATCATTTAGAGCTGGAACGCAAGGAAATCACCCAAGAGGACGTACATCAAGAAGCCCTTTTACAAAGAAATTGGTTTAGGGCATGCAGAGAGAAAGAGAGCTACTGGAGGCAGAAATCAAGAAGCCTCTGGCTGAAGGAAGGAGACAAAAACACAAGTTATTTCCACAAGCAAGCAGAGTCCAGGAAACACTACAAAGTAGTCACAGAAATCCAAGTTCAAGACACTTTAATCTCAGATCCAGATGGTATCAAGCAAGCAACTTTTGAAGCTTTTTCAACCCTCTATATAGAACCGCAGAGAACAGACAGAGACCCCTAAAGGTACCCCCTCTCCATTTTTCTAGCGCTCATAAATGAGGAAACCAACCACAATCTGTTAAAGGAATTCACACAGCAAGAAGTAAAAGAGGCCTTGGATCAGATGAACCCGGACAAAGCCCCTGGACCGAATGGGTTTACTGCAAGATTTTTTCAACATTGTTGGGCGATAATCAAGACTGACCTCACCAAAATGATAAGAAGATCGCAGTAAAAAAGCAATCTAGGAGGGAGCACAAACTCGACCTTCCTGGCCCTCATCCCAAAGGAGAAGGGAGCTTCCAACTTCAATCGATTCAGGCCGATTTCACTCTGCAACACTAGCTATAAATCCTCACTAAGATTATAGCAAACAAATTGAAGACTATCCTTCCCCATATCATTCCAGAAAACCAGGGCGGCTTCATCAAAGGTAGACACATTACGGACAACATTCTCCTGGTCCAAGAAGCTCTTCACTCAAGCATTCGACGAAAGGACAAAGGTATGATCATTAAGCTAGACCTTGCCAATGCTTTTGATAGAGTCAACCATAGTTTTCTTTTTGAAGTTATGAAGAAATTTGGATTTGACCAAGCTTTTGTCAATTGGATTAAAGCCTGCATAAGCTCACCTTGGATAGCTCCCATGGTAAATGGAAGAGTAACCAAATTCTTCCAAGCCTCTCGTGGGCTGAGGCAAGGGTGTCCCCTTTCACCCCTCCTCTATGCAATTCAAGCCTCTGTTCTAAGCTACCAGCTGAGGAATTCCCAAGCACAAGGCACGTTGCAGGGTCTAAGAATCGCTCCGGGGGTTGAAGACATTAACCATGCTCAATTCGCGGATGACACCTTGCTTTTGGGAGGAGCAAGCTCAATCATAGCAAAATAGTTTAAGGAAGAACTGGAGGCTTACACTTCTATTTCAGGAAGTGAAATAAGCAAATAAAAGTGAAAAATATATGGCTAGAATATCACGCCCAACGAAATGCTCGGGATTGCCAGAATTCTAGAGATGGAAGGCCGCATCAATTGGGATTCGTTCACCTACCTGGGAATCCCAATTTTTAAGGCCACTCCAATGGCCACCCAGTGGATCCACCTAATTGATAAAATCAAAAAGAATATTTGCAATTGGGGGGCGAATTGGCTCAATTTAGCAGGGAAAGTCGTGCTCATCAAATCAGTGTTGGCCAACATACCAATTTACCAGAGTTCAATGCTCCTAGCCCCTTGCTCCACAATACAAAAAATCGAAGCTCTACAAAGATGATTTCTTTGGGAAGGAGGGAAACAAACTGGAAGGAAATTGCACCTGATCAGTTGGGAAAATTCCTCTAAACCTCTGCTAGAAGGCGACCTCAATTTTAAAATTCACGCATACAGAATCTTGCACTGGGGGCAAAGTTGTTGTGGAATATAGTCTCGGGAGCACCAACTTGGTGCAAATCGGCTCTCTGGAAAAACTACTTTAGGGGGTCAAGGGAACGCTGCTTAGAAACCTCTCTCAAGATTTCTAAAGGTTCCCCCTTTTTAACCCTCTGCAAGAAGGTCTTACCTCTCTTCATTCCTCACCTCACCTGGGTGCCACGAAATGAGAGGAAGACAAAATATGGAAAGACTCAATTCTAGGAGACCCCCCCCTTGACTCAAGGCAAGATATGTGTCGACTGGAGAACTAGATGGGGACCCAAAACTTAAAGACACTTGCGGACATCTCAGTTTGGGGAGAGGACGGGCATCAGTCGTGGCAAAGGTGGGAAGTTAGCAATCTGCCGCCGGAGCTAAAAGGGGAATGGCAGACCCTCAAACAATGCCTCCAGGGGAAATCCCCACTGAAAAATAAGGGGAAAGATAATAGAGGCTGGGGGGAAGACACCAAAGACTACTCCACAACCACTAGCTACAATCTCTTGTGCAAGGTCCCCACCGTCCCAGAAAATCCGCTCATCTGGAACGCGGTTTGGTGCTCTAAGTCAATCCCCAAAATAGATTTGTTTATTTGGAAACTTGCCCACAATAACATCCTTACAGGGGAATCTCTCCAAAGAAAAGGGTGGGATGGCCCCCACTGGTGCCCCTTCTGCCATCAAGCCGAAGAGACTACCAATCACCTCCTCCTCAGTTGTGCCTTCTCCAAAGAAGTTTGGAGGCTAACACTGGGATTAGAGGCTGAGGTCAACTTGACAGAAGAATTTAAAAACCTCCTTCAACACTGGGATAATCTGTACCCATTCCAACATCGAGCCCAAAGTCAAGTTGTTTCCCTTTGGAGAATCCTTCCAAAATTTATTCTTTGGAATCTGTGGCTGGAAAGAAATAGAAGGATCTTCAGAGACAGAGCAAGGAGTGCACCCTTAGTGGCAGCCAATGTTCAGGCCCTGTTTGGAGAGAGCGTCCCTTACATATGTTAGACCAATCATAAAGGGAATCTAGATAAGGAGGAGGCCAATTGGCTGGAGCAGTTCAAAATTCAAAGAGCAATAGCAATCCCATTCGTCACCCCAAGAGCCGAGGACTGGGAAATAAGAAAAGAGCAACAAGAGTTTGAAAACTGGAAGCAAGAAAGGAAGGCTTACATCCTGTCCTTTGACGGGGCCTCCAAAGGCAACCCGGGGCTTGCAGGTGGAGGGGGGATAATTGAAAGCCCCAATACAGACATTATCATAAGATATGCCCTGGGACTAGGTATTGAGACCAACAACATTTCCGAAGCAATGGCATTATGGTAAGGACTTCAACAAGCCAAAGAGCAGGGAATCCAAGAACTGATCATCATCGAAGACTCCAGACTGATAATCAAGGCCATTAATTGCCAGACACAAACACAGAGTGCCAAACTCAATAATCTCCTGAACAAAATCCGTCTTCTCCTTATTAACTTCAACTCTTATGAGGTTTTTCACGTTCTAAGGAAACTAAACGCTAAGGCTGATGTGGAAGCAAATAAAGGAGTTCTACTTGAGCCAGGAACCTTAATCCTCAATGGAACGGTGTCCAATGTGGAGATCCCATAAACCAAAGCGTCCCACACGCATTCCCAACAAGTGGAAGGATGAGTACAAGCTCAGCAGGGGAATCGGGCAAGATCTATCAGGCTTTGTCGGTTCATTAGAGGATAGCAATAGGGGGTGGTACATCGATCAAATGGATAGCAGACAGGGAGGGGACAGGTGCACCCACTGCCCATACCTCTTTGCCTCTGCATTCCAAGACACAATCATTCGGGCCATAAGAAGTGAGTTTAAAATAGGATGCAGATCCAAGATCGACCTATCTATACAACGATCCATCTTCCTGCGACTTGAAGGAGCTAGTAGCGTGATTTAGGGGAAAGCCAAAATGATGGCAGCCAACACAAGTAAGAAGTCGAGCTTGGAGGAATGCCTGAAGACCATGGATGCAACTTTAGAAAATCTGAAGCAGATGCTGCAACACCAGTTAGACTTCCTGGAGAATCTGGACGTGGAGGCCGACAGAAGGTTGGATCAATTGGAACAAGACATATCCCTCACCAAGGTGGGTTTCTATGAAGAGCTTAGCAAGATCCATCAGGAGCTTAAAATCCCGTAGGACAAGTTCGAGCTAAGAGTCGAGCAGTTAGAGGAGAAGATGGCTCATCTCAACCGAGAGTGGAGGAATGATCTAAAGAGCTAGTCTGGCTTCTTTCCCTGCAACAATCCCCATCCTGAAGCATTTTGGCGTTTTGTATAGAGACAAGGCTCTAATTAAGCTAGTTCTAAGCAGGATAGTGTTAACATTTTCGGAATATGGTAATTATATGTGTATCCAGGAGCAGTATTAAGCTCCTTTCAGGTAGAGGCTCAGTGAAGCCCTGCCATTTTGTAAACGAACTCGTGGCTCGCCCACGCTTAATATAATTCCTCTAATCATTTTAGTCAAAAAAAACAAAAGATTCATAACTTCATGTAAGATCATATGTAAGTTCAATGCTCATTTCTAGTTACCATACACACGTCGTATGGATAAAAAATGAATAAAATGTTTCATACACTTATTTAGATTGACTCATGGTTTTTGAAATACCATCAGAGTCTACATTGTCTTCAGATGAATGATTGGATGAAGATGTAGATGATCCATACTCTTCTCTATTATCGATGAATGCACCATCTGACTCTACATGTATGCCCAACATTTCAGATGTCAAATGTCTTTTAGATCTACGAATAAGTTCAACAGACTCCCATCTTGCATTTATTTTTTGTGGCAACAACCTCTTGATAATATCTGTTGTCTTGGAGCGAAGAATTCCTCTCTTTGTCAAATTGAAGTAAAAAAAAGTATGTCAACATCATCTAATTTCAAGAGGCCAGTGCGACAACGAGTTGTATTTTGACCCTTTCTTTTTCTCTTTCTATTGACATGTTTCTCAACCACCATCTATGGCTTGTACACACCATTGAATGGGTGTGTACTTGTTGCATACCAATTCACTTCAATTGCAATAACAACATCATTTTCTTTCTCAATCTTTATAACATTTCCAATCCATAATGGATAACCATGTGGATCTTCAGTCGCTAAAACTGCAATCATGCTACCCTCTTTAATATCTTGTATTGAACCTCTGTAAAGGTCTTCCATGGATTCACATTGTGCACGTGAACTTCACAAACCAATATACATTTCTCTTTCCTCTACTTGTGTAAACTCAATAGCACCTTGAGATTCTTGTTGAACTTCAACAATGTTTGTTTCTTCAGATTCGTTTGTCATATTTTGTGGCCAATGAATGGAGTCCTCAACATTGTATCTTCATTTGTTGAGCTTGAAATTATGTCACTTTGACTATTAAAAAAAGACTCCCACCAAAAAGAATCAACAACATCAAAGTACTCATGTGTATCCTTAATGGGATTTTTTATTTCTTCCAGGCATTCAAAATAATCTACATCTCTATTATGCCTCTGTGCATTATGGATTTCAACAACTGATTCTAAAAATAATAACTTTGATGCAAATATTAGACGATCTGGAATGAACTTCAAAAATGATAAACCTGATGAAGGCCCCCATTCTATAGTAGTCGAATACTGCTTTCCCCATATAAGTGTTTTACCATCAATTTTTTTGAAACAAAATTGATGTTGGAAGCTAATGTGATTAAGCTTCTTAATACATTTTTCTTCATGATGTGATCCCTGAATAGATCTTCACATGTCAACAGTTTCTTCTAATATATGAAAAGAAGGCTCTGGAATGTATGCTTTCTTAATACATTCAATCAATGATGGTAGACTTCCAACATTTTTCCTCTTCACTGTTACTAAAAAACGTCTGAGCATTTGATCAATATGATCATGAGTGTGTCCAACAAGAAGGAAACCAACTTTCACCTTTTGAAATATTCCCATTTCAACAAGCATGCTTAGATATCCAAACACAATTTGATTTTTATTTTCATGACTAGTTTTGTCCAATTGCAGATAGAGAACTTGAGGAAGATTTCCAGACCAATGAGTGAGCACATGATGAATTACAGTGATGGTCAGATTTGTATCATTATGAATATTTGGAGCTGTGAAGTAAACCCTTGGACACATTTTTCCATTGAAGACCATACAACCAACCAAGTGAAACTGAATGAAATTCGCTTCCTGTAAATTTTTGGGTGTACAGACAAAATGTGGTAGAAGTGTTTTCTTCTGGTCCATGCCATCAATCATCATACCTAAATATTTGTTTGGAGCATCATAACACTTCTTCTGATGTTTGTACAACTTTTGCCTTTCACTTGATTTTTGATTCCGATGTTCTATAAGTGATTTGACTATGGAATCTACACATGACATAAAATTAAAATATTCATAGTTAATAACTATTCAGTTAAAAAAAAACAAAATAGTAAATACATACCTCTTTCTGCCCCTTCAGATTTATCTGTTCTTGATTTAAGAGTAGCACATATACTACAAATACCCATCCTTGACTTCTTAGGAATACAAACATTGTTGAATTGTTTCTTCCATATTCTTGTAGACTATGAATATGTAATAAAATTACCATTTCCTTCAACATATCCTTTGTACAAGTTGTAGATTTCCCTCCTTGAGAAATTACTTAGAATATGTATTGTGTCTCTATCTGGCATACACTCTCCATGTTTGGAAAAGAAATCATGCATCCATGACAATGTACTGTTTGTGAATGGCCCACTCTATCATCCATGATGTACCTTTGAATAAAATTATGGATATTTTTCCAACCTTGTCTGGATTCTTAATAGACGAAGATTACCAATTGAGTGATTTTTTTGAAAGATTTTCTACAAAGTAAAATATTTCCAATGCGATAATCATATCCTGTATTGGTGGATATCATGCATCCCATCAAATATGAATTTTACATGCTCTTATTCATTGAAAAATATGTCTTCCTTTTATTCAAGGAATACAAGTAGTCCATCATGATTTTCAAACAATTCTTTTGACAACCTTCACTTGAAATCAATTCACTTATGGAAATTGATTTAGTAAGAAATTCTTTCCTAGACCTTGTATAACTAGAATGATTTAGATTGATATAAAAAGGTCTAATCTTCATCCTAGACACAATGTTTCTTTGCAATGTCTCCACTATTTCATCATCCTCATTAGAAGGATTTTCCTTATCACCATAAGGAGTATCAAGAAAAACATTGTCAGGAGACTGAACTAGAGAATGTCGATCACCTTGATTTGTTGCAACTGAATGATTGAGAACATCATCATCAACATAATCATTTGGAGGAAAATCATCATCAAAATTATGTCCACAATTGACATAATCATTTTCATTGCTTTCAAAATCCCCACTTGAGTGAAAATTTTCACCATCTTTCTTAGTGCCTTGAAAACCTTCATCAGTATCTTGAAAATCCTCACTTGGAGGAAAATCAACATCAGCATTGTTTCTTTTTAACTTATCACTCGGGAAAGAGTGTCCACCAATGGCGTAATCATCTTCACTACTTTGAAAATCGCCACTTGAGAGATATTCTTCATCATCCTCATTACTGGCTTGCAAATCCTCACTTGGAGGAAAATTTTCATTATCCTCATTGGTACCTTGAAAATCCTCACTTAGAGGGAAATCATCAACACCAACATTACTTCTTTTAAATTCCTCATTCGAGAAAGAATGTACAACATTTCCATAATCATCATCATTACTTTTAAAATCCTCACTTGGAGGGAATTCTTCATCATTCTCATTCGTGCCTTGAAAATCCTCACTTGGAGGAAACTCTTCATTAGTACCTTCAAAATCCTCACTGGGAGGAAATTCATCATCACCAACATTGCTGTCTTTAAATTTCCCACTCGGGAAAAGTGTCCACCATTGTCATAATCATCTTCACTGCTTTTAAAATTTCCACTTGAGGGAATTTCTCCATCTTTTTCATTGGTGCCTTGGAAATCTTCATCAGTACCTTGAAACTCCTCACTTGGAGGAACATTTTCATCCCAATCATTTAAATGTTGATCATAGTCTCCACTTTGACCTACATTTTGATTACTTTCATTACTATTAGACTGTTGACTAGATTTATCACCATCATATAGGTTTTTTCTTGGATTAGTGACTCCAGGGTGTAGAGGACATCTTCAACTTTCCATTCATAACTTTTTAATCAAAAAATTCATCAAGAAAGGCCTTTCTGAGCTACCCAAGTTATTTTGAGTTATGGTTGATTGATAAAGGTGTCAAGGTATTTCTTATGCTAAATTAGGAACATATCCCTTCAATCCTTTGACATTTATAAAGGTGTCAAGGTATTTCATATCCTATCTTCCAAATCTGAGATGTACAATCTATATGTAAGAGTGTATAATGAGAAACTAATTTAGTAGAGTATTATAGTATTATAGTTTCAAATTGTGAAGGGACACTTGAATAAGGTCAAGCCATACAGTTCTAAGAAAGTTGCATGTGTTGTTCACATCATACTCAAAACGATTGGGTTTTTTTAGTTAAGGATAACCAAAAGGACCAAAAGATATATTCTTTTGTGTAGAAAACATGCAAGGGTGGATCTAGTTTGAATGTTTGTGTTGACTAGTTCAGGAGACACAAAGTCACCCATCCCATCAGTCCAAAATGAATTTTCATAGATCCATGCACTGCGATAGATTACACCATAAGTCTACAAAAATTGTTGCATATTCATATTGTGTCTGTGAATGGAATTGATAAAAAATATTCTACAAGGGTTTCATCTAGATACTTTGCAAAATGTAGAAATGATACCTCGACGTTACTTTAGAAAGATCATGATACAATAGCTAAGGAAAACAAGCATAAACATAGTATTAAGCTTGTAGTATATCTTTCAAAAGTAATTGCAAAGAAGCTAATGGTTATCTATAGAAGGATGGATATGGGATATCTAGATAAAGTACTTCTACTGTCTCTGGAAGATGGTGTCAATGTTCTTTCCTTTTGTGAAATACATTGTGATATTAGCATAAAATGTGATTCACCAGATATTTCTATTAGTAGGTTTAAGGGATGATCATGTAGATATTCTAGTTGATATCCTTGTTGATATCTAGTTCAGAATCATGATCATCCTCAATGTTGACCTTATGCTTGTCATTGAATTGGCCTTGAACAACCAACAAAAGGATGTAGCATGTGGGGAGTTTATTGGTAGAAAGGTTCTAGAAGCATGCCATCAATAGGGTGATTTATTATGAGATTATTGCAAGTTTGTTTGTGATGAAATAAACATTGTTTGAGGCCTATTCCTAGTGGAAGGAGTACACACTCCTAGAGCTATTATTTCACATTTTTTACTCATGGCAAGGTACAACCTTCAAGGAGAAGCTGACTATTTTTATCACAAAAACAAGGGTGATACTTGGAGATAATGAAACAATAGAGAGGGTGAAATATTCAAGCATGCTTTATGCTGTAATGGGCAGTAGAAGGGGCACCACCCTTTAGGTTATTTTTGGATTTGATTTATGTAATAGAAAGATCCCACTCAAAGGGATCTGATAACTGACATCCAACACATTTCACTAGTGGTTAGTGGTGCACTTTACTAGGATTTCAATAGTCCTTCAAATTCACCATCACTACTATCTAGTATGATGCCATTTTTTGTTGACATGGAGTTTCATGCCCTGTCTATCCACTTCCAATTTCATAAGGCATCATAATAATGAGATCCTTGACAAACACAACCTCTGATTCTTGCAACATTGTCTAGAGGATGGAAAAATTATATTTATTTTTCCAAATATGTAAAATGAGTATATTACAGTTTAATGAATACATTTTCCTATTATTATATATGGTTTTATACTTTATCAAAAATTCACCAAGACTTTATAAGGTTTTATAATTCAATGAAAGATTCACCAAGATTTTATAAGACTTTATAATTCAGTGAAAGATTCGCCAATATTTTACAATATTATATAATTGACTAAAAGATTCGCTAAAAAATTATATATACATATTATATTATTGATAAAATAACCTTCAATTTTTCCTATGTATCATGGGGATTCACCCATTTATTATATATATAAATTTAGAAGGGGTTCTTAAAATCACCCCTGGATAGAAGGAACAAGTCTGTATGTATTAATTAGTTGAACAATACAAAAATTTGAAGGGCGGGCCTTGAATTCAACGCGTTGGCCTGTGTGACCATGAATTTTGCTTAGGGAGGCTTCATGTGACACTACCTTTGTTTTTACCACTTAGAAAAGTGAGTCCCTGGACCTTTATTTCTATCCCCAAGGTGCATTTTGTGGAAAGTGGGAGGCACCTAATTCGTTTTTTAATTTATTTATGATAGAGCAATGAGTTTATGGATGTGATTGGTTGTTTGTGTGATAAATATCTGGTTAATATAGCTAAGGTAAATTGGTAAAAGTTATGATTTTTTTTAAGTATTTATTTATGATTAAATTATAAAATTGAAAAAAAATTATGAAGTATTTGAGAAGAAACTATTAATTTGTTTGGATTTTTTTTCTAATAAAATTAGGAAGATTTGTCAAATATGATTTGATTGGTAGATGAAATTAGGTAGTTAATATAGTTTTATTAGTGTCTCATAGTGACATGTTAGTGGTTGTGTTTTCCATTATAGATGTTGTTAAAGGAAAACATATCTATATTAACTACCTAATTTACGAATTAGGTAGTTGGTTTATATCTACAAGTGTAACACCTGTGCCAATTTAGTAGCCTTTTGAACAAAGTTGTTGAGGAAGTGAAAATGGTTATTTTTTCACTCTAGATTAACTTCAACTTCTGAATGATGTAATAGATGGCACACATGACTTAATATATCGATCACGCACATTGTCATTATAAAACCAGAGTGTTACAACAAGACAGAGAAAGACACGATCAATCACGCATGTTACCGCTATAAAACTAGAGTGTTACAACAAGACAGGGAAAGGCAGGAAGAAAAGATGGATGGAAAGTCTTGACCAAAACTATTGCTTCTATTGCTAGCCCACGGGTAATAACCTTCTATCGCGAGAAAACCAATTCTTCTCCAAATCTAACTCATGCAATACTTCATCAATAACCTCTCTGTCTCTGGCATTACTTACTCAAAAATAGAGGTTCCTCTAAGGTCTTTCGTAGTCTGTCGAATGCCAATAAAAACTGGCCATATGTTGATCAACAATGGATCATTCATCTCCCTCCATGTATCCTATCCTTCACCGACTCCAAGCGGCGGTGGCTTCTTCATCCTTGCCCTTTGTTTCCAGTCCCTATTCATTTTTTATTGCGCTGGGCTGCGTCGCACCACCCCCTAGCTCTCAAATCCCTTGCTCCCTCATTCATACCTTACCAATGCCATCGTTACATTCCTTACCAATGCCATTATAGGTCCCTCTTCAAACAGTTCTGGGATGTTATGAAGTTTATAAAATATGTGTAGTGGTATTTCCCATGGCCCTGTGTGCAAGATTAGTGGTGGGTAGTCGTAGAGAGATCAAAGGTTCGAGCCTAAGCGACACTCGCGGCTCGTGGTGCAGATGGGGACCGTGAGGCAGAAGGTTATGAAGGCTATAAAATGTGGAGGAGGGTTTAAGCTGAAAATGGTGAAGGACAACCCCGGGGAGGTTTCTTTTCTTAGGGAAGACTCTGTTGTGGTTGCAGTGGAGGAGAGAGCCCCGAGCACGACGCTGTCGGTGTGGAAGAAGAAGATTATGATGGGGGAGAGATGCCAACTCCCCAAATTTAGCGACCTCATTCTCTACGATGAGTAGGGGAATGACCTTCCCATGCCAACAAGAAGAGTGATTTTTGTTAGTTTCCTAATATGATGTTAAAGATGTATGGTTTTGCTGTGGGTTTCAATCTCTACACAATTTAGCGGGGTGTAGTGAAGGATTTCTTTTCCTTCTGTTTTGGGTATATTTCTTCTTTATTGTATTTGATTTGTGTATATTAGATTGACACTAATGTCTGTCATCTTATTTATTTATCATATTGGTCGTGAGATAGCATTTATTGTTACAATATGCAGAGCAAGGGATTATGTTGTATTTTATCAAATTTTAGAATTAGGAAAACAAGGAACTCTAAAGGAGGTGAAGGGAATGACAAACTTTGTGGCGTTTATTCTTCCGTTCTTTTGTCAGGTGAATTATTTTTTATTTTCATATCTTTTGATCTGTTATTTCTTGCAAATTTTTAATGCCTGTTGTATTCCATAGATTAACTAGCATACATAGAACCAAACCAGCATGCACAGACCTTTGACACCATAGAACGACAAGCATACAAAGAAACAAACTAACATGCACAACTTTTTGACATTGGGGTTGATAGGGAAGAAAACCCCCAACCTGGTAAAAAACATCACTCTCTTAAATACCATTGTATTCCTGTGTCTTAAATGATACAATTTCATATTTGATATGCGGTACCATTTTTTCATTACCTATTCAGAGAGGACGTTTGAGGGCATGGGATAGGGAGCATTCAAACCGCCCCTCTTCTCGATGCCTTTTCGGGATGAAATTCTCCCTGAATCTAGCTGCCAAAATCGCAACTCCGAAATCTTCCATCTCATCAACTCTAAATTGCAATCTATGGGTATTAGGCCATCTCCAAATTGACCCAGATCAACGAAATTGTATTTGACCAACTGACGACTGCAATTTCAGCAATTCTGGTTAGCTAGTTTTTGAAGAAGTGGTCAGTTACCAGAATTTTTTGGAGAAGTAGCCAATTACCATATTTAACTAAAGTATCTCCTTGTTTTTGTTTTGTTAGCATTATGATAATCAATTTAGAACCAACATGTCTATATTAGGTTTCTTAATTTCGAATAAGTGGTGTCAACTTTGGAAATATTCATGTTGTTATGTCTTGCTTTCATCGTGAACACTTCTTTTTCTATGCCAGTGAAGGTTTTCTTTGTCGCTTCTTTCAAAACCAAAATGTGTGTTCTTTGATTTAGTGAATATAATATAATATTATTTAAACTATAACATCATTTTAATCATATAGCAATTTTGATAAATGATTCTGTAAGAGTTGTTATAAAGAACATGCTATTTAGATGCATCACTCGTTGATCGTGCAAGTGATATGCAATTTTAAAAAAATAGATACAACATAAATGGGCAAAGCTTAGGCTTTGTTGTTGTATGTGAATGTGTATATTAATTGTATTTAAGGATTTATCAATTATTTTATTATTAAATAGCGTAGTTTAAACCTTTGATTTTTTGGCATTTTACGATCATTTTCACTTGAAATCAGAGCAAAAATGGTTGGAACTCTAGATTTGAATGATTGAATCTATATAATTCAAGTGCTTTGAGGGTTTTTCAGGGTGTTGAATCCATTTATGCATTTAAAAATGGAATTTAAACAATAGAAATGGTGATTTCACCTAGATTTATTTAGCCAAATTTCAACAAAAAAATTCAAAAAGTCCAATATTTAGACAATCCCTTATTAAATTAATAAGTCTTAAGTTAAATATAACCTTTTATTATAATGTGACTTAAATAGTTAATAAGTATTAAGTTAAATATAAATTTGTATTATAATATGCAATTTCTAAGTGTTATAACTTTTTAGTCCAATACCTTATTAAAGTAAAAAATACTTTATTTAAAAAAACATGAAAATTCCTACAATATAAAATAGAAAAAGTCCAAACCCCACCTTATTAAAGTAAAAAATACTTTATTAAAAAAAAACATGAAAATTTCTACAATATGAAAATAATGAAATCATTTTCGCATTGAGATGGAAAAAGTCCAAACCCCATGTAATATACATGCCAAATCCCATGTAATATACATGCCCCTCACATAGGTGATGTAAGTAAATATTACATGCCAAACCCCATGTAATATACATGCCACTCACATAGGTGATGTAAGTAAATAAGTGTGGTTAACAATGTATTTTTTTCATGACTATGTTAATTGGATCAACATTTATGTGCATGTTCATTTTGAAAGTGGGTGGTAAGTGTGTAGGTTATGTATGTGGGTTAGGTGTGACTTATATATTATCAACAATGTATATGAGACATATATAAGTAATGCATTATATGTGACATATTTAAGAAATGTTTTTAAGGGTGGATGCAAGTTAATGATGGTCTCTTATGAAGCATTAGTGGTAATGCAAATCTAAAAAAACAACAATTTGTTAACTTGGAGGGATTATTCAAGGTACTTTTACAATGAATTTGATTATGGTGTAAAAAGATGAAATATAGGAAATTGATTTACAAAATATAAGATATATGTTTTTGTTCGTGCAAGTGTTGAGCTACATTCCAAAAACTTGTATACTTGTAGAGAACCCGTTTTGATTACCTTAATATCCTTAATGGTCATATGTACATTTCAAAGCCATCCCCACACCAAGATCTCAACCATATTCTCTCACGAGAACAACCAAGACTTGAATATGGTTTATGTTTAACTTTTAATTAATATTATTTGGAAACAAGAACATTGTTTCTCTTTGAAAATTCTTCTCTATACATTTAAAAATCAAATATAACAATTATTAACTCTCAATTCTTCTCTATACATTTAAAAATCAAATATAACAATTATTAACTCTTTGCTAGATCATTTTAATACATTATTTATAAACCCTATTCAATAAATCTTCTATTAATTTTCCATAAATCATCCAACAAATTTCTCTTTTCTTCGAACAAAGTATAGTTGATTCACTTACGCGTTCACTTTCCCTACTTTAGGGGTATGCTAGTTTAAGTTCAATAGGACTTAACACAATATGTGCAGCATCGTCCACTGAAAACATTGTAGATGGTGGACACAACGACTTCTTGTCGAAATATCTGAACTGCGCTGAGCAGCAAAATCGATTGCGGATTGAAGTACAACCAGGGTGCCTCCACGTGGGGTTTTTGGCATTTCTACACATAACTATAGCCAGGGATTTCAGGGCTTCCGACTTGGCTTCTTCTCTCACACTTTCAACAGCAACATTCGAATCTGTGCAGCGGACATATTAGAGTAGAAAAAGCACGGACGGATGCACTCTCGTCTACTGCCACATTGAATTCGACTGTCTCTTCTTCAGATCTGTGCCTCCTCTATCTTGGCATCCAGTCCCACATTCACGCAACAGAAATTTGCGATTAGTGAAACCGATGTGAAGACAACTCTTCAATTAAAATGCAGGGTTTGTTGGCCATATGATCCGACATTCTCTCACACTCAATAATATTGGATCGTGACATTATCAGATTCTGTGTATGGGTAAGTTTATGGTTTTGCTATTGTCGAGATCTTTGCGTACCCCTCTGGATTTGAACTTGTGACCTCTTAGAAGGAAACACATGTTCTTAATCGTTAGGCCCACTCAGGTTGTATCTTATATTCATTTTTTTTGGTATTTCAAACATAAACACTAGAAAGTGGAAGGTATAAGGGTGAATATGTTAAGTGGTGAATGCTAAATAGATGGATGTATTATTTGAAGTCTTTATTGTGGTTATTAGCATGATTGATATTTGAAGACAACTCATGAGAATTTTATGTGGTTATGGTTTTTATTTTAATAGCAAATAAATTTGTAAGATAATTTATGATGAGACGTGATTATCATCGTAGTTCACTTATTGTAATCTATCGCAAGAACAATACTTTAATCAAAGAAGATCATTTTTTGGTGGTGTTATGTCCTAGATCCGCCCGAAATTGAATAAGAGGATTATAGGTACACTTGTACTTGCACAATATGCTATGGTGAATTTTTCATGGAGGCTTATATTGTTTATTGTCTAGTTTTGGCATAAACACAATTGTAATTTTAACATTTAACGCAACACACACAAGTTCAAACACAATCAAGCATAAGTAATCCAACAACTACAACAATATCAAATTCTCAACAACAATTCTTCATCAAATCATTGAAATAATAGACAAATCGAGCTTGTAATCAAAGAAAAACAGGACGTGACTCGGACTCAAGCCACCATCAAATTTGAAGATCAATTCAATTTCTGAATCAACAATAATTGTAATTTACAAATAGTTCTTTTGTAAGTTTGCTCGCCTTTTTGAAATCAAGTGAAGTTGAATTTGTAATTTTCCGGTGCATTCTCGGTTGAACCCGACACCCAGGACTTGATTAAGTCATTGATATTATGAGTTCATATTGAAATAGTTGAATCAAAATTGGAAATAGTTATGTGATTGAATTTGTAATTGATTTTTCCAAACGAGACCTACATGAAATGGAATAACAAGGTCTTTGTCATCAAACATATTATCGCAAACTTGGGTGCATTTTTTGTGGTATTTGACACCCTCATCTTGCTAGAAACAAATTCAAACGAGCGTGCAACACATCCTTATGTGTAATAAACTCTACTGTCACATTTTAATATGGTATTAGAGCAGGACTAGGGTTGACTCCTTCATTGAAGGGCCCATGATCATGAAGAGAGTGGAGAGCAGATTCTTAATTTGTGTGTAATAATACTCTACTCTCTCATTTTAATACGGTATCAGAGTAAGGTTCAAGCGAGTGAATTTAAGCAAGAAAATTTCAAGCGAGCGTGAGTGAGAGAATAATAAGAAATGGGTAAAGGAGGAAAGCGTTTACAAAATGACTCTCAATAAATCAAGGAGTTGCAAGAGTACAACCACGAATTACAAAATCAAATTGATATGAAAGATAAATTGATTGAAACACTTGAGTTGAAGTTAATTCAAAACCAAAACATAATTGATCACATAGTTAATACAATACAGTCAACAAATGATCTTCAAGATGAACTAGAAATGAATGATCAATTGATTGATGCACTTCAGATAAATTTAAGAGAAAAGTATAATCAAATTGATGACATGATTGATGCAACATCTATAGAAAATAAAAAAATTTATTCAAGTTGTGACACATGGTATCTACTATAGAAGATTGATGCAACATGTGCTATAGATGAACTTATCCAAGTGGTTGATGCAACATTTAATACAAACGAGTTTATACAACATGTTGATGCAACTTGTGACACACAAGACATAATGCAGATGGTTGATGCTACTTGTGATACAAAAAACTTAATAGATGATGCACAAGACACAAAAGATGTGGAATCTTCCAAAGATGAGTCCCAAAAAGATGCACAGAATGACAACAACAACAACAAAAAATGTGAAGAAGGAAAAGAACAAAGTCAAAATGATGTTTCTAAAATGTTTGTCAGATCTTGGGAAGAATTATCATTCAACAAAGATCGACATGGCATAGGATATGACAAAAGAAACAATTTTCATATCCCAGATAAATCTAAACTAATTCAGTTTGTGCGTGTAGGATTTCTTAAAGAAGTGAAGAATATTACTAATAAGTGCCAACATTGTCATAGAGTTGGTCACTTGGAGACACAATGTTTTGATGTCCATCCTTCTCTTCATTGTGGAAAGAAAAATCACCTCTCAAAAAAATGTCACAGAAGAAAAAGGTTAAGCAAACAATTAATTATGAATGGATAACTTCATGGAAATTGAATCAACAAGTAAAGAAACTACATTAGTCTTACCATCTAGTCAAGACAGAGGTAAAACCATAGTTTCATAGAGAAATGACAACAGTAAAAAACTTTCAAACAACTATATGTTCTTTCAAATTAAGTCCAAAGTGGTTCCCTTATGGAATAGATTTTAAGCATGGCCCTCATGGGATGAGATAACATGTGGTTGTTTCCACATGCCCATTTTGTGCTATATACAAATGGAATAAGCATGGTACTCTCTTGAGCCTAAAGGGGGGGAGTACCATGATGTAACTCTTTTTCACCTTAAGGGGGGAGGGGGGGAGTTCAAAAATCCAGTGAAGATGGTGTTAGAAAATCAGGACCGCGGAACAATAAAATAAAACAAATGCAGAAACAAAACACAGAAGATACATAATACAAGAGAGACACAGATTTACGTGGTTCACCTAGTGTGGACTACGTCCACCAGAGAAATTGACAGGTCCTTCCTTTATTATTATCCAGCAAATGAAGGGATACAACCTACAGCAAAACCCGTTGTAACTTCCTCTTCTTTCTCTCACAGTCTCCT
>JZKD02S0016696.1:177021-207811 GCA_000966675.3 Picea glauca
TCTGAGACCATAGATCTGATAGCTACTCACAATCTATCTTGACAAAGAAAAGCTCAAAGCCAACATAAATTTCCCAAGCTCAATCCAACTCAATCAAGCTAATAATTCCAAGCCACATCCAACTAAATTTCTCCATGAGAGATCCTCTCCTTTTATAAGTTGAAGAGGATAAGGTGAGGAGGTTAGGATAATACCACTAAATCATGAAAGTGAGTAAGATCCAAACCATTTGGAGGCCACCTCACCATAGAAGCTTATCCTTCTAGAAGCATCGAGAAAATGCTCGTTTTTCCCACGTACGATGGCTGTCGTGACCTGGCTATAGTGCAGCATGTGGAAATTTCTCACCCTAGCTATAGTGCAGCCTACATAAATCAAGCATTTCCGCACGCCAGCTATGGTGTAGCCTGCGGAAATCCTCCAAAATAGGGTTTTTACAAAGGAAAACACAACTTCTTCTCTCAAGGAAAGTTCTTCTCCCTTCTTTCTTCAGGATTTCAGACCACTGACCTCTCTGAAGACAATAAATAGGTTTACATCATTAACAATCATGAGGGTGACAAAAATAATGTGTAACACCAATTCTCTAGCTACAACCAGAAGGAGGCTACAATCCCTTATTCTATGACTACAACCGGAAGGTGGCTACAACCACCTATCCTTTCCTTGTCCAACCTACCTAAAATATAAGTAGAATGATGGAACCACTGTCACATTATCATTGTGAGATATACTGTTGTAAACCTGTACCAATCAACCTACACCAAACAACTTGTAACAACATCTACCAAACAATATGTAATCAACCTGTACCAATAACTTGTAAACAACCTGTACCAATAGCCTGTAAACAACTTGTACCAATAACATGTGCCAACATATACCATACATCAATCTGTACCTCAACCTGTACCATAAACAAGTGCATCAACCATGCACCAAACCTGTACAAATAACCTATCCAAACAACCTATAAAAACAACATGTCTCATCAATCTAATCACCAAGAAAAATCTCAACCATATGCACAATATCACCCATATGTGCATCAACCAAGCATATTACAACAATTCATAATAATCACCAAGATCAATATGTGCTTCTAATAATATACCAAGACAAGTATGCTACATCATCCATAAACCATGTGTCAACAATACTACTAACAAGTGCCTCCAACCATGTACCAATCATGCATCAAATACACATCAACTATGACTCATCAAGATGTACCAACATCATCAACTATACACCTCATGTATGTGCCAACTCATCAACTACTTGTCTCAACCATGTACCCAACATGTACCTAAACCATATACCCAACATGTACCTCAATCATATACCAATATAACAATTACTGATATTAGAGGAAGACCGATTTGTTGCAAGATTCCATTAGCAAGTACAAAAGGCACATGAAAAAGCATGGCATGACAAACACATCAAGTAGAAGAATTTCCAGATAGAATATATAGTACTTCTCTATGACAGTAAGTTCTTACAGCACCCTCAAAAATTTAGGATGCACTGGCTAGGGCCATACAAGATCAGATACGTGACAAAAGCAGGTGTTGTTTAGTTGGAACAACTATATGGACAAGTCGTGGAAGGAATAGCTAATGGGAGTCAAATGAAACTGTACAGGGATGGTCATCCTATCACACACTAGGAGAATTTCACATGATATGTACCATATAACTTGTATCACAGTGTACTATAGGAAGAAAAGGTAGAAAAAATAAAGAAATGTTGGTAGTGGAGACTGATTATATTCTTGATTCAGAGGCTTGTTTGAGTCATTCTTGGACCCCATTCCCTAACGGGGGGTGTAGGGGGGCTTTCCCCCCCCACAACTGTCGCCAGGGGGGTCTAGAGGGGGGCGACGACAATTTTTTTAGCCCCCCTTGGTGGGGGGTTCGGGGGAAGTGCCCCTGAAGAGAAATATTGGGAAAAATTTCCTTGTAAAATATTGTAATTTCATAGTCAATATGGACCATTTGTTATAAGGTCACATATTTGATGGTAGAAGTTATTTTAGGGATTTTTTCCCTAGAAGGAAACTCTCTTTTATGAGGGAATTATATTGCGGCTATGTAGGGGTGTCATTATTGTATTCTGAGAGAGGATTGTGAGAGAAAGAAGAGGAAGTTATAGCAGGCGTGTTGTAGGTTGTATCCCTTCATTTTACTGGATAATAAAAAGGAAGGACCTAGCAATTTATCTGGTGGACGTAGCCCACACTGGGTGAACCATGCATATATGTGTCTCCATTTTATTGTGTATCTTATGTTATTTATTTTCGCATTTGTTTTATTTTATTTCTCCGCGATCCTATTTTTCTAGCAACTGGTATCAGAGTGAAAGGTAACTTGCAGGAAAAGAGGGTTCCTGGTTCGAGTGGGAGTAATGTCAGAAAATGTAAATTTTAGGGTAGAGAAATTTAATGACCAAAACTTCCATTTATGGAAGATGTAGATGGAAGATTATTTATATCAGAAGGATCTATTCCTATCATTGGGCGGAATAACAAAGAAGTTGACGTCCATGAAGGATGAAGAATGGGAGGTTCTTAACAGAAAGGCACTAAGAACAATATGACTGAGCTTGGAAGTGTCGATGGTTTTCAATATTTCAAAAGAAAATACAATGAAGGAGATAATGGACGCATTAGATAAACTGTATGAAAAACTCTCGACGTCCAATAAGGTATTTATAATGAAGTGATTATTTAATATGAAGATGGCAGAAGGTGGGTCTGTTGTAGATCATTTAAATTAATTTAATAAAGTTACTAATCAACTAAGTTTTGTAAAAGTGGACTTTGATGATGAGGTAGGGGATATTCTAATCATGTGCTCATTCCCAGAAATACAGAATGGCTTGGTCATGGCTATAAGTAATTTTTTCTTTGGTTCAAAAACTCTAAACTTTAATAATGTTTTTGGTGTTATCCTTAGCGAGGAAATGCGATGGAAAGGCACAGGTGATACATCAAGGAATGCGTTGACAGTGGATAATAGGGAAAGACAAAATGATGGAGGAAAGGGCTCAGGGAACTGTGGGAATTATAGGAAGGGAATATCCAAATCTAGACCGGAAAATATAGAGTGTTGGAATTGTGGGAAGAAAGGACATCTAAAGAAAGATTGTAGAGCTCCAAAGAAACAAAGAGATGGACAACAAGAGAAAAATGAGGAAGCAAATGTAACAAGTGATGTGTTACAAGATGCTTCGATTCTTTCTGTAGATAATATTTATGAGTCTTGGGTAGTAGATTCAGGGGCTTCGTTTCATGCCACACCCCATAGGAAACATTTTCTAGATTACGTTCAAGGTCATTTTGGATAGGTTCATTTGGGTGATGATGCACCATGAAAAAATGTTGGAATGGGTAAGGTACAAATAAAGAAAAAGAATGGAAACCAATGGTTGTTGAAAGAGGTAAGATATGTTCCATATCTAAGGAAAGATATAATTTCAACAGGGCAGTTGGAAAGTGAAGGTTGTATATCTATATTTACAGATAAGGCATTGAAGTTCACCAAAGGATCATTAGTGATATCAAAAGGAGAGAAGGTAGGTACATTGTATTTATGTACTGGTAATATTGATTATGTTATCTATTTAGCTTCTACAGGAGTGGATACATCACTTTGGCATCATAGGCTTGGAAACATGAGTGAGAAGGTGATGCAGATACTTCACAAAAGGAATTTGTTGCTAGTTCTTAAACAAATTGATTTGGATTTTTGTGAGCATTGTGTTTATAGAAAACCGAAGAGAGTTATATTTCTCAAAGTCAGAAAAGAAAAGAAGAGTGAAATGTTAGAGATTGTGCATACATATGTATGGGGACTAACTCAGGTACCATCTCTCAGTGTCTCTTGTTATTATGTTACTTTTATTGACATTGCAACTAGAAAAATTTGGGTTTATTGCATTCGACAAAAATCTAATGTTTTTATACTTTTAAGAAATGGAAATTTTTGGTTGAGAATAAGATAGGAAAAAGGTTGAAGTGTCTCGGATCAGACAATGGAGGTGAATATTTCAGCAAGGAGTTTGATGATTACTATTTATACCATGGGATTCATAGAGAGAAAAATTTTCCAAGAACACCACAAGAAAATGGTGTGTGAGAATGGATGAACAGGACAATCATGGAGTGTGCAAGGAGTATGAGATTTCATGTTGGGTTGCCCTTACAATTTTGGGAATATGGTGTAGATAATGTTGTTTACTTAATAAACATATGACCTTCAAGCTCTTTGGATGGTGGAATTCCAAAGGAGGCATGGACAAGTAAAAAGGTAAACTATTCTTTTTTAAAGAATTTTGATTGTGAATAATTTGTCCGTATTGATAAAGAAAATAGAACAAAGCTTGAGAAAAAAATCCAAGAAGTGTACCTTTATTAGATATAGTGTTAATGATTTTAGTTATCACTTATGGGATTATGAAAATCACAAAATCATTAGGAGTAGAGATGTCATATTCAACGAGAAGGTCATGTACAAAGATCAATTGCAGGAAAAGAAAATGGAAAATTAAAAACCAGAATACACAGTTCTTGATGAGATCAATGAAAAAGAAATTCCAAAGGTACCAAAAAATCAAAAGGTACAACAAAAGGAGAAACATGTACCTCAAACTCATGGAAGTGTTGTTATAATATCTACTAGGTTAAGTAGACTCCCTGAACGATACTCTCCTTCATTGTATTATTTATTGTTGACTGATTCTAGTGAACCAAAATGTTATGAAGAGGCAATGCAGGTAGACACTAAAAAGAAGTGGTAGAAAGGCATGAAAGAGGAAATGGATTCATTGGTAAATAACCAAACTTGGGACTTCCTTCAGTTTCCTACAGGAAACAGAGCATTACAGAATAAATGGGTTTACAAGTTGAAGGAAGAAGATGGAGGAAAAAAGCGGTACAAGGCTAGACCTGTTGTAAAGGGGTTTGCACAAAACAAAGGTATAGATTTTGATGAAATATTTTCTCCTATTGTTAAGATGACTTCAATTAGGAATATTTTAAGTCTTGTGGTATTAGAATATTTCATATTGAACAGTTAGATGTAAAAACAACTTTTCTCCATGGGAATTTGGAGGAAGATAATTATATGCAACAACCACAGGGGTATGAGGTCAAAGGAAAGGAGAATTTGGTATGCAAGTTGAAGAAAAGCTTGTATGGCCTAAAACAAGCTCCAAGGAAGTGGTATTTGAAGTTTTACAGGTTTATAATAGAACAAGGTTATAGTAGATGTCATTCTGATCATTGTGTTTATTTTAAAAGGATATAAAATGGAAGCTATATTATCTTACTATTGTATGTAGATGGCATGCTTATTGCAGGGTCTAATATGCAGGATATAAATGTGATCAAGAAGAAATTAGCTAATTCATTTGTGATGGAGGATTTGGGTGCTGCAAAGAAAATCCTTGGTATGAGAATAACAAGAGACAAGAAAAATTGCAAATTGACATTGTCTTAAGGTGAGTACATAGAGAAGGTGTTGGAATGGTTTAGAATGCAAAATGCAAAACCAGTTAGTACACCTTTGGCCAACCATTTTAAGTCAACTAAGGAAATGTATCCCAAGACACATGAGGATATAGAATACATGTCCAGGGTCCCTTATTCATCAATAGTTGGCATCTTGATGTATGTGATGGTTTGCACAAGACCAGATATTGCACATGCAGTGGGAGTTGTGAGTAGGTATATGAAAAATCCAGGTAAAGAACAATATTGGGAGGTATTAAAGTGGATTCACATGTATTTGAGAGGTATTATTACTCATGCATTATGTTTTGGAGGTTCATAAATTGTTCTACATGGATATGTTGATTCAGATATGGAAGGTGATAAACATAGTAGGAGGAGCGCGACAAGGTATATTTTTACTGTAGGTGGAACAATAGTAAGTTGGATTTCGAAATTACAAAAGTTTGTTGCACTTTCAACAATAGAAGCAAAGTATGTTGTTGCTAAAGAGGCTAGTAAAGAAATGATTTGGTTACATAGGTTTATGGAGTAATTGGGAAAGAAGCATGAGAATAGTAGGTTGTAGTGTGACAGTGAGAGTTCCATTCATCTTGTAAAGAAATCATCATTCCATTCAAAGACTAAGCATATACAACTCAAGTACCATTTCAAATGATTTGTCTTGGAAGATGGACATTTGAAGTTTGAAGTTGGAAAAGATACATACTAGCCAAAATCCTGCAGACATGTTAACAAAGGGAGTAACCAGGGAGAAATTGAATTCCTGCTCAGTTTTAGTTGGTCTTCAAGCATGAAGTTGAAGATGAGAAATTTTCAATGTTCAAGGTGGAATATAGTCCAGTAGGTACAACAATAGTGGATTTGTTGTGACCAGTCTCCAAGTGGGAGATTGTTGGTAGTGGAGTCTGATTATCTTCCTGATTCAGAGGTTTATTTCAGTCGTTCTTGGACCCCATTCCCTAACGCGGGGTGTAGGGGGGATCCCCCCACACAAATTTTTCCAGGGGGGTATAGGGGGGGAGATAATTTTTGTAATTTCATAGTCAATATGGACCATTCATTATAAGGTCGCAGATCTGACGATAGAAGTTATTTTAGGGATTTTTTCCCTAGAAGGCAACCCTATTTTATGATGGAATTGTATTGTGGCTGTGTAGGAGTGTAATTATTTTATTCCAAAAGAGGATACTGTGAGAGAAAGAAGAGGAAGTTACAATGGGCATGTTGTAGGTTGTATCCCTTAATTTTGTTGGATAATAAGAAGGAAGGACCTGGAAATTTATTTGGTGGACATATCCCACACTAAGTGAACCACATATATCTGTGTTTCTATTGTATTGTGTATCTTCTGTGTTTTATTTCTGCATTTTTTATTTTATTTTATTGCTTCACAATCCTATTTTTTTAACAAGAAAAAAAAGCAAAATAGGACAAAGCAAGAAAATGGTTCAAGGAAGAAGTAGAAAGTTAAAGATCCCAAGAAAGTTCACACAGAAAGAAGAGATTTCACAAAGAGAAGAGATTGCGTAGATAATAGTTAAGATCATTTATGACAATCCATGATGATACATGCAATAAAGAGCTACCTTGATGGCGAAGTAGTGGCATCATGTAACCATAAATGCATATTGGCAAGAATATTTTTACAGGTTGTAGAATTTAATGGATAATTCGTTGAATATATGGTGTTAATGAAGCATTACGACAGGTAATGAATGAAAAACACTAGTGGATTAAATGACAAGTTTAGGTGTGAAGGGAAGCTAACAACTGGTGATGAGGTATAAAAGAAAGCAAAGGGTTGACGGGGAAGGTTATTGTCATTTATATTTTGCGTAGAGACTCGAGTTGCGGAGCCTAGTTGTACGTAGAGCACAGTTGCAGAGGAAGATGGAACCAACCAAGGCAACAACGGCTTCAACACCAATACACAAGAAACATCACAACCAATCATCCATGACTCTTGTAGTTGAAGAGACATAGGAGGCATCCTCCTTAGAATCAAGATTTCCTAGGGTCTATATACCACCAAGAAAGTCGTCTGCAAAAATGGTCATCTTACAGAAAGACATGAAGTACACACTCATGGAGCCCGAGATTCCAAAGGGAGTGATTGTGAAAGAGGACATGTTAGGAATGATACAAGGTTTGAAGTATGCCAACCATGACATTATAGATGAGAAAAAATTTCCAGATTTAGTGCCAAGCAAATACTTGAAGAAATACATTAGCTCCAAGTCACAAATGATAGTCATAGAGCCATAGATTTGGGCTACAGGGTTGTAGAAAGCAGGAATTATGAACCTATTCGACATACCACACTTTGGGAGGAGCCCAAAGATTAATTCCTACATCAAAATGTTGTTGATTTGCATGCATGGGGGATACTTGTGGCTCAACATGCCAGTTTCCATTGATACAGACCTCATCGTGCGCATTATCAGCCTATCGTCACAAGGGCATGACCCCTCATTATTGTTCTTCGACAAGAAGAATGAAAAGATTCTATCTAAGAGAATGAAGGAGAAGTTCCATATATTTTGAGGTAAATGTGGATTAGATGTTGCAAGCATATGCAACCCACAAGTAAGGTTCACGACGCAAGCCTTAGCTTGTAAATTGTTAATAAAGTGTAGAAAAGACTAAGTCCCAGCAACATTTATAGTGGTAGATGAAAGGTGCGTTGAGGGCGTCCAGATGAAGTGGGTGACATTCTTACTAAACCAATTCATGATTAATTGTGAAGAGGCGTAGGATAAAGGCATTGAGTTCCATTATGCCTGGTTACTCATTCTAATTTTTCTATCCAAATGGAGGGAGCTAGATCAAAAAAATTTTTTGGAAGTCAAGGATAAGCCATATCTAGCTATGCAATATCATAATTTATGGAACACTACTGTTGGAAGCAGGCCAAAGTGGAAAGAAAGGATATTTTGGGAAGGAAGGAATGCACAAGTAAAGTGACAGCTGAAAGAAAGAGAAGCACACGCGCATGCATGGAAGACCTAATGACGTTAGGGTTAGGGATTTTGTAATACATTGTAATAGTCGATGAGCCAGAAACATATAAATATAGATACCTAACTCTCATAGAGGGATCTAGAGTCAGGTTTAGAGAGTCGATGAGTGGAGATAGAGAGACCTTTCTAGGGAGTAGTTTTGAAGAAACAATATTGTAATATGATACCTTTTTGTAAGTTGTTGATCTTTGGAGGAGCCAGGAGGGTAGATATTGAAGGTTAGATCGCAAGCTGAGGAGCCTAGTGCGATATAGTCTGCCTCATAATAGATATCGTTCTGATTGAGGGTATTTGTAAAGTGCACAGTGATGTAGTTTTGGAACTGCCATAATAGAACAGTTTAAGAGTCAGATCTTTGTGTACATAGCCTAGGAGTGGGTGAACCATGGTAAAACATGTGCTATGTGATTGAATGTTTATGTCTCTTTTACTATTTATGAGTAGATATTAGCACAATGAATGAATGGGTTGGTTGTATTACATGCATAATCGTGAATGACTATATATTTCTTTAACAATTTAAATTGAACTCCCAACACACCCTTCTCAGATCCCCACTCAATCCTGGACTGCAAGCACTTGGTTATTGTAGTCACCCATTAAGACTATCTCAGGTGAGACTACGCATTGCACTTTGTGTGCTGCGTTTTCTTCTAGTTTACCAGGAGGGCCGATAGTTTTAGAGGATTTGTTGGAACCCCAGTAGACATGAGCCCTGGGTCAATCATGATAAAGATATAAACTCATATATCTAAACCAACAAATGGTTATGTTTCCATTTGGAAAAGTATAGGATTGAGTAGATGGGATCTATTGAAAATATGTTAAAGGAAACGTAAGATCTGCGGAAGGAGGGTCAAGGGAATACTGAATCGGATGAAAAGAAGGTGAGAATGTGCCGCTAGAATGGGGTGTTGAGACTATGGAATCCCACAAAAGAAGAGATCGAAAGCTGGTTGAAAACAAAGGAGTTAGAGTTTGCACAAAAAGATAACAAAAACCCTAAAATAACACTGCGCAAATATCTTGAGAAGTACGTGTTTAGTGATTTGCATGAAGTATTTTTCTATGATTTTCCACATTTATTGCAGGAGTGGATATTGAGGTTGAAGGATAACCACACAAGAAAATGGATCCAAAATTTAGAGTGGACCTCAGTTCAGATTGAGAATTTACAGCAGGTGAATAACAAATTCACCCGCGCAGTAGAATTTTGGCTCAACAGTATTATAGTAAGATTTATAACAGAGTTTGCAATAGATACTGTGAAGTCGTACAACACAACGGAGAAAGATTTTCTACGTGGGCATCAAGGAAGGTATATTTGATCGTTGTATACTTCTATTAAGATACTGCTATATAAAAAAGGTGTAATGACAATGGAGTCAGACAACTAAACTTCCCTGCATGCATGGGGGAAGGGGGGAAGCATTGACAAAAAGAGGAGAAGTGGAAGGAGAAGTGGATAAAGGAAATAAGGAGGAACCCTTGGACCCAATCGTGATGGAAAATGACCAAATAAAGAGGATCATGGAGACATATGAAAATACGCGCAGTCGAGTACCCTACCAATACAAGGTGAACACCAAGAAGAGAGTCGTAGTCGCGAGGGAAGGCTTGGCAAGTGATGAAGAGGAGTTAGAGGATCTCCAGGATATGGAGAAGATTGAGGAAATCCCGGGTGCAACATATGAGAGGAAGACAAGAGGTCCAAGAGTGGGAAGAGAAGGTACCAATCCTATCCATATTAATGTCAGTGTGGAACCCATAAACCCATGTATGACTAACACACCAAAAAGAACACTACCATTTAGACAACCGAATTTCAGGAGAAGGAAGATAACATGAAGTACAACGACACAAAGAACAACAACTAGAGGAGCCAGTTCAGGAAGCACTAGTCAAGTATCTACACTGTGTGGAGATAGTAGTTCAACATTCAGGATTGTTAGACATGATCCCACCATCAGGTTATCAGAATTCAAAGGAGAAGTGTCGAAAGATCCGAAAAAACACTTTTTTATCTATGAGAAGATCTGGGAAGCAAAACAGATCACAGACGAGGACACTAAACTTGCATAGTTAGCGATTACACTAAGGGATCACACACTGGATTGGTATATGAGTTTATCTACAAACAATCCACCAGGGACAATCAGAACAATTGTGGACATCAATAAATTGTTGATAAATGAGTTTCAGAAGCCAAGTTCAGAGGATCGGTACATGAATGAGATGATAGAAATTAGACAGAAACCAGGTCAATCTGTATCAGATATTGACTAGATATTCAAGCGACTGAAAGGAAAGTTGAAATATCTCATGACATATATGCAACATAGGCATATGTTCGTCAATTCACTTCTACTGCACTTGAAATATCCATTGCGACAACAGAAGTTTCAGACGCAGACAGAAGCTCTGCAGGCAGCCCTGCAACTGGAAGAAAACCAATATCAGAAGATGGATCCAACCATCAAAGAGTTGAAGGGCGATTTGAAGAACTTAACATTCTAGCTAAACCAGAAGAAAAGTAAGGACAAATGATAATTCATTTGGTGTACCACATGCAGGACATAAGGACACCATAAGAACGAATGCCCAACATTTGTGCAGTATATTGAAGTAGGGATGCAAAATTTGTTACCAATAAGAGGACTATGGTGCAAAACATGTAATAAACTGGGCCACTATCTATATCATTGTCCAATGATGTAGACATACCAGACAGTCCCAAAGAGTTCATATTGCAACTTTTGCAAGTCAGTGGGCCATGGTGACAAAGACTGTAGAAATATGGACTTGATGCGAGAGAGGACATCATATGCGTATATGGTGCAGGCAAAAATGATGACCGGGAAAGTCGCACCTCAGTTTAACCAAGTACCAGCCCCATACAACATTGTGAAACAATAGTATAATACTGCGCAACAACCATATAATACCGTTCAACCATAGTACAACACAACGCATCCTCAATACAATACCACACAGTACAATCAGGAACCTTAGTATAACATGCTGAGAGGAGTTCAAGCTACCTACAGAGGTGGAGGAAAAGCAAGAGGAGGATTTGGAATAGGTAGAGGACCATTGGTATGTCACAATTGTCAACAAATGAGACATTATGCAAGACAATTTCAACTTCCACCAATGACTTGTATGTATTGTCTCATATCGGATCATGACACAGAAGAATGTCCTACATTACTAGGGAAGATCCAGGAAAAGAGGAATTAGAACTACCAGAATGTTCAATGGATTTCATCCGAAGCAAGGGATGAAGGACAGAACATCAACATAGTTAAGCATGGAGGAGATAAAACGGGCAATGACACAGCATGTCAAGAGCCAGTACAACACCAATGGGTGAAGAAGAACACCAAACTAAGGAACATTTCGACGTGTAGAATGAGAAGGAAACATTTAATCAAGACAGACAAGAATTTCTGAAGCAAGACACTGCATCGACTTCAACTACGTAGCAGAGCAAGGAAGTACCAGAGTACAAGATGCCTCCGTCGTTGGATCATACCAAAGAAACGCAGCCCCTAGGACAAGTAATTACAATCAAAGGATTTTTTCAAACATGCGTAAAAAAATTGAATGATCCATCCTCCTTAAAAATATTGCAAAATATATTAGAAATATGTATCATAGAGATAGAAGGAAAACTAGAACAAAAAACAGTCAATCACCTACATACAAGGAGAAGAAAAAGTAGGGAGTTTAGGTTGAATGCCAACATTGGAGATTTCAACATGGGAGATATCATATTGTATCTAGGATCTAAAGTCAATGTATTACCCAAGAAGACATGGCAATGTATGGGAGAGCCCGCATTAGGGTATTCACCCGTTTAGATGAAACTAGAAAACCAACACAGAGTTCTACCAATTGGTAGACTGAAAGGAGTGATAGTAGACCTGGATGGAGTGTACACTAAAGAAGACTTCGAAGTGATTGAAATAGTGGATGACACAACACCATATCCAACATTTCTTGGCTTGGATTGGGTGTTTGATAACCAAGACATAATCAATTTAAAGACACGAAAAATGACATTTGAATCAGGAGAATATAGGGTCATTGCGCCATTAGACCCATCAAAAGGGGAGAGATTTGTAGAGCCTGCTTACTTGGACTTGGAGGAAACCATCTAGTTGTACAGAACAACTACGCACGATGAGGATTATGTATTAAACCCAAATGCAGATGGGATACTCAGCTAGCAAAGAATTACTTCATGTGCGACAGACTTAGATACAGGTTTAGAGAAATGGAAGTAGAGGCTACATGAAGTTTCCAAAAGAAGATGTGCAAGAATATACCACGAAGTAATATGGGTAGGTACGAAGATAAGGGAACCACCCAGTTTCAATGGAGTAAACGATCTAGAAACATTATTGACACATTACGAAGATGAAGTGTTAGAAAACCAGAGACTCTTAGCACTAGATATAGCACTCAAGGCCACACCTGCAAGACGGTGGGATGTACACAAGGAAACAATCAAGGATTGGTACCAATGTAAGCAGTTACCATGCATAAGGTTTGGCGCAGAACAAAAAAGAAACCAGCAGTAGAAGTACGATGGACAAGGGGCACCAGCAGAACACTTGGAGAAGTGCAGAGCGCTATGGAAAATGACACCCCCGGAGGAATGGCCTCATCATTTCTTACACACATTATAAGTCATACCAACAAACTGGTATACATACCAGGAATTGTGCAAAGGAAATATGAAATGGGCAGTACTACAACAAAATTTTATAGTCACTTTATCATTCGAGCATGAGAACCCCAACATAGATGCAACACTTAAACAAATAAGAGGGGTGATATTCATTCAAGAACCTGAAGTTGAACTCATAACAAAGGAACAACAGAGGAACATACAGACAGTGAAAGAATTTTTTCCATGCTACCATGTGCAGGAAGAAGCACAAGATGAAGACAATCCATGTAATATCCAGATTGAGGAAGTTGAAGGTGAAAGAGAAGTGGGAGGTCCACCGCTAGAATCCAAAGTAATTGTTGCCATGATCAAGGTGAAGAAAGTCAACATTGGGACAACCGAGAATCCCAAAATGGCCAACATTGGATACTACTAGGATGAGTAGACAGTAGAAATCATAACAAAGTTACAGTGCAAATACAACGACATGTTTCCCACAAAATTTACAGAATTTAAGGGCATAGTGGGAGAGATAGGAGAAATGAAAATCCCACTCAGAGCTGAGGCAAGACCGATCAGAAAACAACCATACAGACTAAATCTGATCTATAAGTAGAAATTCAAAGCTGAGATCTCTAGAATGCTCGAATCCAACATCATAGAACCTGTGGAAGAATCAGAATGGATAAGCCCGATGGTAGTTTGGGAGAAAAAACAAGGAGGGATAAGAATATGTGTTGACTTGAGGAAGTTGAACGATGCATGCCTACATGACCCATTTCCTACACCTTTCATGGATGAAGTGTTCGAGAATGTAGGGGGACACGAATTTTACTCATTCACTGATGGATTCTCAGGCTACCACAAGATCAAGATAGCACAGGAAGACATATACAAGACCAAGTTTTCTACAGAATGGGGATCCTACCAGTATACAATCAGGCCATTTGGACAGAAGAATGCGCCAACACTATTTTTTAGAGTAGTCATCACTACATTTAAGGAATTTATCCACCATTTTATAGAGGTATACTTGGACGATTGGATAGTCTATAGTATGTTAAAAGACCATATAGAGGTCTTACAATTGATGTTAGAAAGATGCAGGAAGTGCCAGATATCATTAAACATAAAGAAGTGTATTTTCGGAACATCGTTTGGGATACTATTAGGCCATATAGTATGCAAGCAAGGTTTACTAGTAGATCCTACAAAGATTGCAGTAATATTTACCCTACTGCCACCAAAAATAGTTCACCAACTAAGGGAAACATTGGGGCACACAGGATACTACAAATTTTTTATCAAAGGGTACATGCAGATCACCGTGCCAATGGAGAAATTGTTGAGGAAAGATACAAAGTTTCAGTGGAATGAAGATTGTCAACACGGTCTAGATATGATGAAAGAAAATATGGTAACAATGCCAATACTAGTATTTACAGACTGGGAGAAGACATTCCACATACATGTAGATGCATCAGCCATAACACTTGGAGCTATTTTTGTGCATCCAGGAGTAGGAGATTTGGATCATCCTATAACATTCGCGAGAAGAAAACTGTCATAATCATAACAGAACTACAACACTACAGAAAGGGAAGGCCTAGCTATGGTGTACACACTGCAGAAGTTTAGACATTACTTACCAGGAAAACATTTTAAGTTGTTCACATATCACTTAGCCCTTAAGTACCTAGTCAACAAGCCAGTGTTCCGGGGGAGAATCTGTCGATGGCTACTATTGTTTCCAGAATTTCATTTTGAAGTAATATTCAAGTCAAGGAAGTTGAATGCAGGACCTGACCACCTATCAAGGGTCACGAACAAAGAGGAACCTACAAGTTTAGAGGACATATTTCTAGATGCACAGTTATTTTCAGTTAATATCGTCAATGAATACTTTGTAGACATCATCCAATATTTAAGTACAGGTATTGCGCCACAGGAATATAACACTATGCAAAAGAAAAACCTAGTATTCTGGCTTGTAGACTATCAGCTGATTGCAGGACACTTATACAAAATGGGTGTAGATAGCATCTTGCGAAGATATGTGCTAGAAAATGAAATACCAAGGGTTTTAGCAGAAGCCCATGAGGGAATAGCAGGAGGAAATTACACACGAAAATATATCACGCAGAAGGTATTGCGTGCAGGACTATGGTGGTCGACCATTCACAGGTACTTGAAGGAGTACTACCAGTGATGCAATGTTTGTTAGAGGGTTGGTAAACCTAATCAAAGGTACGAGATGCCATTGCGACCATAGGTTACTTTACAAGTACTCGAAAAATGGGAAATAGATTTTGTGGGACCAAGTAACCCACCAACAAAGAGGACAGGAGCAAGGTACATTATCATCATGACAGAATACTTGACAATATGGGTGGAAGCAACACCAGTCAAATATTGTAGCGCAAAAGCAACAACACATTTCCTATTTGAACAAGTGATCACTTGATTTGGTTTTCCAAGGATTTTGATGAGCAACCAAGGTACTCACTTCATTAACAACACTATTAAAGATATGACTGAGTAATTTGAAGTCCACCATCAAAAGAGTACACCATATCATCCGCAAGAAAATGAAACAGTAGAAGCATTTAACAAAATCCTTGAGAATGCACTGACGAAAATCTGTAATGTCAACAGGGATGATTGGGACCTAAAAATACTAGAAGTATTGTGGGCATACATGACCACATGCAAGAAGTTGGCAGGACACATGCAATTTAGAACGGTATATGGAAAATAAGCAGTGGTGCCATTATCATTTATGGTACCCAGTCTATGCGTAGCAGAGATTACAAACATGACATAACAAGGTGCAGTGCAGGATAGGCTGAATTAATTGATGATCATGGAGGAAGATCTGATCCTAACAGGGTTCGACCAACAAGTCCAGAAAGCAAGGGACAAATCTCGGCATGACAGACATATCAAGAAGAAAACCTTCAAGGCATGAGACTTAGTGTTGATGTATGACATTAAATCCATTCAACACCTAGGAAAACTTGGAATTCACTAGTTAGGACGATATGAAGTAAAAATTGCCACAGACGGGGGAGATGTATAGTTGAAAGACTTAGGAGGTGTAGAAATCAGAGGGATGATCAATGGGAGTTGACTAAATTTGTACAAGGACAATCGACCACCCGCAACTTGAAAGACATCGGGCAGTCCAAAAAACTTGGATATCAAAATGTACCAACAGAGGAACAATGCGTTGAAACGAGAAGGAGCACGCACAATCGGTAGTATGAGCTTGAGGAAGACAAGGCCAATGGTCATTTCAGAGAAAAAATAAGCAGGAAAGCAGGATATGACAAAAGAAGAGCTAAGTGATGAAGGCTAGCGGAATTGAATGCTGAAAATGACTTACGAGACGTCGCATTAATCACGTCAAATGGAGATGGTGAGGGAAAGTAATGGAAAGTACAAAGGAACCAGAGGTTCATTGAATCCATAGTAGAGGTAACGTCTTCGACAAGCTTCACATGATGCCCATACAAAGAAAGGACGCAGGAGCGAAAATCTTATTGCAAAGTTGGAAAAGTCAGAGAGCGATAGAGCATATGAAGTAGAGAGGGAAGTTTACAGAGGTTACAGAGGCTACTGATCTCAGTGAAAAACAATGTTTTATCACCATGGAACCACCTAAACATGGAGACCTGATCCAGAAAACCAGAAAACCCAGATTTAGGACCAGAGCACAAACACAATCGCATGGAAGCGAACAACAACCATATCCACTATGAGAAGTCATCAATGTGGACAAAATCCCCTCACTGGACATAACACCAGGAAGCCCGACACTCGTGGCAGAAGAAACCCAACAAACAACACCTACGGGCATGGACATCAATAGGCCAGAAGAGGAGAAAGAGCGACAAAATGAGGATGTAGGAAGCCAAGTGCAACCAGAAAACCCAACAGAAGCCCCAAGAGTCAATGGGATGACTCCAAATTGGGAAGAAATGTTCGAGCCAGAAGAGTCATAGACAACAGTGTCAGAACACCCACAGGAAGGAGCAGTGGAAGATGTCACAGGCCGACCGGAACAATATGTCAAAGAAAAATCAATGGAGGTTGGAACCTCGAGTTAGTCACCACCATGAAAGGACAAGCAGAAGGTACCTAGGTCACTGCGCAGACAACCTGCCACAACAATTGTTTTTCCGCGCACACCAGAAGGGGTACACGTAAAATCAAATTTGTTAGGTTATGTAGAAAAATTAAGGTACTCAGACCAAGATGTAATGGACATGGACAAGTTCTCGAAGTTCATTAAGAAATTCTACCTACAGACTGTGGGTGTAGATACCTTTGGGGAACCGATTCATCAACCAGTCTAGTGGGTAGAAGGACTAGAAAAAACTAGGATTTTAGGTCTGTTGGACCTACCACACTTTGGCAGAGGCCAGTATGCAAACAATTGTGTCAAGCAGTTGATGGCGGTCACATAGGGTGGAGATATGTGGCTAGACAAGCTCGTCTCAATAGACGTAGAGCTCATTGCACACATCATAGGGCTGTCATCACGGGGCATGGATCCTGCATAGTTCCTCGAGGACAAAATAAAGGATAAAACAGAAGCCAAGGAGATGAAAAATAAATATGACACCGAAAGGGGTACGTGTGAAATCATTATCAAGAAGATTAGTGACATCGCAACAAGAATGGCCACAAAAATTATGGCCTGCAAGATACTCAGAAAATGCCGCAAGGAGGAAGTCTCGATCAGGGTTGTCGTAGCTACAACACAGTGTGTCGAGGGAACCACAATCAGTTGGGCCCCTTGTTAAATTTTTTTCTAGAAGACTGCATGGATGCATAGGATCTAGGGATAGAATTTCATTATTCATGGTTGATCATCCTAATAGCCATTATGGGATGGAAGGAGATGAATTATGCATTTTTCACCACTAGACCCAAACCCAAGCATAGAGCGAGATACTTATCAATTGGAGCCGCTTTGGACACCAGGAATAGAAGAATTAATGCAGTTATATTCAAGGGATATCTTCGCGACCTACAAGAGACCATTGCCAAAATTTGGAGGATAACACCACAGGACGGGGAAAACTATCATGGCATAGCTAACTTCAAGGCCACTAGACATGCGATGTGGATTCAGGCGCAGAAGGATCCCAACAAGGAATGGCTACAATTGCGCTATTACATTACGGAGGGGGACATACAAATGGCCATCAAGGATTAGGAAGATGAATGGAGGATTATAGTCCTCACTTGAGACATACCTGTAGGGGTAGAGGAGGAGGAGGCAAGACAAGAACATACACATGCTGAGGAGGTAGGGCAGGAACAGACACAGGCCCAGGAAGTCACAGTGCCCAAGAAACCAAGGACAGGCCAAAACAAACCACAACATAAGAAAGAGGGGACATCCAAGACAGGAGACCATACGGGGAAGAAGAACAATACACAGGTGCCCCAAGTATAGCAAAAATAGGCCAAGGAAGCACAAGGGACTACATCAATTCCTACTCCACAAGAGCCAGGCCATACTAAGCGGCCAACCACTCAGATGGGTGTTGTGCACAAGAAGACAAAGGCACATAGGACACCTCTAGAATACATGATCACGGAGGATGATGCAGAAATGGTCGCCCAAGTGGTTCAGGACCACACATTTGAGGATTTTGAGAATGTTGTGTGCCAAAGGGACAAAATTGAAGAAGAGCTGGAAGACATGCAACAACTCCTCGGGAATATCAGGAAAGCACAGGAAGACAACAATAGCATAGAAATGGGCCCATCAACGTCAAATATAGGAGGATAACTTGGAGAAAATGAGCAGGACACAGTCCAGACAATAACACAGTCGATTTCAACATTTCATGTCACACCCAACATGCTGTGCATGGATGGGATCATGGGGAAGACACCCCTAAAGGACTTGGATCAATTGCAGTTGGTATTGCCATGGATACCAACCAAGTCCCTATATAAACTATAGGTCAGTGTTACACATGAGGTACAATCTCATGCACGCACAAATATATCCAAACTGTAGCAGGTAAAATACAAATGGGATGAGATGGAATTGGTATTCGAGTAGGTCAATCTCGAGACTAAAGAGGAGAGGGAATGCATGAAGGGACTGGAACAGAAAGTGGCTGTATCCTATGAGAATATTTCAAAGACCACGTAGACAGCCGAACTCACATTGACATAGAATATTGATCATATTGTGTAGGCAATCGATCAATACCAGCAGAAGATCGATAATATCTGGGAGCAACTCACACCTACCACTCCACCATAGGTGAGGAAGCAAAAGAAACAGGAGGCAACAAAGAAGTTACAAGAGATAGAACGACAAGTCCACGCGACGAACGACTTGTTCGAGAAAGAAACACAACTCTGGATGAAGCTGGAAGAGGATCAGTAGGTCCAGTAGTGAGACTAGGAAGGAGAAATGATAAGCACAACTATCCAAGATGTCAAGCAGAGGAAGAAGACAATGTCAATCACAAAATGCATCAAAGGGGAGCAAGACATGAAGAAACTGCAGGAAGAACTCATAACTGCGCAAACGCATAAAAAGGATTTCCAGACTCAAATGGAACTGCTCCAAAAGTGAGAAGTAGAGGTCATTGCACAGGCAAAGGAAGCCAAGACATATATGGCACAGACCCAAGGAAAAATGTGCAAGGTTGGTCAGAGATGAGATTGTAGTATAGGTATTGGATGGACTCAAGTAGAAGACCGCGTAGTCCTAAACGCACACAACGAAACTCATGGAGAAGTTCCAAGCGATCACTAGGGATATAAACGAAGCACATAGATGTTAGGTGGCTCGGGATGAGCCACATGTCAATGTTGGGGACATGTTGGAAGCAGGCCAAAGTAGAAAGAAAGGCTATTTTGGGAAGGAAGGCATGCACAAGGAAAACAACAGCTGGAAGAAAGAGTAGCATGTGCTCTTGCATGGAATACCTAACGACGTTAGGGTTAGCATTTTTGTAATACATTGTAATGGTCGATGAGCCATAAACATAAAAATATAGATACCTAACTCTCATAACAGGAGCTAGAGTCAGGTTTAGAGTTTCGATGAGTGGAGAGAGAGAGACCTTTCTGGGGAGTAGTTTTGAAGAAACAATATTTTAATACGATACATTTTTGTAAGTTGTTGGGTTGTAGAGGAGCCAGGAGAGTAGATATTGAGGGTTAGATCACATGTTGAGGAGCCTGGTGCAATCTCATCCACTTCCTAATAGATCTCGACCCAACTAAGGGGAGTTGTAAAGCGCACAGAACTGTAGTTTTGGAACTGCCATAATAGAAGAGCTTAAGAGCTAGATCTTTATGGACGTAGCTCAGGAGGGGGTGAACCACGGTAAAACATGTGTTATGTGATTGAATGTCTATGTCTCGTTTACTATTTATGAGTAGATATTAGCATAATGAATGAATGGGTTGGTTGTATTACATGCATAATCGTGAATGACCGTATATTTCTTTAATAATTGAAATAGAACTCCTAGTGCACCCTTCTCAGATCCCCACTCAATCCTGGACTGCAAGCACTTGGGTATTGCAGTCACCCATTAATACTATCTCGGGTGAGACTACGCAGTGCACCATGTGTGCTACATTTCCTTCTGGTTTACCAGGAGGGCCAATAGTTTTAGAGGTTTTGTTGGAACCCTTGTAGACATGAACCCTGGGTCAATCATGATAAAGATATAAACTTAGATATCTAAACCAACAACTACCCACAAGGCACGACAAATGGAAACCAAAGTTTCCTTTTACATTTATAAGGAAACTATTAGGGAAAATATCGAGAGGAAACCACGCATACCACCACATGTGGTCGACGCGTATAAGAAAGTGGCACACTTTAAGGCAAGGCACCATCATATGTATGTACAAGCCAAAAAGGACCCATATCAACAATGGCTTCCCACCCAATACAGGCTAACAAAGGACGAGATGGGCTATATCATGGTAGATTGGGACCATGAGTGGAATATTCCACCAGTGGAAACAGGGCCCTCCGAGATACAAAACCTGGAAGTGAAAGAGATAGACGATGATGAAGAAGAAGGATTTGAATAAAAAATAGGAAAGGGCATAGAGGAAACAACCTAGAAAAAACCATTTCACACAAATAAGAAGCGAAAAGAACCGGATATAGGGATATCCATACCACAATGGATGAAGCAAAATGTTGTCAAGGAAGTCGCCATCCAAGTCTTGACAAAGGAAGGCTTGGAAAATATTTATGATCAAGTGAAAGAAGTCATAGATGATTTGTTTCAATGTGCTACACACCAACATGAAGAAATTCACAGACGGATGCAGAAGAAGATGGTTGAGTTGTGCCAATTGATAGAAGCAACAAAAATCGTGCTAGTGCGATAGAGAGAGTATGAACAAACAAAAATTACTACAAAAAATGGGGAGGAAAGGCCAACAATTAAAGGTATCACAATCATTAGCAGTAGCAAGGGAACATAGATTCATCAAGTTAGCGATAGGGGAGGTAGATTTCCCCACAATAGAGATGCAGGAACAGGATAGGGAACTAGGTTGCATTGACTTAGTGTTATCTCAATTGTCGACAAATGTATTTCAATAATTGCAAACGAGTGTGCAAGAAGAGATGAACTCTTGCGTAGAAAATACATCTAGCGAGTTGGTTAAGATTACAATTGAGAATGTAGCCTTGGAGATGGAGTACAAAAAAGACTCCCATAGGATCGAATAGAGATGGAGGCCCAAGTTGAAGAAAAAGTAACAAATATAAGCGAAGCTATTTAGGTATTTCACACACAAATAGTTGACTTAGAAGCGCTCATGACACCGAGTACTCCACCAGAAGAAAGGGAGAAAAGGGAATAGACAGTGACCAAATTTGTGGAGAACATAAAGAACCTAGAAGTAGAATGTTCTCATCTCTATGTAGAAACCATGGTTGTCTGGACTCAACTAACTGAATATAGGGAGAAATAGTAGATCAACTAGAAGATCCAAGCTACACAGCAAAAGGTGCAGAAGCTCAAAGAAATAATGGGCACATTACCACCAGGAGAGATGGTAATTACTATTGGCATAGGGATAGACCCAAGGTTCAATGCTTCAAAAATGCACCAAAAAAACCCTAACTACTAACCCTTTCGACAACACCTGCAAAGCAGGTGAAGTCTCACCCAAGGTAGAAGCAGGGGGGTTACAGGACTCAAGTTTATGTAACCAATTTGGGACACAGATATGTGATAATAACACTCCATAGATTATTCTAGCAACACTTATAAGGGGATATGCATTAGTTCATTAACATCGTAGAACAAACCCTAATAAAGACCGGCACAGTAATAACAAAGGGTAAACACTTCAACCACTTAGCACATATAATTAGGTTAGATATATCACTTATTCATCCTTATCACAAATAAAGAACTAAGAATCAACATATCTATCTAACATACATAATAAGAAAAGCACTAAGCATATTCATAATATAAACAACACAACACAAAGAAACTAAAGACACAAGATATATGTGGTTAACCCCAGTGTGGGGCTACATCCACCAATTGATTCATCTTCTTTATTATTCTTATGAATATTTACATTCATCCGTTCATGTGCACTAAGCCACACAGCCGAGCTTCGCATAGGACAAGAGATTTTCGCACTGAGCACCAAATCCTCCTTCTCAAAATTAGGTCAAGGCACAGAGCCAACTCCTCTATCGAGCACAGAGCCTTACATATACATTCTTTTGCACAAAGCAACTCAGAACTACTTGTACTTAGCCACTTCCCACTATCCACTACTTCGCTTAGCTTCTCCTCTTCTACCATACATTCTTACTTATTCATACTTTTACAATCCCTTACATTAAGGCCTAATCATGGGTAAACCCATGGGCCGACATCCCATAACCCATTACAAAAACCCTAAGGAACCCCTTGTTGGGTCCACATAGCCCACAAAATAAGTGAGATCTACGATCTCAGCTCCACCTGGGTGCTCCATATTCGACCATCTTGTCGAAGTCCAAAATTTGGTCAAACTTGACCAATGTTTCCTCAAAACTTGGTCAAGGGCCAACAGGCCCCCAACACTCACCTGTGACGCGTCCCGAGTCACTCAGTTCTGGTCAAAGCCGCTTCAAAGGCCTCAAAATTCACTCAATATGCCTCGACTTGCTGCTTCGACTGAGCCTCTTTCTCAGTGAGCTCTTGGATCATTTTCTCTGTAACAGGCCATTCCATGTGTTATTCTATTGTCACAACCATTTTGTCCAGTTGCACGCCATGTCCCTCAATCTATTCAAAAATTGTGCAGGCTTCGTTCTGCACCGGTTGCAGCTTCTGCGTGACTTCCATTACTTTGCCCTGGATTGCAGTAATTTGTTTCTATACTGTGCACTATTCCTAGGACCTCTTCATTCTTTCAACTGTGGTGAATAGCTTCATCTATGACTGTACTGACAATTCATGTTGGTGTGCCTCTTGTAACTACTCTTCTTGTTTCCTTAGATCTAGATCTTCTGCGAGGCATTCATATGTTTGTGTGCTTCTATCGCTCAGTTTTTTTCATTCTGAGGCAAGGGCTTTGATCCTTCCTACCTCATTATTAGCGGCTTCCTCTCTCTAGTCATGCACCTTCTACAGAGTGCTCGGTATTGCTTGGATCTCCAACTCTATTATCCTCGCTTGAAGCTACTAGATGGTCATAACGAGCATTTCCACTTGAACCTCGACTAACTCTTGTTCCTCCTGTGCCAAGCCTGGCACAGAGTGACATACTTTATTCACTGCTTCTTTGACCATATCCCATTATGCAAGGAATTGTTCATTTTATCTCTGTAGTTTGGATTTTTCCTCCTAGATCATCGCCTGAAACTCTTCTTTCTCATTTTCATAGGTGGTTACATAGTACCGCGCTACTCGTAATTTCTCTAAGACTTCCTCTTTCTCTTGCTTCAAGGCTTCTGTAGCCTTCTCCTTCTCTTCTTGGATTTTCAGGATTCAAGCCTCTATCACATCTGCAAGTCTTCTCAATTGAACTGGTTCATCCCCAATTCTACAATATGTGACAAGGAAGGTACAGTAGGTACTGCACAGATCAATCGAATAGATTGTTGTATTTCCTTCAGTTCCTTCTCGACCCTTCCATATAGCTCCTCCTGCTTCTCTCCATATCTCTGCAAGATATCCTCGGAAGGATCCTCCATCGCTTTGCGGAATAAGATGATGTCATCCTCCATGAGTGTGGCCTCTAACTGGGGCTTGCTAGCATGTGTCTTCTTTCTTACAAAAGGTTTCAGCAGAGAAACCTTCCTCTTCTGTCGTGCTACTGTTTCAGTAGGGGGGTCTTTCGGCATTGTATCTTTTCCTTCTCCTTTATTTTCTCCTTCATCCCCTCCTCCTTGTCCATTTTCTTCGTCTCCTCCTCCTAGCGAGTCAGATCCATTTTCTTCAGAGGCATCCTCTTCATCAATCTCTATATTCTAGACTTCTTCCTACTTTTTCTTCTTCATCGTCCCACTAGATTGTCCGACATGTTTGACCCAGGTGACTAGGGAGCTTCCTATGATGTCGGTGTCAGAGAGTTTTGCATCAACAAGAGGTACAAGGAACTCCTCCGGCCATTCCTTCATGATCTTCTCCATGTCTTCATATGTCAACTTATAGTATGATTGCAACTCTTCCTTGATATCATCTCTGTGTGCAGTCATATATATGAAATGTGGATCTACACAGAACTTTGCTATTGGTCTATATTGGTACAGGGTGCACGGTGTCATGCGCGGAAATGCTTCAATGGAAACCTTCAGTTGTTGATAATATGCATGGAACATGGCATTGGATTTCCATTACTTATACATATTATTAGTGTACCACAAGGTATAAAACCTAGTAGTAAATGGATTCGATGGTTGTATCTTCAAAAAGGTGGCTCCTTTAGGCATTTTCCAAGCGACAAATGCAATAAAAATGATCAACCAACTAAATTGGAATTCATATCCCAAATCCTGATCTTCGTGGTAGTCTTTCTTGAGTTCATTGAGGTAACTCACCCAATTCATTTGCATGCCCTTCACACATTTTCCTGCAAGGTCCACCACGAAGCCGGTGACCTGTGTGGGGCGGTTCTTTCTTACGAGATTTCCAGCTGTGATTTGGCAAGCAAGGCGCACTACCCCATCTAGTATAGAGGCTACCTTGTAGCCTCTCTTTCCTTTCTCAACTTCGTCGTAAACTTCCTTGATGCATTGTGCCAAGGAGCAGTCTAAGCCCTTCCCTGGATAAAGTTGTTGAGGGTCAGATCCCTGAATGCTTAATATTATAATCCAATGGATCAATTCCAGATCCATAGTAATCCATCGGTTGAGCCACAGGTATCTACCATGATAGCATGCCAACAAAATTTTAACACAAGCATTAACCTCCTGGTGTTAGCCAAAATGGGGAATCTTCATCACATTTAGTATAGTGGACTGTGCCAGCTCCTTAATCCATGGCTGGGAGATCAAGTGATGCTTCTTCCTAGTTTTCTTCATCAAGTATCGATGGGGTGAGAGCATAGCATAGTTCTTTATGTCACCTATATTGAAATCGTTGTTCTTTAGTAGCAGGATTTGTCCCAACTGACTCTCGACTACGCATATTCCCTTCAGAATGTACGCAGTGATCAAAGTGTACTCATAGTCGCGTGGGATGTTGTCATGGTTAACCACGCCATCCAAATGTGGGATATAGTCTGGTAATATCAATGGGATCTTCTCTACATTATCTATATCACTGCGATTCTTAATTCTCTACTCGTTCGTGAGGTTGACACAGCCAGAACATTGTCCAGTCGAAGGGGAATCCTGCAGTCCTCTGGTCAACAATGCCTGGACACCTTCAGAGAAATGTTTGTCGACCATTATCTTCTTGAGGACCTCCTCAAAATACTTCTCTAATGCACTAGGTTTTCCCAACATTCTCACTTCTAAACAGACAGGTCGGGGTAGGCGAACGGAGAGGCGGGGTGGACAAATGGATAACGACGTCTAGTTTCTGATAACACAGCTCGGCACATAATCAATTCTTTGTTATCTCAGTTAATCATGGCTGGAAAAAAGTGGCCCTGGTGCAGTGTCTGATCGGTTAAATAATCAAGGAACTGTAACAGATTCTTCCAATGGGTAGGAATGCTTCCATCAATGCGAATATGTCCATTATGGCGTGGTCTCAATGTCCCAAGAACAGTCCATTTGCCCATAAATGTGTTTTCTAGTCATTAAGGAGTGTCATTCTAATGGGCGCGGTGCCTCCAACGGTCATATAGCTTTGCCAGGGCGAAGTGCCATTCTGCATGGTCCTATTGTTCCAGCAAGGTTCAAATCCTGTGAACCTGCCTCCTGCGAGGTTCCAATATTTGAAGTTTTCCATCTGTTCTCTGTAGATTCTTGTAGATTTTCTAACTTCGCTTTCTTTTTACTGAGCTTCCTTGCCTTCTTTCCTGTGATCTGAGTCTCTCTAACTATGTCTGGATTCCTCTTTCCATTCTTATTCTTATCTTCTCTTAGTGTAGTGACTTCGCATTGTTGATGTGTTCTCAAAGGGTTCGAAATTAAAATCCCTTCTCTTATTAATTCCTGGGTGGGTATTCTTATTTATTACATGGATAGGTCCTTCAAACCTTCTTGCATTCTTTCAATCATGACAACTAAATCTCTTGCCTTTTGTTGTTTCAACTTATCTCTCGTTATTCTATTAGTCGGTCTATTTTTCTAGCTATGAAATCCCTTAGTTCTTTCTTTTTCTTTTCTGTAGCTTCTTCCTCTGCTTTCCTTCTAATCTGATCTTTCTCAATCCAAGTCTTACCTAGAAAAATTGGGAAAGGGACATTGTTCTCAACAAACTTAATGACTTCAAATTCTTCTTCAGTCGATGTTCCATGAATAATAACAGGTACCTTAGTAACTCTTCCACATAGGGTTATCATCTTTCCCTTAAACAAACCTATCATTCCCAATCAAGGTACCATAGTAGGCTTTCCAAAAATTTCCCAAGTGTCTTCTGTCATAATATTCACTTGTGTTTCCTCATCCAAGACACAGTCTATGTCGAAGTCTCCTATTCTTGCACTTATGCGTTGTTTTACTTTCAGGATCTCTGGTAAACTAACATCTTTGTGACCATTCATTGTTTCTCTCAACTGTGATAACATAGTCTAATATTTCTTTGATTCTTTCTCTTGATGATTCTCTAACATGCTCTTAGTCTCTTGAATTTCTTCATAGTTTTCTTGTCTCATGTTCATTCTTTCAACTTTAGCAATCATCCTTGGACAATCCACAATCTCATGACCAACAATTTTACAACAAAGACAAATAGGACCTGTACCAACACATTCCTTAGCAAGGTGTCCCGGTATTCTGCAGTTATAACATAGTGTCAATCCTCTCTTTATCTTGTATGTTCCCCAATCTCTCATGTACTGCACACTAAGATCACAATGTTGGACCTACAATCTACAAAAATTCTTTCTAGGTTCCTGCATCCACTTATTAGTCCAAAAATTCTTTCTATGCATAGGAATAACATATATTTCTTCATTTCTATTAGATTTACTTAGATCAACTATTTATTCTAACTGCACCCTATCTTTCAGAATAGGACTGAATCTATTAAACATACCTAAATTCATGCTTTCGAAACAAATTTTTTCACTTATCTTACTCTTATCAAAGCACAAAGATTTACCTCTTTTTAGATCTAACCTCTTTTCTTCAGATTGGATTTCTTTCTTAGCACAGAGCTTCGCAAGTCAAGTAGAGTACTGTGCACTTTAGCAGCAGATCTACGCACAAAAATTCTCTTTTCTTTACTTCAGTTCCTAGCAATCATAGTTTCAGCTCCTGGCAACGGAACCATTTGTTGGCACAGGGGCAGACCCAGGGTTCAATGCTTCAACAATGCACCAAAAAAACCCTAACTACTGGCCCTTTTGGCAACACCTGCGAAGTAGGAAAAGCCTCACCCGAGGTATAAGTAGGGAGGGTTACAGGACTCAGGTGTCTGTAACCAAGATGGGACACATTTATGTGATAATAACACTTCGCAGATTATTCTATCAACACTTACAAGGGGACATGCATTAGTTCATTAACATCGTAGAACAAACCCTAGTAAAGATCGACGCAGTAATAACAAAGGGTAAACACTTCAACCACTTAGAACATAGCATTAAGTTAGATCTAGCACTTATTATCCCTTAACACAAATAAAGCACTAAGCATCAACATATCTATCTAACATACATAATAAGCAAAGAATAGAGAATATTCATAATATAAACAACACAAAACAAAGCAACTAAAGACACAAGATATACGTGGTTCACCCGAGTGTGGGGATACATCCACCAACTGCTTCGTCTTCTTTATTATTCTTCTAAATATTTACATTCATCTGCTCCTGTGCACTAAGCCACATAGTCGAGATTCACAAAGGACAGGAGATCTACTCACTGAGCACCAGATCCTCCTTCCCAAAATTAGGTCAAGGCACAAATCCATCTCCTTTATTAAGAACAGAGCCTTACATATACATGTTTTTGCACAAAGCAACTCAGAACTACTTGCACTTAGCCACTTCCCACTATCCACTACTTCACTTAGATTCTCCTCTTCTACTATACATTCTTACTTATTTATACTTTTACAATCCCTTACAATAAGGCCTAATCATCGGTAAACCCATGGGTCGACATCCCATAACCCATTACAAAAACCCTAAGGAACCCCTTGTTGGGTCCACATAGCCCGCAAAATAAGTGATATCCACAATCTCAGCTCCGCTTGGGCACTCCATCTTCGACCAGCCTATCAAAGTCCAAAAGGTGGTCAAACCTAACCAAGGTTTCCTCAAAACTTGGTTGAGGGCCAACAATGATAATGGATGAGAAAAGGAAGTTGTATTCATAAATGAATCAACTATAGATAGAGAAGCAAGCTCACGAGAAAAATATCAAGGTACTACAGGAAGAATCCTATATTATGACTACAACCTTAGCAACCACTCAAGGTATAATCAAATAGGAAGTCAAAGAAAGTGTAGAGAATATGCAAGCTCAGGTTACCGCCGAAATAGTCGACACAATTTTTCAAAAGGAGACAGAGGTAAAGGCGTAGGCCACAACAACAAAAGAGACATTCAAAAAGCTCATGGAAAATTGGAATAAGGCCTGAGTTGCTCGGGACGAGTCGCAGGTGAGTGTTGGGGGCCTATTGGATAGGAGTTTTGGATAGTTTTGGTTGAGTTTTGGAATCTATGCCATAATAAGTCAAAGAATAAAATGCAGTTAGAAGATGAACAAGAGCACGCGACAGGAGAAAACTTTAAGGAGTCAAAGTTTGCGATAGGAGGAAACCCGACGGAGTGACATGCAAAAGGCAGAAAATGATTATAGACCATTGGGATTTTATGACATTTTGTAACAATATTAGCCCTATTTTGATGTATAAATATGTAATGGGTCGAGGTAGATAGGGGGTTTGACACGTGAAAATTTCTTAGTGATTTTTGGGGTAAGTTGAGTTGAGTTTTGGAGAAGTCGTGAGGAATATTTTTGAGGTATGACTAAGGAGTGAGACTCACACTGCAGCAGAACGAATAGACATGTTTGAGTAATGGTTATTGTTGCATATTTTTTTAAGCATAGTGCATAGTTATAAGAAGACTATAAATGACTAATATAAGAAGCTAGTTGTTGTGGACGTAGCCTAGATTGGGGCGAACCACGTTAAAACTTGTGTCTTGATGTGATTTTATGTGTGTGTTATGGATAATGTAGATCTGTTGAATGTTTTATGAATATGTTACTGATATTGTGTAATGATAATGAACGATTTGTATTATGAATGTGTTATTCATATATGTTGTTATATTGTCTTGCACTGAAGTAACTGGTAAATGAATAAATGTCAACTAAAGTAATGTTGAACACAAGGAATGTTTAATGATAAGTAATTGTTAAGTGATGAAAATGATGCACACCGTAAAAACATGTTGAATTCCTCAATTCCCCTCATAACTGCAGAACCTTGGTTCTTGCAACCCCTCTAGATGCCTTGGGTGAGACTTGACTTTCTTGCAAGTGATGTCAAAAGGGATGATGTCTAAGGGTTTTGTTGGTGTATTGATGATTAACCCTGGGTCTTCCCACTACGCACCAACAACATGCTTCTACATATTTCCTCAATTGTATCAACCTCCTGAATATTGTGAACAATCCTCATCTTTTCTCTTTAATGAGGGAAATCATTGGAGCATGCATTTTTTGGAGTTAAGTGCAGAATGGACCAAAGGAAGCATTGTGCACCAGAAAAGAAGAAATACAAAGTGCTACAAAGGACAAAGGAAGCAGTGCGCTGAGAAAGAAGGAAGTAAAAGAAAGGAAGGAGACCAACCGCGTGGAATGTGTTAAGCCCTAATATTGGCTCATTACCCCTTAATTGGGGCATATTATATTAGTAATGTTATTTTATTTATGTCATCTTTAGGCCATTAGTTGTAATTATACCTCCTA
>JZKD02S0016696.1:225790-252501 GCA_000966675.3 Picea glauca
TCACTTCTTCTCTAAAATAAAAATCTAAGGTTCAAGCAGTGGAAGATCACATCGAGAATCAACAACAAGTTCTCCAAATCTTAAAGGACAACCTGACAATGGCACAAAATCGCATAAAACAACAAGCAGATCAACATCGTAGTGAAAGAAGTTTTGAGGTAGGGATTGGGTGTTTTTAAGACTACAACCATACAAGCAGATGTCCCTCAAGAAATCCAAGAAGGATAATAAATTATCACCAAAGTATTATGTCCCTTATAAGGTGTTGCAAAATATTGGTACTATCGCATACAAATTGAAGTTGCCTGCATCTTCACGAGTACACCCAATTTTCCATGTTTCATTCTTAAAGAAGGTTATAGGAAACAAGATCCTAGTTCAAACTATATTTCTAGAACTTGACGAGGAAGGAAAAATCATATTGGATCCTGAAGCCATCACTGACACAAGAATTCTCCAGCTGAGGAATAGATCAATTTCATAGTATCTCATTAAATGGAGGAAACTACCGGCTGAAGATTCCACTTGGGAAGATAAGTATTTTATACAGAAGCATCCAGATTTACTCAAGCGTTGCGGACAACACTTGTCTCAAGGGGAGGGGCATGTTAAGCCCTAATATTGGCTCATTACCCCTTAATTGGGGCATATTGCATTAGTAATTTTATTCTATTTATGTCAGCTTTAGGCCATTAGTTGTAATTAGACCTCCTAGTCTTCTATATATACCAAGGAGACATTTTCATTTTGAATCATCTTGTACTTGGAAATTTAAGTGGGGTAAAAGGAGGTTTCCCCCTCAAAGAGGCTCATTGTCTAAAATTATCTCTTTTTCAAGGCATTGAGTACTTTTTCTGAGGTATTTCTATGCTATATTGATATTTGGTTCTTAACAGAATGTAGTTGGAATGTGGGCAAGTGGAGTCCACTTAGGGTTAGGATTTTTGTCAATGTAAGGGTTTTTACCCACTTTTTGTAGTATAAATAGAGGATGTATGAGGTAGATGGATGTATCTTTTGGAGGTATCATCATATCTTATCTTTTGGTGTCTATTTTGAGAGAGAGAACTTACTTTTGGAGTGTCCTTTTTTAGTCATAGGCTTTGAGTTGTAGAGCTCAGATGGAGTCAATGTTGATATGTAATTGAGGGCCAAGTCGCAAGATGTGGATCTTGGTGTGATGTTGGTCAGCATCATGTGCACTATCCTTAAGCCTATGATGTAATGCGTGCAACGATACTTTGATGGAGAATAAGAAATAAACATAAGATGTTTGTGGATGTAGCTCGAGGGCGTGAACCATGACAAAATGGTGTCCTTATGTGTGATGTGTTCCTTGTATATCCTTTATAATGAATGAATGGTTAGATGAATGCATTTGTTAGGGTTTATTTAGGACACACACTAGTATTATGAAAGTTGTTGAATGGATAAAATGATGGATCTGATGAATTTTATGCATGTTAAAGTAGAACAATAGTAAAAAGAACATCCCCAACCCCTTCCATGACTGCAAACATATGTGTCATGTAGTCACCCATCAACCATCTCGGGTGAGACTACATTGTGCACTCTCTTCACATTGTAGCCTTCTAGTTTACCAGAAGGGTTGATGGTGAAAAGGGTTTTGTTAGAGAACTAAGGTAGAACCCAGGTAACCCATACATCCAACAAATGGTTCTTTTTCTAGCTAGAAATTAGAAGGACATCCTGGAAGGGGTTTGGTGAAGAAGTTGTAGTGGTAGAAAGGGTTGTTCAGGCCATGGAATCCTATGAAGCAAGATATTGAAACATGGTTGGAGACAAAGCAAATAGAGTTTTCGCAAAAAGGTAATAAGGGTTCTAGGTACACACCATGATAATACCTGTAGAGGTATGTGTTTATTGATTTGCATGAAGCATATTTATGTTATTGTCCAAAATTATTACAGGAGTGGATATTGAGGTTGAAATATACCCATCTGATTAATTGGATCAGGTCAGTAGAGTGGACCACTGAAAATATTGCACGATTGGAAAGGGTTAATAATACATTCATGCGTGCAGTGGATTTCTGGTTAGACAATATTACTTTGAGGTTTATCACTGAGTTTACAGTATATAAAACGAAGTCATATACTGTTGCAGGGAAACATTTCTTGAGGGGACCTAGAGGGAGGTACATCAGATCACTTTACACATCGATCAATATCTTAGTACATGATAAAGACATGATGACCATGGAATCAAATAACTAGATCGCTTTGTACACATGGGAGAGTTGGGGGAAGCACTAAGGAAGATATGAGAAATGGAGAAGGCTCTAGAGAGTATCCAGAAGGAGGAAGCAAAGGACCCCATCATGATGGATGATGAACATACTAGGGAAATCATAAGGAAAGCAGGTGTGATGTGCAACGGATGACCCTACCAGTATAGGATGAATAGAAATAAAAGGCTAGTAGTCGAGCAAGAGGGATTGGAAAGCGATGAGGAATAGGTAAAGGATATTTGTGCCATGGAGCAGATTGAGGATATATTTCATGCTACATATGAGAGGAAAACCAAAGGTCATGGGTCTGGTGGAGAAGAATACTCTCCATTCTAGATCCAAATTAGTGTGGAACCCACAACCCCATGTGCGACTAAGACATATGAAGAAGAAAAACTAGTTAACCAATAAGTGATTAGTGGTAGAATAATTTTTACACGACATGGGTCCAGTAGAATAAGTGTAAGTTCAACAAGTAGAATTCAAGTATCTACACTATGTGGAGGTGGTAGTTCAAAAAATTTCACAATGACAGTACAAGATCCAACTATTAGGTTACCAGATTTCTGAGGGGACGGGTTAGATGATCCAGAAAAGCATTTTTTTATCTGTGAGAATATATGGGAAGAAAATAATATTACAGATGAAGATATGAAGGTTGTGTAGTTGGAAATCACATTCAGAGACTGTACATTAGACTAGTACACGGGTCTTGGAAAAAATAATCCAACAAGAACGCCTACAAATGTAGCAGAGGTGAAGACGCAATTAATCAATGAATTTGAGAAACCAAGATCAGAAGACCCGTTTATGAATTAAATGATAGAGATTAAGAAGAAACTAGGAGAATTAGTCTAGGAAGTAGACCATAAGTTAAAGAGGCTAAAATTTAAGTTAAAGTACATTATTAATTATACACATCATAGACATTTGTTGGTTAATTCTCTATTGCCACACTTGAAGTATCCTTTCAGACAACAAAAATTCCAAAGTTAGGTTGAGGCTCTGCAGGAAGGCTTACAGTTAGAATAAAATAAGTACAAGCATACAAATCTAGTTGTGGAAGAGATGAAGAAAGATCTAAAGAACTTAACATTCCAATTGAATCAGAACAAAGGAAAGGAGAAAATATAATATGTATGGTGTACAATGTGCATGACAGAAGGCCATCACAAGAATGAGTGTCCATTATTTGCACAGTATATTGGAGTGGGTATGCCAAAAACTTTAGCTTCAGGAGGACCATGGTGTGAGATTTGAAAAACACATGGGCATGATCCCTATCATTGCCCCTTGATGAAAAAGTATCAGACAATACCCAAGAACACATTTTGTAATTTTGTCAAGTCAATTGGACATCAAGACAAAGACTATAGAACCTTGGAGATAATGAAAGAAAGGATTGTAGATACATATAGGGTGCAATATGAACATGTAGCAGGTTAATTTGTGTAGCATCCACAGTACAACAATGCGCAATAGCCACAGTATAATCTCGCGTAGCAGTTTCAAGCACAACTGTAGTACAATAATGTGCAACGTTTTGGAGCACCACCGCAGTAATGTGTAGCACCATCACAGTACAATAAAATGCAATCATAGTATAATCAAGGACATAAATATAATAAAATGTGCAGAGATAATAATGGAAACAAAGGAGGCTTCAGAAGAGGAAGAGGATTTGGAGGAGGTTGAGGAGCAATTGTTTGTCATAACTGTAAAAAACCAGGGCATTATGAAAGAGACTTCCCACAACCACCTATGACAGCTATGTATTGTCACACATCAAACCATGAAACATAAGATTGTTCCACACTTTTGATAAAAATACAGGACAAGAGAAACCAAACCAATCAGAACGTGCAATGGATTGGGGTGGAAAACAAATAAGAGGATGGGAAGAAGATTAACATAGTTACTAGAGGTGGAGCTAATATAGGAGAAGATGCAGCCAAGAAGGATTAGGACCAGTACCAGTGGGTCAAGAAGAATACAACCCTTGGACATAAGTTTGATGTACGTAACGAGAAAGAGATATTCAAAGAGGCTAGTCGGGAGATTCTGAAAGAAAATATTGTGTCTACTTCAAGGACAATACCAGAAGATGATATACCAATGTATGAAATGCCTTCATTATTTGATCAGACCAATCAAGATCAGTCTTTAGAATAAATAAGTAACTTAAGAAAAATTTTGGGAGCTTTTGTCAAATTGTTGAATGATAAAAATTCCTTACAAATACTGTAGAATTTGTTAGAAAAGTGTAATTCTGGGGAAGAAGGGGTAAAAAGAGTAAATCAAGTCCGTAAGAAGAGAAGAACTAGCAGGGAATTCATATTGAATTCCAACATAGGAGATTTCAATATGGTGGATATTATACTAGACTTAGGGTCTAAAGTCAATGTTCTGCCAAAGAAGACTTGGGAAGCTATGGGAGAGCCTCAACTGGAGTATTCACCTATTCAGTTGAAGTTGGAAAATCAGCACAGAGTGGTGCCAATTGGTAGGTTGAAGGGGATTCCAGTAGATCTAGATGGTGTGTGCACCATGGCAGACTTTGAATTCATTGACATCATGGACAACACTTCTCCATATCCATCATTGTTGGTTTTGGATTGGGATTGGTTTAGAGGTAAGAGAGCCTCCTACCTTTTATGGTATGAATGACTTAGAAGATTTTTTTATGAAATTTGAACTAGAAGTAGTAGAAATTCAGAGATTACAAGTATTAGATATTTATTTAAAATTCACACCTTCCCATTGGTGGGGTACACAAAAGGAAAACATCAACAATTGGTTTCAATGCAAAAGGTTACTACGCATCAAATTCGACGTAGAGTAGGAGCATAGATATGAGGAGAAATATGAGGTATTTGGAAAACCTCAAGAACATGTAGATAAGTGCATGGTTCAATGGAGATTAGTACCACCAGAAGAATGGTAACACCATTTTATTCACACACTAGAAAGCATTCCAAATAACTAGTACACAGAACAGGAACAACATAGAGAAACTATAAACTGGGAAGAGATACAAAATAATTTTGTAGTTACATTTTCCTTTAAGCATGACAGTCTAGAGATATATACAATGATGAAAGTAGTAAGAGATAGGATATTTGAAGAACCATAATTTGAAATAATCCCATCATATCAGAAGCAATATAGACATATAGTTAAACAATTTCTACACTGTTATCATGTCACAGAAGATAATTCACACAATATACAGATCCCAGAAGTGGAAGGTGAAAGGGAAGTATAAGGTACCAAGCTAGATTCAGAATATTATGTTGCACCATTAAATATCAAAAAGGTAAACATTGGAATTGTAGAAAACCCAAATATGGCCATTATTGGATATTATTGGGATAATAATACAGTAGAAAGGATCACCGAGTTACTGCATGAGTACAATGACTTATTCCTAGCAAAATTTCTGGAGATGAAGGGATTAGTGGGAGAGCTAGGAGAGATGAAGATCCCTTTGAAGCCAGAATTCAAACCTATCAGACAAATACCTTATAGATTGAATCCAATATACAAAGAGAAGGTGAAGGATGAAATTGACAATATTCTAGAAGATGGTGCCATAGAACCTATGGAAGAATCAGAATGGATCAGTCCTATGGTAGTGTAGGAAAAGAAGCAAGGAGGGATTAGGATTTGTGTATATTTGAGAAAAATGAATGATGCTTTCCTACATGATCCTTTTCCTACCCAATTTATAGATGAAGTCTTGAAGAATATAGGGGGTCAAGAAGCTTGTTCTTTTATAGATGGATTCTCAGGATATCACCAGATAAGGATTGCACCTGAAGATAGACAGAAGACAACATTTAACATGGAATGGGGATCATTTCAGTATACATCTATTCCATTTGGATTGAAGAATGCACCAACCATTTTTTCAAGAGTACTAGTAGCAGCCTTTAAGGACTTTATTCATAAGTTTTTAGAAGTTTACTTGGATCACTGGACATTGTTTAGTTTATTGAAGGACCATGTTGCAATATTAAGGCTGATGTTAGACAAATGAAGACAATGTCATATATAGTTAAATATCAATAGATGTATTTTTAGCACACCTTTTGGGATTTTGTTAGGGCATGTGGTGTGTAAACAAGGTTTGTTAGTTGAGCCTGCTAAAATTGGTGTCATAGTTAACCCACGAAATCCAAAGTCAGTGCACTATTTGAAGAGTACATTGGGACATACAAGATATTACATGAAGTTCATAAGAGGATATGCACAGATTAATGTGTCAATGGATAATTTGTTGAAGAAGGACACTAAGTATCAGTGGAATGAGGAATGCCATCAGAGTTTGGATATTTAGAAGGAGAATATGGTCACTGTGTTTATTTTAGTGTTTCTAGTCTGGGAAAAATAATTTCATGTGCATGTGGATGCATCTGCAATACCATTAGGAGCAATATTAACCCAACCAGGAGAAGGTGATATAGACCACCCTATAGTGTTTTCCAACAGAAATTTATCAAATTTAGAACTGAATTATAACACTACAAAAAGGGAATGATTAGCTATGGTGTATGCTTTGCATAAATATAGACATTACTTGTTAGGGAAACATTTCAATATGTTTACAAATCTTTTTGCTCTGAGATATTTAGTCAATAAGCTAGTGTTAGAGTGAAGGATATGAATATGGTTACTTTTGTTCCAAGAATTTGATTTTGAAGTTGTGGTGAAGCATGGAATATTTAATGCAGGACCAGATCACCTATCTAGGATAACTATTGGAGAAGAACCTAGTAACTTGAAAGACAACTTTCTAGAAGCACAATTTTTTTTTGGTACAAATAGTTGATGAGTATTTTGCTGACATTATTGAGTTTTTGAGTACAGATTTGCACCAAGAAAATGTACTACTGTGCAGAAGAAAAAGTTGGTGTTCAGAGCTGCATATTATCAGTTGATTGCAGGTCATTTATACAAACTTGGAGCAGATAACATCTTGAGATGACGTGTGATGGATCAATAAAGGCCTATCATTTTAGCAGAGGTGCATGAAGGGATTGTTGGAGGACACTACGCAGGGAAAGATACAACACATAAGGTATTGTGTGCAGGATTATGGTGGCCAACACTTCACAAGGATTCAAAGGAATACTGTCAAAAGTGTGATGTTTGTCAAAGAGTTGGGAAGCCATCCAGGAGGGATGAAATTCCATTGAGATCTCAAGTAACTTTACAAGTGTTTGATAAATGGGAAATATATTTTGTATGCCTAATTAATCCACCGACCAGAAGATCAGGAGCCAGATAAATTATTACAATGACAGAATACTTGACCATATGGGTTGAGGCAGCACTAGTAAAGGATTGCAGAGCATAGACTGCATCACACTTTTTATTTGAACATGTAGTGACAAGGTTTGGATATCCAAGAATATCAATGAGTGATCAAGGGACTCAATTTATTAATAGTACAATTAAGGCAATGCTTGAAGAGTTTAAGATACATCATCATAAGAGAACTCCTTATCACCCTAAAGCAAATGGAATAGTGGAAGCCTTTAACAAGATTTTGGAGAATTCCTTGACAAAGATTTGTAATGTGAACAAAGATGATTTGGATTTGAAGGTATCAACAATACTTTGGGATTATAGGACTACATGTAAGAAGCTAACAAGGAAAACACCCTTTGTTAGAAAAATAGGATCGCAGAGTAATAAAATAAAACAAATGTGGAAATAAAACACAGAAGATACACAGTATAATAGAGACACAGATATACATGGTTCACCCAGTGTGGGCTATGTCCACCAGAGAAATTGCGAGGTCATTCCTTTTAATTATTAAGTAAATGAAGGGATACAACCTACAACACACTTGTTGTAACTTCCTCTTATTTCTCTCAAAGTCTCCTAACTCAACATACAATATTCGCAATCATCCATAGCTGCAATACATTTCCCTCATAAAAGAGGGTTTCCTTCTAGGGAAAAAAAACCTAACATAACTTCTATCGTCAGATCTATGACCTTATAATGAACAGTCCAGATTTACTATCAAATTACAATATACATTTACAAGGCAATTTTTCCTTCCGGGGCTTCGCCCCCGAACCCCTGTCGGGGACCCGCTTGCACCCAGAGCACCCAGCCAGGGGGATATCCTCCTCGGACCCCGCAGGAGGGGAAATCCCCCCTTCACTCCCCCACATGGAGGATTGTACATTATTTCGAGGTGTAAAGTATTCATGGGGTATAAACACGGCTAAAAACAAAGATCTTTGAATCAGGAAGATAATTAGGCTCCACAACCAACACCCTTTAGATTGGTGTATGGATAGGAATAAATCGTTCCCTTATATTATTTGATCCCAAGTATGTGCATTGCATCAACTACAAACATGACAGAAAGGGGCACAATGCAGGAAATATTGGCTCAACTGATGGAATTAGAAGAAGACATAATCATATGAGGTTTCCACTAGGAGGTAAGAAAGAGAAGGATAAAGCATGGCATGATAGACATATCAAGAAGAAGAATTTTAAGGAAGGATATATGGTTCCCCTCTATGAAAATAAGTATTTGAAGCACCTAGCGAAGCTGAGAATGCATTGGCTCGGGCCATATCAGATAAAATCTGTCACAGATGGAGTTGTTGTACAACTGCAAGACTTAGCGGGCAAGGAATTTCAAGGACTAGTGAATGGTAGTCGACTAAAAATATATAGGGACATTCAACCTACTAACTCTTAGTAGTTTCAATGTAGCAATTATAATTGTACATGTTGTAAATAGTAGGAGTTAAAAGAAGAAAATGGAAGAAAAAATAAAAAAAGAAGTAGACAGTGAGCAGCAAAAAGAAAGTCATGGCGATGAGAAATGAAGATATTGTGCATAGGGAAAATAAAACATATAGGATAAACACTACACTGAAGAAAGGAAAACATAGAGTTCAAGGAAAATGGAAAAATAACGGAAAAAGGAAAATGATGACCGAGAAACTGAAAAAGGATGAAAACATTAATAACTGCAGCTATAAAAAGGGAAAAGATAGGATAAGTTAAACACTTAGAGATTTTTGAGCAACAAATAAATTAAGAGCACAAGCAGAGGGAAATTTAGAAATAGAGACAATAATTCACGTGCAAAGCAAGCAAGATGAAACCTCCCAAAGTTGGTGGTCCCTGACAATTCGCAAGGGTGACCCGACAGATAGGGAAGAAAAAGGAAAGAATAGAAAAACAAGAAAATATCATGGAGGTGGAGGATGTTACAACATCGGATACCAAATCCATCATTCCAACAAGGGTAGAAGAATAAAAATCATCTGTAGAAGATATGGAAGTGGATCAAAGCGCAGGAAAGAAAAAATTGGACAACCCTAATGATGGGGAAAACCCTAATTTAGAAAACTCTGAAGGAGCGGAGGAGACGGAAAAATAGAGTGAGGGGACCCTAAAATAGGAAGTTGTTGCATAATAATTCATGGCCGAAGACATTATAGGTTGGCAAGAAATAGAGGGAGAAGAAGAAGAAGAAGCCGAGAAATAACTTGCAGAAGAAAACCTAGTCACAGGACAGAAAAGGAAAACACCAGGCACTCCAAGCAAACAAACCTCAATGGAGATCATGCTACCTCATATCCTAGACATCATAACTGTAGTTGAAGACATGATAGGAAAAGTAGAAAAATTGAAGTATGCAGATCATGATGTAATGGACACAACAAAGTTTCCTAACCTTGCACAGGACATTTATTTAGAGAACAAGGAGGAGGTAGGACCCGTAGGAAATCAAATTTTGGAGCTCGCACAGTGGATCACGGTATTATATAATTTGAGTATTATAAATTTGTTGGAAATAACACATTTCGGGTGCGGTAAGGACATGGGAAACTGTGTGAAACAACTACTGGCAAGGGTACATGGAGGTATCCCATGGATGGACATGTCGGTCCATATAGATGTAGACCTCATAGAAAAAAATCGTGGGGTTTCCAACCAGTGTTGTAAAACCAAAGGACTACTTGGAGAACAAAGCAAGGGACAAGGAGATTGAAAAAGAGTTCAAAGAACAGTTCAGGACAGACAAGGGAAACAAGGACATGGTGATAAAGAACATAAACAATCCTACGATGAGGTTTTCCATGAAGCTTATGGTCTGTAAACTCTTGAGGAAGTGTACAAAGGAAGAGGCATTGGAAGGAGTCATAGAAATAGCTACGCAGTGCGTAAAGGGTATAGTATTAAGTTGGGTGCCCTATTTATTGAACCAATTTTTGATAGACTACAGGGATGCACAGGATAATGGGACAAAATTCCATTACTCTTAGCTATTGATATTGGTAGCATTGGTAGGCTGGAAAGAGCCCAAGTGTTTGCAATGTTCCTATAATATATACCGCAGAAGAAAACTAACGTGTGGAGAATCCCAATTGAAGTAGTCAAGGAAAACGACAAAATCGCTAACTTTAAGGCTTCAAGACACGACATGTGGATTCAGTCCAGAAGATATCCAAACAAGAAGTGGCTAGAAATGAGGTATTGCACAACGCGGGAGTAAATAGAATGGATAGTGAAGGATTAGCCTGCGCAGTGGAAAGTCCAGTAACACAAAAGAGAGGGACAAAAACTAAGGAACAAGTAGAAGAAGGTCCATCAAGGAAGACAGGAAATCCATCATACAATACAAGGTTGCAGAGTGCAGTCAAACCTCAAGGAGTAGCGTAGTAGTCAAGAAGACAAGGAAGAAATACATTGTTTCAAGGGAAGAAGTGAAAGGATATGGAGATCAGGTAAAGGGATATAGCTCTTGTAAAAAGGTGGTATAGGATGACGAAACATAAAAAAATAAAATTGAGGTACAAACCTCAACCCCAGCCAAGAATAATACTGGAACACAGGAGGGAGAAATAAGGATGAAAATGAAGTACCATAAGAATGCTCCTATACTCACTATCACATAAGACAATGCAAAATTTGTCGTAGATAAAGTCCAATATAGAGGGGAGAATCCAATACTTACAGCAGAAATACAAAGAGAGGAAATTATAGAGAAGTTAGTAGAAGTGCATGAAATTATAAATAGGTTGTAGACAAGTACAGTGCATCATCCTACAACGTAGCGGAAAGAAAAGAATAGGAAGCACCAGTAAAGAAAGAACAAGAAGAGACAGTACATTCAATAGTATATAGCAATGACAAGTTTAAGGTCACACAGGAAATGTTGGAACTAGATGAGAACATAGTGCAAAAATAGGTGAAGGGCATAGAACATATAGAGTTGGTTTTGGCACACATACCCACAAAGGTGTTATATGGGTTACAGACGAGTGTGATGTAGGAGGTCTAGTCTAGAGCTAGAGTGGATTCCACCAACCTAGAGATCAACATGGAGGTTAAGGATATATTACAAGTAACTTGTGAGAAAATAACATTGGAGGAGGAGAAACAATGCGCAAAAAAACTAGAGAAGAAACTTTTAGAAGTATACAACAACATACCAGACTGTGTGCAAGAACCAGAGGTCACAACAGAAGAAACGATACAAAATATTGTGCAAAAAATGGAGAGATATAAGCAAGAGATATCAAGGTTAATAGAAAAATTGACTCCAATCACACCCCCATAAGTGAGGGAACAGAGAGAGAAGGAGGCTACTACGCACATAGATAGAATAGTGCTGGAAGAAGATGAGAGGATACATCAACTGGATCAAAGACAGGAAAAGGTGCAAAGAAGTACATGATTTAAAATAGAGGCAGAAAACAATGGCCACCATGGAAAGGATGAAGAGCACGCAGGAGATGTAGAACTTGCAAGTAGAACTGAAACAAGTACAAGGATAAAAACAAGCAAGGCAGGCTCAATTGGATCCATTGCAGCAAGAGGCCAAAAGAATGATAGAAGAAATGAAAACAAAGAAAGGAATACTATCACAGGCACATGAAAAAAGCAGGGAAGTGTTGAAAGATCACATCACAACATAGGACGTGGAGATAGTGGCAACAAAGAGTGTGTAGGAAAAGCAGAAAGTGGAAAATTTGGCAAAGAAGTTTCATGCACTAGAGGTAGCGCTGAAGCAAGTGAACTAAACCTAAGTGGCTCAGGACGAGCCACATATTAGTGTTGGGGACCTGTTGGAGTAGGCATTTTTGGTAGTTGAGTGTAGAATGGACCAAAGGAAGCATCATGCACCAGAAAAGAAGAAAGATAAAGCGTGACAAAGGACAAAGGAAGCAACGCATCGAGAAATAAGGAAGTCAAAGCAAGGATGAAGACCAACCACGCGGAAGGAAGTTGGAATGTGGGAAAGTGGAGTCCGCTTAGGGTTAGTATTTTTTTCAATGTAAGGTTTTTTACACTCTTTTTGTAGTATAAATAGAGGATGTATGAGGTAGATGGAGGTATCTTTTGGAGGTATCATCATATCTTATCTTTTCATGTTTGTTTTGAGAGAGAGAACTTACTTTTGGAGATTCCTTTTTGAGTCTGAGGTTTTGAGTTGTGGAGATCAGATGGAGTCAATGTTGAGATGTAACTGAGGGTCAGGTCGCAAGCTATGGAGCTTGGTGAGACATTGGTTAGCCTCATGTGAACTATCCTTAAACCTATGATGTAATGCGCATAATGTTATTTTGATGGAGAATAAGAAATACACATAATATCTTTGTGGATGTATCCTAGGGGGTGAACCACGGTACAATGGTGTGCTTATGTGTGATGTGTTCCTTTTATATGATTTATAATGAATGAATGGTTAGATGAATTCCTCTGTTAGGTTTTATTTACAACACACACTAGTATTATGAAATTTTTTGAATGTATAAAATGATGGATCTGATAAATTTTATGCATGTTAAAGTAGAACAATAGTAAAAAGAACATCCCCAATCCCTTCCATGACTGTAGACATCTGCATCCTACATTCACCCATAAACCATCTCGGGTGAGACTGCACTTTGCACTGTGTGTGGTGTAGCCTTCTAGTTTACCAAAAGAGTTAATGGTGAAAATGGTTTTGTTGGAGAACTAAGGTAGAACCCAAGTCATCCCATACATCCAACAAAAATCCCTATACATGTGGTCTCCCTCACATACCAAAAATTTGATGGCTTGTTGTCTTGGTATTTTCTCAAATGAATATATCATCTTGGGATCATTTTGTGTTGACTTTCCGTTTTTATATGCTTGATAGCTATTTTTTTTTAAAAGGTGGCTCAAAACCTTTCTTTCTTTTCTCCATATCGCATTTCTTCTTGTCATCCCAAGCCTTTTGGAAAGTGGGTCTTACTCTATTATGATCATAAAGGTAATTTTATTTCCTTATGGTCTCTTCCAATGTCCCAGGCTCATCATAATGTATCTTATCATTGTAGAAAGAAGGTATTCCACTTATAAATATTTTAATTTTAACCTTCTCATCCTTTATGAAGCCAACATTCTTTGGTAATTCAAATAACCTCCTCTCATACTTCTCCATTGTCATGATTACAAGCTTGAGTTCAAATAAATCTTTCATATTATTATCATAATAATTATCTGATAAGTATTGCTGCTAGAAATATCCCTTAAAATTCCTCCATGACATCCTCTTCTCATCAATGTGCTTAACCTAATTGAGTTGATCCTACCACATGGATTATTTTCCTTGAAGGTGGTAGGTTGCAATTATGGATTTTACATTTAATGAGTAATCATGCAACTAGAAAGGTTTCCTCATTCCCAACAACCAGTATTCATCCTCTTCTCCCTTTCTGTGTTCTCCATCAAAAGTTGGTGGCTTGAGCCGCCTGAGCTCCCATTGAAAAATATATGAATTGGTCCTTCTCCTCTTCTTTATGATAGAGGACACACTTGGGCTTATTTCTATCCCTAAACATGCATGTTCTCTTCTATTCTATTGTCCTGGTCAATGATGATTCCTACTCACACTCCTTGATTTCCTATATTCCATGTATTCATCCCTCATATCATGAGATCTGGATGTTTCCACTTGCCTAACATTAACTACTTGTTTTTTTCCAGAATCCCTATTGACTTGTCTCTGTAGCATATTCAAACTCTATAGAGGCTTCTCTTGAGCCTTCATCATATTTTCATTGTCTTCCCTATAGCTCTACACTTCTCTCTGCAAGCTTCTCATATTTTTAACTAACTCTGTAGGCTCCAACCTACTCCTTATTCCATTGGATTGAGTCTCTGCATTTCCCATGCTGACATGTAGACCTATGACCTATTCCTCATCATTGTAAGACCCTTGGGTATCCTCCATGTATCTAGTTCTAATATAGGAACCAAATATTCTTTCATGTACCTTTAATTCTGCAAGAAATATGCATGTAATAATTATTGTTAGAAGCATGCATATTGTAAAACATTTCATTAATTAGATTACAGGTAATTATTCAATTGAATTTATGAGACATATCGATGCCTTGGAATTCAATTCTAATTGTTTAGATAAACTTTCCTTTGAATTATCTTTCCAATGATCATACTCATGCCTTATTCTGAGTTCCAATCTAAAAGTTACAGCCTTCTGAAGTTTGAAATTTCTTTTAATTCAACTGTGCTATGTTTTCATTGTTGCAATTTATGAGACCATTTTGTGCCACCTGTAGAAGAAAATTGGTTAGGAATCAGAAAAAAAAAAAAATTATCAAGTGCAAATAGAATTTATGATTGTTAATATATAACATATTTCGAATTTGAAATTTGATGCTCTTGTCAAATTTTGTATAAATCTGGAATTGATGGATGTGCTTTTGCACTCTCCATACTTGTAAATTTTAGCCAAAATTGGCCATCTCCCAAACAGAGAAAAAATGGAAAAAATTGTCTCAAGACAAAGTTCTCCATATCGATGTGTACGTAAAAATTTGACTAAATGATTTTTTCCACATTTGTGATCTGGGGTCCCTTTTCCTCCTCCAAAGATTCCAAAAATCCCTGAAACATGCCCAAGGGTAGTGGATTTTTCCCGACTTGGGTTTCCCCACACCAACTCCTTCTACATTTTGCTAGGATCCAAAATGGGTATCTTCATGCCTTCTTTTGAACTCCCTATAAAATTTTCATCTTTGTATGGGTGTTGGCTATTATGGGTTGACCCAGGTTTTAACTACATGATTACCAACTTCCCTTCTTCCATTGGCCCTTCTGGATACCAGAAGGAAACACAGTGCACAAAGTTCACTACATAGTCTCACCCGAGATGGCTTCAATGGGTGGCTACAGGAATCATATGTCTACAACCATGGGATGGGATGTGTTTCTTTCTTAGGTCCATTATATTTACTCAATTGTTACCCCTAGAATATTCCTTCATGATGCTACCCTAGAAGGATCCTAGTGTTGATCAATGACACACTACTCCAACAAGATTCCATGAACCATTATACCAGCATATACCAAATGACATCTATTCTTTTACTATCACATAATATTTAGATCTGCATACTAACTATGGCATACATCCATTAGTGTTGTTCTACAGATTTCATTAGTTATTCCTAGTGCACAGTATTATTTCCTTTATCATTTTAACATGTTCAACATAAAACTCATTAAATCAAATATAATCAACAGTACTGCAAACAATCACACATAACCCAGATATATCGTGGTTCACCCCCTCTCAGGGATACATCCACAAAGATGAGTTGTTTTAGCTCTTTATTATTATTCATGCAAAATCTAGTGTCGTGCATTGTACATTTCTTCCTCCATTACAATAGATCTCCATAGATCACAATAGTCCTCACAAGACTGGGAACTTCTAACTAAAAACCCAACCAAGAAACAAATAAAAATTGAACTAACTATTTTAACAATCCTAATACATTCTACTTATACAAAAAAATGGGACAAAGCCCTTACAAAAACCTAACCCTAAGTGGATTAGTCTTGTCCACTTTCTACTGAGTTAATCTCGGCTGGTCCACAATCTAATCATTCTCCAAGTCAACGCTTGTCCACTTTCCAACTGATATGTAGTAGTTTGTCCACTTTGTAACTGCTTTTCCTTGGCATTGGTTTTCTTCTTCTTTCGACGCTTCTTTTCCTCTATTTTCAGCATGCTCCCCATTTTCCGGCGCTGCCTCGATTTCTTCAAAATTCCTTGATTTTATTCCAAAATTGGCTTGCACCAACAAGCCCCCAACACTGACATAGTAACTCATCCTGAGTCACTAACTGACTACTGCATATTTCACTGTCTGTGCCAGTGCTTCATATATTTATGTTGCTCGTTGGCATTGCACCTGAGCCTAGTTTCTCTTCTCCAACATGACTTCTACCATCTGCGTGGTGACTGTAGGTTTCAATATTTATCCTCCCTCCAAGCCTATCTGCTCTACCCTTTATTTTTCTATGTTGATATCCATGATGAGATGTTTATCCTTTTCTTGCAGAGGCTCCAACTGAGCCTGCCTTGCAATATTTTATGCTAGCACTGCCTTTTCTTTTGACTGCAAACTCTTCATTTCTGCAGCTATATTATTTTTTTCTGGTAGTGACATTGTCTTATATCTCTGTTTCAAGTCTTCCATTGATGCGTGGACCCTATCCTCCTTTCCTTGCAGCTCCTGAAAGGTTCCATCTTCTTGTAACTCTGTCCATATTTGGCCACTTTTTTCCAACAACTATGTCATCTTATGTATAGTCTGCGCTATATTCTCTGCATATTCTATTGCATCTTACTCTCATTTCACTCTTACTTATGGAGGAGTAGCGGGTATTGTGCGCTCCTCCAACACCTTTATTTGGCTCTTGTATTGTTCCAATTCCTGATAAATTTTCTTCATATTTTCTTCCGATGACGCTTCCTCTGATCTTGCATTGTCCAGGATGGTTTGAAAGACTGAGCCAATATGTTTCTCCATCTCTTCCAATTTCTGTTGCGCTATATTCTTCTCCTGGCCTTCTTGGCTAACTACTTCCTTCAATGAGATGTTATCTTCCTCAGATATTTGTAGATTTTTCGCATCCGACCTTTCTCTGAAGTGAATTTCATGCGCGACACTAATCTATAATTTTTACAATGCTTTTGTCGGGACCTTGTGAAATGCCAAGTCCAATGTCTTTATCTCCTTTAGGGGCTTATATGTTGCCTCCTCATCAATATACAACATATCAGGTGTTATAATGAAGTTTTCACTCCTCTACGTCATGATCTAGATTGTTTCCCCTGTTGGCACTCCTTCCATAGTATTCACTGGTGTGTCTTTCTGTTGCTTCTCTACACTAATATTTAATTTTTCCAATGCAGATTTTGCCTCCTGCACCTGCTAAAAAATTGAAGCCTTATGCTTCTCGGCATTCTCCCAAACCTTTGATACTTGATCTTCAATTGATGTGGCTAATAGTTCGACATTAGTTTTTGTTAGTGATGTGTGAGGTGGTGTTTTGTGTGCCTTCTCCTTCTTCCTAGAGCCACTTTCTTGCTCCCATTTTCTCTTCTTTTGGGCATCTGATGGCTCAAATGTCTCTAGCATATGTGTATCCATGCTTGTCCCCTGCCCAATTTCTTCCTCCACAGGTATATATTTTGTCTATGTCCTTTCTTCTTCTGTGTGCACCTGTTCTCTTGTAACTCTCGGTATCTATCATGTGCGTGGTGGGACTTGTGTGGAACCACCCTATGATTTCTTTTGTGTCATGTGATTCTTTTGAATTGGGGTTCTTTCCCCCACTGGACCTTGTGTTGTCTTCTTCTTCTTCTTGGCACCATTTATGCCTATCTATTGCGTGAGGACTATTATGTCCTGCATCTGATTCCATACTGTTGGCACTGTCTTTGGAATTGTTGGCACCTTCCATTCATCAGGACACTCCTGGACCTCCATTTGTATATCTTGTGTTCTCACACAATATCTTAGTTGTATACAATCCTTTGTTGGATCCCTCTTCTCCTGCAACCACGTGCTATGACGCATTGCCTGAAAGTTGGAAATGTGTCCAAACTCTTGGACTGTCTCTAGTGAAATCCTCCACGTGTTGGTTAAGTGGTTCTGGATCTCTTAAAGGTATAGAGTGAATACATCGATGTTCACTCTCTTCATCTTTGGGTCTATTGTGCTCCTTAAGGAAGTGTATCGGGTTGCACCATAGTTTCCTACTCTCTGAAGGAACATATTATACATTAGTTCTTGCCAACCTACAAGTGAAATGAGGATGAGTAGCCACGTGTAGTGTAACTCATAGCCCCAATATTGTGTATCCTTACAGTCTTCCAATAAATAATTGAGTAAATAAGCGGCCCAATTCATCGAGCTCCCCTTCACACACTGCACTGCAACCGCTACCACTCCTACTGGTACTTCTTCCTTTCTACATTTGTGCATTAATTTTAAACCTAGAAGCCTTGTAGCAAATCTCATCCCAGGATCATTTATGTCAATGATCTTGATTCCCATATTTCCTCTTTTCGTGCCATATTTCACCTTGATTTCTTCGAAGATGGCCTTTGCCTTATTTTTATCCTCCAGATATTGTTTTGGCTTCTCCCCATCCCTGGGTAGCCCAGTAATAGCTGCGATCAAATCCACATTGATAGGCACTAGCCTATCCATCCATAAAACACCTCCATGCACCCTTGCCAAGAGTTTTTTCACACATCCATTGATATGTTTACCATGCCCAAAGTGTGGTATATCTAGAAAATTCATAATCTCTGTGTTGTAGAGCCCCAAGATCTATTGCACAGGTTCCAATAGTGGTGCACCTGATGGTCCCTCTCCTTCACATTCCATATAATTGTTTTTTGCCAAATCTGAGAATTTAATGGTGCCTGCTACGTCATGATCTGACTACTTCATAGTGTTTACTCCTCCTATCATTTCATTGTTTTATTTTACTCCCTCTGGTATTTTCTTCATTACTATTCCCACCTCCTCCTGTGTGCACAGTATTCCTTGCGCACTACTTTAAACCTAAGTTTTCTTTTTCCCTTGTGGGGATGACGCCCCAACCTCTGGTACGCCCTCTTTCTCTATTTCTTATTCTTCTTCCGGCTCTAGGCCCTACTGTGTTGAACCCATGGACTATTCTTCATGTTGTGTCCATTTTCATCTCGTCACGTTAGACTTTGTCCTTTTCATGTCTTCCTCAAGCTGCCCAGCCTCCTGTTACGGGTTTTTTTCCTCCTCAACTTGCATTCCAGTTGGATCATATTATGGTGTATGGTTTCATCCACATCAACGTCTGTCAGCATGTCTTCTATCCCTGTTTGCACTTCTCAAGCATTGTTTATTTTGTTTCGACCGACCCTACTCGGCGCTCTAACTCGCAGTGGCAACATCTTGCTAAAATCTAGACTCCTGGGCTACGAATCTCAATGTCCTATCAAGAACTCTCACTCTTTCGTGCTTAGGGTTCACTCTTCTCTCTTCTCCTTTGAAAAACACAAATGACTGCATTACCCCATTTTTCTAACTTTATAGTGGGACAATGTACTGACCGTTGTTCTGCACCGATAGTTTTCACTTTTTTACTTTTTCCTATGCGCTACACTTTTGTATCTGTCAGCTACTTTCTAGTGCGTAGTGTCTTCAACACTACTTTTTCTGTGGTGCACTGTTAATGATAACAATTCTATTACATCCAAAACCTTCCAATATTCTCCTATCTTTTTGTCTTTTTGTTAAATTTATTCTTTTTATGCTTTTTTGTCTGTTTCTTCTAACATCTACTATATACAATATGTACAATCATACATCATCTTTGTGTTTTTACCTCAGGTTCTTAGGTCTATTGTCTTGATACAACTTCAATAAAATACCATTCACTAGTCCTCTGAGATTCTTCCCTACAAGATATTTCAGTTTCACAACACCTCCATTTGTGATGGCCTCTACATGATAAGGCCCCAACCAGTGCATCTTGAACTTCCCAGGGTGTTGTAGATACATGTTTTCATAAAGGAGAACTAGATCTCCTTCCTTAAATATTTTCTTCTTTATGTTCCTATCATGCCAAGATTTGTCCTTCACTTTTTGTACCTCCTGGTGAAATCCTGCTAAAATTATGTCTTCTTCCAGCTCCATCAGTTGATCCAGTATTTTCTATGCAACACATTCTTCTATCATGTTGGTGATTGTTGCAATGCGCAAACTAGGTACTAAATAATCCAATGGAACCACTGCTTCTTGTCCATACACCAGTATAAATGGTGTTTGTCCTATAAGATTCTTGCATGTAGTCCTGTAAGCCCATGATAATGTGCATACCTTCAAATCCCAATCATCCCTATTCACATTGCAAATATTTGTCAATGCATTTTCTAGAATCTTGTTAAAAGCTTATACTGTACCATTTTCCTGGGGATGGTAAGGTGTGTTCTTCTGATGATGTATCTTGAATTTTTTTGTCATATCTCTGATTGTATTGTTAATAAAATGAGTCACCTAATCACTTAACAAAATTCTAGGACATCCAAATTTGGTCACCACGTTCTCAAAGAGAAACCACGTTGTAGTTTCTGCACTGAAATCCTTCATTGGGGTTGCTTCTTCCCATCTGGTTAAGTATTATGTCATAGTAATGATGTACCTAGATCCTGACCTCCTTGTTGGTGGGTTGATGGGTCCAATTAAATCAACAACCCATTTATCAAAATACTTGTAAAGTTGCTTGGGGCATAAGTGGCATTTCATCCCTTCTGGATGGTTTTCTCACCCTCTAACAGACATCATAGGTCTAACATTATTCCTTTACATCCTTATGTTCTGTAGGACACCATAATCATGCACACAACACCTTTTGTGTTGTAGGATTTCCTACATAGTTCCCTCCATCTATGCCTTCATGTGCTTCTGCTAACACCATGGAGCGTTCATGCTCCATCACACATCTTCTCAGAATTCCATCTGTGCCTAAATTGTATAAATGACCTACAATCAGTTGATAGTGTGCAATACGCACTACCAATTGGTTTTTCTACACGGTAGTAAATTCCTTGGGAGCCATTCCTCTGCTTAAAAATCCAACAATATCAGCAAAATAATCGTCAAAAATCTGAACAGAAAATAAGTTAGCATCAGGAAAATTCTCCTCCAAGTTCTTTGGCTCCTCTCCATTAGTAATTCTTGATAGATGATCTGGTCCTACATTCAGCTTCCATGGTTTTACTATGATTTCACAATCAAATTCCTGAAACAATAATAACCATCTACAGATCCTCCTTGTTGCGTCCCTTTTGTCACCTAAATGAGCAAAATAAGGATGCTTACAAGTCCAGTTGGGTTAGATGGACAAGACAATAGTGAATGCAAGAGTTAGAAACATCAAGCATAAAAAATAAACAAAGACCTAAGCTAATAACAATAAAAGAAACTAAACTAGAGTGCATAAGAGAAACTAAACAATAATTAAACAACATGCATACCACCAATGGATAAGTTGTATTAGCGGGAAAACACCAAAGAGAAAAGGATACTTATGGGTTCCCTCTTTCTCCAAGGGAGGGCTCTTGAACCCCAAATGATTGAGCTCTTCTTATAAGTAACAAACTACAAGGAAATGGTGAAGAAATCCAAAGCTCATTCACTCAAGAGGTGATGTGAATAGATAAATGAGATGGTGCTTATATGCTCTTGATGAGAAAAGACGATCCTCCAAGAAAATATAGGCATCATAACAATATATATGAATTCCTTGGAAATATAGTGCACCCATGGCCTCTTTTTATAGCAAAGTTTTGAGGCATTACTCAACTAGTCTTTAGTGTGAACAAGGGGCTCTTTAGGGCACCCTTAGGTCTTTGACCAGCCCCCCACTTGGATTTGGGTGTCAAATAGACTTGGGAGATGAAACAGAAGTGGGTGGAAGGCTGACCAAAATCATAAATGCTCTATTCTAAGGTGTGTGTGGCTTTTTGCATCCACAGTCGTGCATCGGGCGCATGTGCGCTTTTCCGTAGTTTTTCAACTGTCTCACATGCACGCGCTTCCTTTGTATCTTTAGTGCATGCTAATTTTATAACCACTTGTATAGCTTTGTGCCCTTTGGAAATGCATTTTTTGGGCCATGGATGAACTAATATGTGTTTTGGAGATGTTGGATTCCTATAACCATTTGCAGACAAAATTTCAGTGATAACAGATGCCCACTGATGTATGAGGTTAGGAGCATATGTATAGCCGAAATACATCAATGTTTCTTCTACTAAGAGTACCTATGTAAGAAAGAGTGTTGAGGGGAGTGTCAAAAGAGACCCATTGGAGGGAGAGGGGAACCTTTAGGACCCAAACCTTTTGCAAGGTGTGGAAAAAAAATAAAACTGTGTACAAATGAGGTGGGCATGCCCCATGCTCGTGTCATGTAACTCAAAAATGTGTAAGACAGTAACTGAAGTTGTAGGTTGACATAGATAACTGCAATGCCCTCTGGGGCGGTTTGATAATGGAAGAGGAAATTTTTGATGATGAACAAACTCTAAAAAGAGGTGATGACACATGTAAGAAGTGTCGATGATACACAGGCATGCATAGCCTATCAAATTTTAGAGGTCTTCGGCAAAGATAAAATGACTGCAAATAGTTGCAAAGTAAGACCCACCATAGCATGAGATGGTATTGAAGTCGAATGCTATGGGGGTCAATGATAGTAGAGAGTAATGATGGTTCTCTCTGTGTCATCTGAGACTCCTCATTGTAAAGGTAATGAGAGCCAAGATACCATCGCCCTTCTAGAAACTATGTCGATGTCGACAGAAAGGGAGATGTGACTCCAAAAGGGATTTATGAAATCCATTGGATGAAATCAGGAACTGATGAGGTAAATGGGTGAGGTCAAGATGTGGTGAGACTCAAGACTACCCTTGGTTGGGGATATATATGAAGTATGAGTGGCAGCAACCGTGAAACTGAGTCTAGTGTCAGGGGGACGACTAGACGTGGGTTAAGTTGTGCCAAAGGCGGGACAAAGTGAACAAACTTAGAGATCAGGGGTACATGGACTATGGGATACTTGGGGGTTTTTGGACGATGTCAACAGGAGTAGAAGATAATGAATTCCCCAACCAAGGGTGACATGGGTTGCTTTTTCCAGGAAAAGAAGGTCTCCAAGTGTGACGATAAAAATCTATGTAAATGTTGGAAACAAAGGCTCTTTACAATTACCAAATGAATAAAGAATCAGTTGGGACAAGTGTACAGATACAGAAAAGGGTGCCCCAGTGTAAGATGGCTTGGTCAGTGAGGGATCAAGTAGCTGTGGAAAATAGGTGGAGGGTGGGGGGGGCTAGAGGTGGGTTTCTGTATGAGGTAAATGAGTGGAGGACAATCTATAGATGGGAAAACTGATGGTGGATGACATGGAGGGCTAATGATACTGCAGAGGTGCAGTCAAATGTGAATCATAATGAGATTACGTGGGATTTTTTTATGGGGAAGCTAGCAAAATAAGGAGAAGGAGCATGTGGCTGAATCTCGGGAATGCAAAGACTATTAGGACTCACAGCCCTAGGGGGTGAAAACAGCATGAGTTTCAAAGTGCCAAAGGGGACTACGATGGAGACAAATCATGTGGGAGAGAGTGTTATCGGTTGACAGTACTGAAATGGATTGGAGGTGTAAGTACTGTAGATCCGGATGGGGGGACCCTAGAGAAAAATATCGGAGGGTGTGATTGGGAGATGCAATTGATATTTATAGGGAATCGATCATATACTTGAAAAGGCCATGTATTGATTGGTGATGACCAAGTACCTACACATATTAAAACTAAATACCCGACGTGAACAATGTCTGAAGATAAAGAACGTATAACAGTTATGTGATAATGTTGAACATGAGCATGCGTACCTGAGCATGATGTGAGAAAAATACTCCTCGGGGGTCGAGGACGGATGGAGGCCCGAGGAGTGTGACTGTGTAGCTGGTAGGATCTTGATCCCATGGCTGAAGATGGATTGGAAAATGGACGCTTGGAGCTCCAGAAAAGGATCTTGGAAGTTTGGCAAAGGGACTATATATAGTTGTAGGGCCCACAATGCCACCTCATTTGTACCTATTGTAGTAGTGATTGGACGAGAGATTTCAGAGGAAATTTGGAGATTCTGGGAGATCAATCCAGTCGATTTAGGATCAAAAAGTGTCAAGTTAGTGGTCGTATCCTCCTACATAGTAAGCAGGATTTATTTTTTGGGCAGGGTGATTATGGATGGCTGTACAGGGGGGTTTGTGAGGGTGGGCCCCCCAGTGCATGGGCGATCGAATAATTTACATGCACTAGTGTGCAACTGTAATTGGGACAGTCGTGCACGGGAGTGCATAAATGGGGAAAATAGGCACGCATTCGATGCACACCTGTTCAGGGCACAACAACACATGCATGCACGGCTATGTTCCTAATAGTTGTGCATGTATGCGCAACTGTGTAGTAAACAAACGCACTTAAATGTGCATCTGTGTGTGTGACAAGGGCGCATGGGTGCACCCCTGTATTGTTGAAAGGCACACATGAGTGCATGATTATGGGATAAAAAGGCATGCATAGGTGTGCACCTGTGGGGAAAAAATCTGTGCCCTTGAGGCAAAGCTGAAGGGTGCAAAAACTTATCTTTTTGGAGATTTTTTGTGTTTTTATGGGTTGTGATGGCTAATCAAATATTGTACTTATGGATGCAGGTGACTAGTTGACGATGCCAGTCCACTGGAGGGAGAGGGAATGGGCATGTCTAAGAGAGACTGTGAGGGATGAGGAGCCGGTTTTACGGGGCCCTTTGATAGCCTGTGGGTTGCTGAAGTTTTTTGAGTGTTTACTAGTGCAGGCACAGGAGTACCTGTTGCAGTTCTTAATTTTGATGTGGAGTCCAGATCTGAAGTGTTTCATTGTACGAGGTGATCATCTTATATTCTCCATGATGGAGGATGTGTATTTTTTTACTGGGCTCCCTTTTCAGAGAACTCTGTTACTGGCGAAGCCCATGTTACCTAGGGATGGGCAGTTGGTTGTTTTATCCCAAACCTACTGTAGTGGAGAGGACTTTATGTTGGGATCCATGGTGAGGATAGGGGCGATGGACACCCTTGTGTATCGGTGCATTGCATCGATTATTATGAGAGTGTATGGATCTCTCGCTACTCAGTGGATCAGTGAGGGTCAGCTGAGGATCATGCAGAGGGCACTGAGCAGGGAGCACTTTGCCTGGGGTTTGATGTTACATGCCAAGATGGTGGGGCAGCTCAAGAGATGTCGGGCTGCTGACTCAGGGGAGTTTTCCTTTGGGTCCATATTGGTAGTGTCTTTTTTGGAGAGGGTGCCCATGCTACACTCTAGAGTGTTATTGGACGCACCTGGTGCACGAGAGTCGTGAACTGAGGTGGTGGGCGGCGATTTTGGTTCGTCACGGGGGTGAGGAGGGTGGCCATTATTTTACAGCTGATCTTGCAAAAGTGTGGAATCAAATGCCACAGATCATACTCTAGTTCCCCTATAGTGGGATGGACTTCCGGGATGACCCAGAGATGGTGCTACCCCCTAGAGAGTTTTTTGACTGTAGAGGTATGTGATGTTTTGATGGTTTTTGATTTTGGATAGTATAGCATATTTTTTATGTATGGATGGATGTTGATGCTATCACTTGTTTGTTGTGTGTGCAGATGTGGGACATCACGGGTGAGAGGTTGAGATGGTCTGAGCGCAGGCTCATTAGGGGCCTGTGAGACCACCATAGGGAGAGACGCAGGCAAGGGAGAGACGACAGAGGGATGAGGCTATCATGGGGCCAGCCAATGATGAGAGAGCAGGTAGGAGATGTCGTTATGATGACCCGTGTGCAGGGCCTTCACATGCTCCTCCGACGAGGGTCGAGGGAGAGTTTGAGGATTTTTGCCACCGATTGGAGGCGGTATTACAAGGAGTGCTTGAGGGCATGTGGGTGCGTATCTAGGATGAGGGAGTCCTAGTGTGTGGGCCTTATGGTGGATTCGCGGACCCTGATCCGTAGAGCAGTTGTAACAAGGGCGACAATGACTAGGCGATTTCCCCCACGGCCTGAGGGACCCATAGCTGGTGGGGTACCTCCTCCAGAAAGAGGACCAGGTGGTGGAGCTCTAGAGGCACCATGAGCACCTCTGTATATGTATTTTTGTATTTATATAGGTTTGTGAGCCCATTTTGTATGTGTTGTGACACCGATTTTTATATGTATAGGGGTGAGGCAGTTCACTCGCCTACGGATGTACTATTTTTTTGTAAACATTGTTGGCATATTGATCGATATATATAGATGGAGATACATTTTGGATCTATATGATGTTCACATGTGATGATGATTTTTAATGCCTTTAATGATGTCTAATCTATATGTTATGACAGAATTTGTGATGATTTATGTATGTGTGATGGTATCTTGATGTGATTGTTCGACAACACAGGTATTCCAACAGAGGACGAACACCTTCAGTAACCACTCACATAACTAGATCAAAGATCAACACACTGATGTTTTCACGTGGTAAAACCCCTACGGGGA
>JZKD02S0016696.1:258110-284222 GCA_000966675.3 Picea glauca
TCCTAACTACAAATGCATACTAATGCATACTAAAGAAACACACTTTTACCTAACGACATATTAGACCAAGTAGATCTTAACTAACTCCTAAGTGTCTAAATATCCTAACAGTGATACATGAAAATCTAATACTAGGTGAGCCATATTATCTGTTATTTGATTAAAATGTCTTGGAATATGTGTAAGAGGCAAGGATCGTAGACACGGTAAACATTGTTGAGTTGAAGGAAAATGAGTTGTGAATCGAGTAAGACGCTAAGGTGGCGGATATGGCCATGACTGGCCTCAGCGAGGAGGCCAATGAAGGCAGTGTATTATGCTTGGTTATTGGTTGTTGAGCCCAAACATATGCCACTAGAGTGGAGTAGCTCATGTGAGGGGGAATAGAGGGCCCAAGTAGCTGAAGTGAGATTTTGTGTCCATCGGCTAGCTTCGTTGGCATAACCAATGTGGTAGGTCAATGGAGGAGGCATATGTCAAGGAAATAAATGGTAGTTTAGACGCAAGGCATGGAGGTAATAAAGAAGATTAAAAACTCTACAAAAATGTGTACAAAAATGAAGAAGCCTAGTGTAGAATGGCTACGCTTAGGCGTAAAATTTCTTTAAGTACAACCCATTGACGGGTTCTTTGAGAGGGTGGCCTTATGGAGAGGCTAGGATGTATGTGCCTTTAGTGAGGCAATGTTGGATTATGTATATAATTTTATATCCAAATAATAATTAAATTAATTATTATATAATTTTATATCCAAATAATAATTAAATTAAAGTTTTAAAAAAATATACATACATTAATTAAAATATATCTAGATTATTATATGTAAGGTCCATGCCATAGTGACTCGAATTTTCCATGGTTGAGGGTATCGTGAGTGATATTGTAAGCAAGGACAACGTCACCTTCGTTGAATGATCGAAGGTTGACATGGCGATAAAAAGTGGCCTTTGACCATTTTTTGGCTGCTTCATTGTTCTGTAACAAAGACCTACGGTCTTCATCCAGTGACTCTAAGTTCATCAAACGTTGTTCCATTGGAGCAGTGTCAAGTAATATCTCAATAGTGGTGCGTAAGGTGGGGATTTCATACTCGATGGGGAGAGTGACCTCGACCCCATGGATGAGATTAAATGGTGTGAAACTAGTGGCAGTTTTGACAGTCGTGAGATAAGCCCATAGTGCGGAAAACAACATTTGGTGCCAATTGGTATTATGTTTGTTAACCATGAGCTGCAACATGGTTTTGAGGACCTTGTTGACCACCTCTACCTATCTGTTGGACTAAGGGTAGTATGGAGAGGAGAATTCATGGGAGAATCCTAACCTGGAGGAGAGTTCGATGAAAATCTCATTCTCGAAGTGTTTCCCATGATCGGAGACTAACTGTAATGGGAATCTGAAGCGGGAGATGACATGGTTAAAGAAAAAATGTGTTGCAGTGTCAGTGGTGTTGTTGAAGGTAAGAATGGCTTCATCCCACTTGGTGAAGTAATCGACTGCAACGAAGATGTATTTTTGTGCATTGCTAGATGGAGGGTTGCAAATCATGAAGTCTATGCCCCATTTGCAAAAGGGGTTGGCAGTAATGAATAGGTGGAGAAGAATGGGTGGTGTTCTAGCTTTGCTGGAATATAGATGACATTTTTCATAGCGCTTCACAACGTGGATGCAATCGTGGAACAATGTGGGCCAAAAGTAGCCTGCTCGAATGATTTTCTAGGAAATGGACATCGCTGAGAGGTGGCCACCACAGACATCTCTATGGCAGTCATTCAAGTCTCTATCGACTTTGTTGATAGTCAAACATTGACAAATTATGGTGTCGACCCCTCATCGATATAAGATATCATCGATACGGAGGTAGTGGGGGGCCTGGTGTTGAATATGTCAACGATCATCTTGGAAAAGGTGGTTTCCAAACTTCTTGTGTTTGGAGGTAAACGAGGAGATCGACATACCATGGATCATCTGAGGGGATGTAAAACAGATGTTCAGAGGTATACGAGGAGATCGTCGTAGCAGTTATCGTCCGAGGGGATGTAAAATAGATGTTCATTAGGGAAGTCTGTATTGACAGGAGAAATGGTAGTAGAGGAGGGGAATATCATAATGAGTTTGGCGAGGATGAGGGATTTCTTGCTCTTAGGTGTTGAAAATTCGAGGTCATACTCCTGAAGGATGACGATCCATTGGGAAAATTTACCATTAATTTGTTGGCAACCGAACAAATATTGCATGGGGTTGGAATCAGCTACGAATTTGGTAGTTTGAAGCAGAATGTAATGGCGCAGTTTCTGGAATGCAAGGACAACTGCAAGGGTAAGTTTTTCTTCGTGATTGTGTTTAAATGGTGGTCCTAAAAGATTTTTTCTAATGTAGTAAATTACATGCTCATGGTCGTCATCCCCTAGTTGGATGAGAACTCCTGCTACTGAGACGGTTGAGGCTGCTAGGTAGAGGATGTAGTCGCAGTCATAGTCGGGTGGGATAATCAATGGGGCATTGGAGAGTGCTACTTTCATATCATCAAAAGTGTTTTCGGCATGTTCATCCCATTGGAATGGGATTTCGTGGCATAGTAAGCGAAGGAATCCATGTGCGCGAGTGGCGTAATCTAGGACAAAGCATCCTAGAAAGTTAGCTTTGCCTTGTAGGCTCTGCAGTTGGCGTAAATTATGTGGTGGGGGAAGTTTTGTGATGGCTTGGACCTTGAGGGGGTCCACGGTGATGCCTTGTTGGGAGATGATGAACCCAAGGAGGCATCTAGCAGTGACGAAGAAAATGCACTTGAGGAGGTTCAAGTGGATATTGTATTGACAACACCTTTGGAAAATGATCCGTAAATCATCAAGATGTTGAGTGTGTTTCTTGGATCAAGCGGTGAGGTCATCCAAGTATGCGAGGATGATATGAGATAGATCATGAAAAATGTATGTCATGGCCCGTTGGAAAGCAACACCAACATTCTTGAGGCCAAAAGGAATGATACGATATGCAAAAGTACCCTAGGGGGTAGAGAATGCAGTTTTGTATTGGTCGGCTGGGTGAATATGAATTTGGTTGTAGCCAAAGAAACCATCCATGAAGAACAAAGCCTCGTGGCCAGCACATTCATCGATAATTTGGTCAATAGAAGGTGTTGTAAAGTTTTCTTTGGGACATGCGTGATTGAGGTCACAAAAGTTGGTTACATACGTGAATAGTGCCTTGTTTTTTGTTAATAGGGACGGGGTTTGAGACCCATGATGTACATGCGATGGGGTATATGAACCCTGCATTGCGTAATTTTTCAATCTCAGCTTTGATGGCTGCCACTTTGGATGGGTGTAATTGACATTTCTTTTTTTGTACAGGGGTAATATCAGGCCATGTGTCGATACGATGTTCAACAATAGAGGGATCAAGGTTGGGCATTTATGTGTATGACCAAGCAAAAATGTCCCAGTATTCCTGGAAGAAAGCTTTGTAAGATATGATTTCTTCAGGAGAGCATGCAATGCCAATGGTGATTTCCTTTGTGATCCTAGGTTTGATGGAAATATCAATTTTGACGGTGGGGGAAATGTTGGCCATGTTTCCTTCTTCAAAAGCGTCGAGGGAAGGGATAGGGTTATTGAACCAATCTATATGCCCTGATGGGAGAAAGTATTTGATTTCAATTGCGTATATGAAGTTTTGGTTAGGAGGCATGAAGGCTTCCTATGAAAGAAAGAGCACTCGGTGATGGAGTAGATCCCATGGGAAATCGGGGGTAGTTAATTCCTTGAGGATGTCTTCATCGCAGTGGAACTGTTGAGAATATAGGGGATCCAGGGGAGTAACATTGGTGACTGTCACTGTGTGGTTATCTTCTAGTGGTGAAGATGTATGGGGGGTGATGCAAGGGGGTTGTGATGGTTCTCTCGACATAAACCGAATATCAAGATATTGTGGGTTGAAAATGGTAATCGGGTGTAAAATTTCCGTGGGGAAATGAACTGGAGAATTGGGGGGATTTGGGGGAAAATCCTCATATAAACTATCCAGGAACCATGGGGGATTAGGGAGTACCTCCAGCTCAGGAGAGAATATATGAACAACATCAGGTGATGGAGTAGGAATAATCATTGATTCAAATGGTAGTGGAGGGGGTGTAGTATTTTGAATAATATCCATTTGGCGACGCCTATATTCAATGATCATAAGATATTGATATGTGAAATGATCAAGTGATTCACATAAAGATAAAGGGCATCTCATACGTTCATTGATTGAGGTCGTAACATAGTGGATTTCAGTGACATGGGGTTGAGATGACATGGATGGAAGGGGTTCTTGCTGAAAACTAGGGCGGAATATCGTTAGTGTGCTCCAAAAATGAGGTAATGTCAGGCAATGGTGGGTGTAATGGACATACTCTGAACATATGGCACATGTGAATTTGGTTCGCGAACCTTTGATACCTATATTAGGGGTTGCAATGGTAGTGTTGGAGGAAGTGAAGAGTGGTTTCATTGCTTGAGGGGGTTGAATTAAATTGCGTAGCTTGGGAAGAGACGGGAATTTATTAGTGGGGTATCCATCTTTGTCGCATAGTGCGCAAGGGGGATGAAATCATGGGGGAAGTGGAGCAGTGAGATCTTTCTTATTTTGTCTGCCCCAAACTATAGCAGTGGTGCTAGTGAGGGGGGGTGATGGTGGGGAATTTGGAGTGAGTATTGGAATCTGCATCGGAATTCCTTTTGTTTGGGGAGGGAGGGATGGTTGAGGGACCATCGCAGGTGGATGTAGATACCATACTGGGATTTCCAACACCATATTGGGAAGGGTAATCGTTGTGGCTACCTAGAAATATTGTACACCTAGTGGGGGGTAAAAGAAGGGGATTTGAATAATGGCTTGGGGGATTGTCTCCAAAAATGGGATGTGGCCCTGGGGGAGGGTAAAGTCAAGAACATGTGGAGCTGAAGAGTTATTAGGGGTTTCCTGAGGAAGGAGCTCTGCGACCAGTGGGACGTTAGATAGTAAGGAATCCTCTATGGGAGGAAGGGTATCTCGAGTTTCTATTCCGTTGGATGAGATGACGCAGACTTGTGCTGAGGAATGTATGAGCGACGGTGCGCTATAGTATGTCCCTAACAAGGATGGGTCTTTGAAAATTCCAGGACACATCTCGATGAGTGGGTAGGCATCGAGATTAGTATGGACAAAAGGTAAGATGTTATCAATGTTGGAGGAAGGGTTGGACTCATAATGTGATACTTGGTCGATGGTGATGTTCTTTCCATTATGGGGGAACATCATTGTGTGAAACACAGAAGAGGCCACAGCCTTCATAGCATACATGTAGCTACGTCGGAACAAGATGTTGTAATCAAGTGGAGCATCGATAACTTCAATGTCAATGAGGATAGTCTTTCCCCTGAGTTCAATGAGGACATTTTGAAAGAGTCCGTCAGGAGAGGATGGTCATCCATCATAATCTCTCAGATTGATGGATGATGGTATGAGCTCGGGGGAGCCGATTTTCTTCCATATGGTTTTGGAAATGATGCATGTGGATGCACCTTCATCAATGATGCATCAATGAATTGTGATGTTCCTGATTTTAACTGGTATTTGGAAAGAGATGAGAGCAGGGAGATGGGGTTCCCCATTATCAAGATCAAAGGTGATGAGTCGAGTTCAGCAAGGTCGACTGCCCCCAGGGTAGAAAGTAATGACTTACATTGATTAGGACATGTTTGAAGGACTTATAAAACTAACATGGCAGCAAGATATTGTGCCAAGTCGTCGACCAAACTCTAATTGTGTGCCGACCTAGCCTGAGGGTTGTTGACATTCCGTCGTAATGGGATGCAAGGAATACATAGGGGAGTTTCAGTATTAAGGCGTGGAATCATCAAAGGTGGTCCATTTGTGACTAGGGATGCTTCTGAGGTAGTGGGAGCAAATTCAAGGGGTGCAATGTATTGACAACTACACATTTGTAGGAGAACTTCTTCCTCGCTAGTGAGGAGGATAATGTGATCTGCAGAAGTACCTGAGTTGGGATATGGTCCCATTTGGGGTGGGAAGGATGCATTTCCTGTTGGGTGTTCATCACTCCTTGGTGTGGAATAGGGTTTTGAAGAACGGTTGGGGGTGGTTGCTTCACATATTGTTGTGGGGCCTGCTGAGGGGCAGGTGGTGTTGGGGGATGTGGTCCATTTCCAGATTCTTTCATCCATTTAAAGTCAACAATTTGAGGGAAATGGTGAGCATAATGGACATACTCACCACAAAGGGCACACGGGAAGTTTTTCCGAAGATTGTTGTTATTCTTCCCTTGTCGTTTGTTATTGTTTCCTCCTTGGGGGTTCTGGTTCCCCTAATTTTGGTTGCCCCGGGGAAGTTGGTTTTGTTGGGGGCGATTCCCTCCTAGTCCTGAATTATTGTTGTTTTGGTTTTTTCCTTTCTTTTTGGCATTATTCAACTAATGGGTTGGATTTTCCATATTCAGTTGTTCAAAATTATGGACTTGTTGAATGGGAGAGGGTTGAACAAAGTTAACCCCAGCATGTGGTTGTCCTTGTGGAGAAGTAATGGGATGGGGAGGACCCGGAATGGGAAGTATGGATTATGTTGTGGCAATGATCTGTAAGGTACATAGGAAGGCTTAGCTCTTTCATTAGTGCTTAAGGTGTAAGCAGAGGTAGAGGTGTTTCTAGAACTAGGTTGAACAACTGGGCATGTCATGGGTGTTGGCAGGGGTCCACTTATGGGTGGAGGGAGGGAAATAGGGTATGGTTGTTGATAAGAGGGAGAAGGATAATAAGGGGGTCCTCCATATACCAGTATATATTTAGGTGTTACATATATAGGTGGTTGTTGGAGGTGTGGATTGTAGCATGTAGTGGTACCAATCAATCCATCCGTGGGGTGAGACATCCCAGGTTTGTCCTAGCCGAATGGCACGGCTCTCGGGGTGTCAGGTAGTACTGTATATAAGTATATTGACTGTGAATAAATGAGTTTGAACTGTTGATCCTTGCTGATGGCTTCTTCTTCAAACTGGGGGAAGGTGGTGGCCACATCCTTGGAAAGAAGGGAAACAAGTGATTTGAGAAACCAATTAAGGCATTGTTGTTTGGTGGCTTCAACTTTGCATAGACTACATCGCTAACGCCATTCATGAATATGGTCGGTGATGTGTGTGGCAGAGTTTTGTTTAAACTTGGAGAGAAGTTTGAGACCATTTTCATGATGGATTGGGAGTTGAAAGAAGGTCAAAAATGATTTGGCCAAAGATTCAAAGGTCACGTGGAACCCATATTTTTCTTCTACATACCACTTGGTTGATGGGCCAGTGAGTGTGCATTGAAATAACCTCAAGCGAACGGAGTCATCCATGATGTTGTTTGAAGAGCACCATAAGTGGAAATTCATGATATGGTTGCTCGGGTCGTCTCTCGTTTTTCCTTCAAACTTGGGGATGTCTGAAGGTAGTTTGGTAGGCATTATAGGCCATGTGGGGTCGTGTAATATAGGATCATTGGTGATTTTAGTCAGATCCAGTATGTTGAGGGAAGCCAAGTATGGAATATGGGGTGGTGGTGGAGGATTAATTCCCATCATGGTGGGAATATTGTTTGTACCTTACCCATGAGGAGGGTTAGTTCCATCCATGGTATGAGTGGTTTGTGTACCTGACCCATGAGGGGGGTTAGGTGGGGTTGTAATTCCCCCTTGGAAAGAATTTTTCCCCCCGCTTCCATTTAAAGGAGAGTGAGTGGACAGTTGACCTTGGGAAGTGGACCCAAGTAAAGTGGAACCAAGAAAAGTGGATCCTAAGACAGTAGCACTCACAAGGGTGTGAGAAGGTGGAGTCAATGAGTTGGCAAGACTAGGAACTCCTCCTAGAATAGGAGGGAGATTTAGCAATCATCTGGAATGATGGGGATTCTGTGGGTCCTCTATGATGTCCGACTAGAAAAGTGGATGTTTACAAAATGGTGATGAGATCAATAAAGGAATAAGAGTATTTGCTATAATTTTCTGAACCGTCACAATACATCTCACAATTGCATGTAATCACAAGAACATCATACATAAATCAATTGATAAAGAAGCATACATGTGGATAGTTGGGTTTCGTCCATGTGGGAGAACAAATAAAACAAATTCTTGTGTCCTAAAAGATGTAATGTCCTTCCTCTCAAATAGCAATGGACCTTCCAATAGCACTCAACAATGGGTTCTGAAGCCACGGGAAGAGGAACTAGTGAAGGATGAAGTAATCAGTTATAATGAGGGGTAGAGGGGGCATATCCTGAAAGAGCTGCCAATATTTCCCAATATCCACACAAAATCTGATCAAGGTGAAATTACAACCCACAACTGCCCACCTGGGTAGATGTCCTAAAATTTGGTCACTAGGTACCTCGATCAAAGTGCGACATTTATATTTTCGGCCTCAGAAATGGGTCACAGGTTGGATCATGTCCAAGAGGTGGGTGCCTCAAGGGGGGACACACAAAACAACCGTAGCTCAGCCTTCGACCCTTCATGGGTATCTCCCTGCATTATGGTGTTAGGAACACTTGACTTGGAGGATTTAAAGTTCCCTATTTGACAACTTCTATTGTTTGAAGATGTGAGAACCAGATAACGGGGAGTTATTTGGATGCCTATCCCCAAGATCCTACCTAGACTAAAAAAATTATTTTGGCACCTCTTGTGGAGGAAAACTTAGTGAGTTTTTAGAAAAAATTTAGATTTGGTTGTTTGAGATATTGGGGGTGTGAACCAACCTCGTTGAATTTAAGTGGGAGTGGACAGTTTTGTCAAGAAAAGGGTGGGGTGTTTATGGATCCCTTTGGAGGAAACTTACTTCAACCTCCACGATTCTAGATGCAACTATGTGAGTGAGTAGTGACTTTGTGTGTGAACAAGTGAAAGTGTGCCAAATTTTTAATAAGTTAGGTGTCACCTTGATGCATGTGGACTTCATGTGGTCCTTACAAGTCTTGATTACCTAATTTACTAAATTCCATTGGTACAACCTTACAGAATTTTAAAGTCCCTAGAGAACTAGCATGTGAACATATGGGTCCTTACCAATCCTTTAACTCCCTAGTGTGATGTAATCCAAGAAATCTTCAAAAAATATCCTAGATTGTGGGAATGTGGGCATGTATGGGCCCGTTACAAAACCTTTAAACATCCCTAGTGATGTAATCTAAGAAAGTAAATTAAAAAACTATCCTATCTTAGTATCATGTGGGTACATGTATGGACCCTTACAAATTTAAGATGTGTTTGAAAAAGAAACTAAGAGGAGTCCCAAGGGGGGTTGTTGTCCTCTCCTAAATATTTTCTCTTTTTTAAGGGAGAAAAAATTTCCCCTCAATCATTTTTCTTATTCTCAAGATCGCTCTATGGCATGAGAGAAGAGCATACTCAATGATTGACATTCAATTTCTAGTCCCAATGCAAGTGGTTATATATGTGATATAGAATGATTCCAACTTAACTTTAATCAAAGCAAGACATCCACATTGAAAAATGAGAGCCAAAAGAGGGAAAAAATATGGATTTCAACCTCCTAAGTGCCTATGTTTTGACTAACCCTTCATGTGGAGAGGGAATCTAAGTGTGGTGCATATTAAAATTTGCATAGTATCAAGCTTAATAAGGCTTTGGGCCTTCAAAAGATCACAAAAACCCTTACAATGTGTGATTTCCTGGACATATGTGCGGGTCGCAGAGTAGACAGAGGCGCATTTGGTGCCTATGCGCAAATAAAAAATGACTTTTTGATGCAGGTGAGCAGAATGTGTTGAGGAACATAGTGAGTTTGGCACATGTGCTCGAAATATGTGCTTGTGGGTCAAAAAACCCGTGCACTTTCTGTTACACGGCCGGGAAGAAAAAATTCTCTCAGTTTAGCTCTGAATTTATCTTTTTGCGGGAAGGCATGGGTCAGTTATGGTTTCTGAAAGTTAAATAAACAAAAAAGAAGTGCTCAAACAACCCAAATGGGGAGGAAATTGATACATATCCCCAGTGGAGTCACCAATCTGTTGCATCCCTTTCATCACCGAAATGAGCAAAATAAGGATGCTTACAAGTCCAGTTGGGTTAGCTGGAAAACACAGTAGTGAATGCAAGAGTTAGAAACATCAAGCATAAAAAATAAACGAAGACCTCAGCTAATAACAATAAAAGAAACTAAACTATAGTGCATAAAAGAAATAGAACAATAATTAAACAACATGCATGCGACCAATGGATAAGTTGTATTAGTGGGAAAACACCAAAGAGAAAGGAATATTTATGGGTTCTCTCTTCCTCCAAGGGAGGGATATTGAACCCCCAATGATTGAGCTCTTCTTACAAGTAACAAACTAGAAGGAAATGGTGAAGAAATCCAAATCTCAGACACTCAAGAGGTGATGTGAATAGCTAAATGAAATGGTGCTTGTATGCTCTTGATGATAAAAGAGGATCCTCCAAGAGAATATAGGCAACATAACAATACAAATGAATTCCTTGGAAATATAGTGCACCCATGGCCTCTTTTTATAGCAAATCTTTGAGGCATTACTCAACTAGTCTTTAGTGTGACCAAGGGGCTCTTTAGGGCACCCTTAGGTCTTTGAACAACCCCCCACTTGGATTCAGCTCGGATTTGGGTGTCAAATCGACTTGGGAGATGAACCAGAAGTGGGTGGAAGGCCGACCAAAATCATAAATGCGTCATTCTGAAGTGTGCACGGATTTTTGCATCCACAGTCGCACATTGGGCGCATGTGTGCTTTTCTACAGTTTTTCAACTGTCGCATGTGCGTGTGCTTCCTTTGTATCCTTAGCGCATGTTGATTTTATAACCATTTGTATAGTTTTGTGCCCTTTGTAAATGCATTTTTTGGGCCATGGATGAACTAATATGTGTTTTGGAGATGTTGGATTCCTGTAACCATTTGCGGATGAAATTTCAGTGATAACACTCCCCCCCAATACTAGCTTGTTAACTAGGTACTTCAAGGTGGAATGATCTGTAAACATCTTAAAATGTTGACCCAATAAATAATGTTTGAATTTTTGTAGGGCATATACCATAGTCAAACCTTCCCTTTCTGTAGTATTATAGCTCTACTTAGACTTAGACAACTTTCTACTAGCAAAATATATTGGATGATCGATGTCTTCTTCACCTGGTTGTGCCAAAACTACTCCAAGTGCAATGGATGAAGCGTCCACATGCACATGAAATTATTTTTTCCAATATGGAAAGCTCAAAATTGGTGTTGTCACCATCTTCTCTTTGAGTATGTCCAAGCTCTCTTGGCATTCATCATTCCATTGAAACTTGATGTCTTTCTTCAATAGCTTCTCCATGGGCGCAGTAATATTTACATAGCCCTTTATGAATTTCCTATAGTACCCTGTGTGGCCCAATGTTTCTCTCAATTAGCACACTGACTTTGGTGGTGGTAAATTCAAAATAACAACAATCTTTGCAGGGTCTACTATCAAGCCCTGTTTGCATACAATGTGCCCTAGTAGGATGCCAAACGGTGTGTTGAATATACATTTCTCAATGTTAAATGAGATATGACATTGCCTACATATTTCTAACATTAACCTCAGAATTTCCACATGGTCCTTCAATAAACTAAATATTGTCCATTCATCCAGATAAACCTCTAAACATTTATGTATAAAATCCTTGAATGCAGCTACTAATACTCTAGAAAATATTGGTGGTGCATTATTTAAACCAAATGGCATTATTGTGTACTGATATGACCCCCACTCTGTTGCAAATGTAGTTTTGTACCTGTCCTCTGGAGCAATTATGATCTTATGGTAACCTGAATATCCATTTGTGAAAGAGTACACTTCCTGTCCTCCCACATTCTCTAAAACCTCATATGTAAATGGAGTAGGAAAAGGATCATGCAGACATGCATCATTTAATTTCCTCATATCCAAACATATCCTAATCCCTCCAGTATTATTTTTCCTAGACCTCCATACGACTAATCCACTCTGATTCTTCCAAAGGATCTACGATTCACGATTCTAGCATTCTGTCAATTTCTTCCTTCACCTTCTGCTTATAGATGGGATTTAATCTTTATGGTCTCTGTATAACTAGTCTTGCCTATAGTCTGAGGGGTATATTCATTTCTCCAAGCTCTCCTTCTATCTCTTTCATTTATGAAAATGTGGCTAGGAATAAGTTACTATACTCGCACAGTAGTTCAGTTATCTTTTCCATTGTCTCACTATCCTAGTAATCTCCAATGTTTTTTATCTTGGGTTTCTCTTCAGACCCAATATTGAGATTTTTAATCTTCATAGGTGTAGTAAACTCTTCTAATTGTAACAGGGGTCCTTCCAACCCTCTTTCTCCTTCATCTTCTAATATATGTATGTCACGTGGGTTGTCCTCTACTTCGTCATCCTCTGTGACCTGATAATAGTAAACTAATTGTTCAAGTGTTTCTTTTCTATAATATTTGTCTACTGTCAATGTATATACCCCATAATCTTCAAATATATCTCCTTTTATCCTCTATAATTCTATATCCACCCATGGATTCTCACTTTCAAATGCAAAAGTCCTAATAAAGTTATGTTGCACTGCGCCCCAACTTGTAGTTTCTATGCACAGTTCCTGCTCCTTGTACCAATTACTTGGTATTCCTTCTAATGTATGAATAAAGTAATGTGTCCATTCCTCTAGTGGTACCAATATCCAAATAGTGACATAATAATTGATGTGATGTCTTGGGTTCCCTCTTCCATCATACTCTATAAGGGTCTATCCTGCTGACTCCTACCAAATCTTATGTGCATCAGTCGCTTACACTGATACCAATCATGAATTGTTGGGTATGTGTCATATTATTTGCATGTGTGTGTGTGGGCACATCAGATTCGACAATTGCGTCTGGTGATCCCTCGTATAGCGGATATTTGCTATTTTTAGCAGATTTTTCTATTTTTAGCGGTTTACTAAATATAATTCAAATTTTAGGGATTAGGGTTTTGGTATCTACAAAATACCTTAAAAAAATGTATATATTGTATATTGAATGGTGAAATTCAATATAATGAATATAAGAAAGGTTTTCCCAGTTGAGGGTTTCTTGTGTAAAATCTATGTGTACTATGTGTATGAGCCATTGATTAAATTTTGTTTTTCTTAAGAATATATATGCATTGTTTTACTTCATAGGTTTAAAACTTACATGTGGTATCAGAGCTCATTTTTGGCCTCATAGGGACGCCTTTGTTGTTGAGGGTTTGGCTCAGTCTTGATAGATCAAGTTTATCTTGGTTCTGTGATAAACCTGGGTTTAGTGGGAGCTTTTCCAGTGGTGATTTGAGTGCAAAAAGAGGAATGGGGAGTTCTTCTAGAATCAAGATAGAGAAGTTCAACAGTAAAAACTTTGAGCTATGGAAGCTGAAGATGGAGGACCTTCTTGTAGACAAATAACAATGGATCACTATGGATCCTGGTACACATCCTATTGGTGCGCAACCTACTAGCACACAAACAATTGGTACACAACCTACTAGTGCACAAACTACTAGTACACCACCTACTGGTATGTCGAAGGAAGATTGGGAGAAGTTGGACAGGAGAGAAAGGAGTACTATTCGACTCTTCCTGGTAGATTCGGTGTTGTTGAATGTCTCAAGAGAATATACAGCCAAGGAACTATGGGATAAGTTGGGGAATTTGTATCAATCAAAGTCCCTGGTAAAAAAGTTGTTTCTTTGAAATAAGTTGTATCATATTAGGATGGAAGATGGAGATTCTGTGACAGAACATCTAAATGCCTTTAATACTCTGGTAAGTCAACTTGGCTCTGTTAATATTATGATCGTAGAGGAAGATAAGTGTATTACTTTGTTATGTTCTTTTCCAGACTCTTGGGATAATCTGGTTGTAGCAATAGGTAGTACCACTCAATCTACATTGAAGTATGAGGATGTAGTTGCATCCTTGTTATCTAAAGAGATGAGTCGAAAAAGCATGGATGGTCACAGCACATATGCTTTATTTGTAAAAGGGTGTACCCAAGACAGGAACCATGGTAAGCCTTCGGGGTGGAGATCTAAATCTACAGGTAGATCTAAGTCTCCAGGAAAATCTTTGAGGAAATGTTGGAAGTGTGGTAAAACATGGCATTATAAGAAAGATTGCAAGTCTAATAAGGTTGAAAAACCAAAGGGATCTGATAGTACCTCGTCCATAGAGGTGAAAACCTCCACTGAAGAAGGAGGTGATGTTTACCTGGCATCTACAAGTACACATGCAGACTATGATGTATGGTTGATCGAATTAGGTGCGTCATACCATATGACTCCTCACAGGGAGTGGTTCTCTGAATATGAAAAATATGATGGTGGTGATGTATTCCTAGGAGATGACTCGACAGTAAAAATCTTGGGACATGGAAGAGTTAAGTTGTTGCTAAAATATGGAAGGATTAAAACTCTCCCTAGGGTTCTTCACATTCCAAAACTAGCCAAGAGCTTAATATCTGTAAGCAAGATGGAAGATGCAGGAGTGGATATTGTATTTGGAAAGGGCACTTGCAAGATGGTACGAGGAGCAATGGTGTTGATGAGGGGAGTTCGGTGTGGAACTCTATACAAGTTGTTGGGAAGCACTTATACTAATGGGTGTAACAGTTATGTTGTCCCTGAGAAGAGAAATGAAGGAGACAAGACCAATACTGTCCCAGAAAAGAAGACCATGTTGTGGCATCAAAGACTGGGGCATATTGGAGAAAAGGCATGTGAACACTACACGATAAAGGTATGGTTGAAGGTATGTCTACTTGCACTCTGGATTTTGATTTCTATGAACATTGCATATATGGTAAACAAAATAGTGTAAGATTCCCATCTGGTACTACAAGAGCAAAGGGGATCTTAGAGTTGATACACAATGATGTGTTTGGACCTGTTCCTGTTCCATCCCTAGGTAAATCTGTGTATTATGTTTCATTCATAGATGAAATTTCAAGGAACACATGGATTTATTTTCTTAGAAATAAATCTGAGGTATTTGATAAATTTAAAGAGTTTAATTCTCTAGTAGAAAATTAGATAGAAAAGAAAATAAAGGTATTGAGAACAGATAATCGTGGATAATTCTACGGAAATGAATTCAAATAATTTTGTAAGAAGTGTGGTATAGAAAGGCATAAGACTACTCCATACACTCCTCAGCAGAATGGAGTTGTATAAAGGATGAGCAAGACACTGATGGAAAAATCAAGGAGCATGCTCAGCGGTGCCAGGTTAGGACAAGAATTTTGGGCAGAAGCAGTGGGTACAACATGTTACCTGGACAATCGATCACCTTCATCAGTGTTGGATGATAAAACTCCACATGAGGTATGCTCTGGAAAGAAACCCTCTCTTCAACATCTTAGAGTGTTTGGTTGTGATTCTTATGTACATATTCCAAAGGAAAATATAAGCTAGATAAAAAGGCTAAAAAGTGTATATTTATTGGTTATAAATATGGTGTGAAAGGTTATAATCTTTGGAACCCGGAAACCAAGAAAAATGTTTACAGTTGAGATGTTGTTTTTAGAGAGGTAAAAGATGTGTCCAAACATGGATTCCTACCAACACAAGATGAACCTGAGAAAATAGAGCTTGAGTTGGATGATGCAAAATCTGAATCATCTTAAGAAGAGGAAGCAGAAGAAGAAGAAGAAGAACCTCATACCCCATTATTGAGGAGATCAGTGAGAGATAGAAGGCAACCAGAAAGGTATAGTCCACATGATTTTCATTCCAATTTTGCTTTATCTATTACTGATGATGATCCCATAACTGTCAGGGAAGCAGTGTATTCAGAGGATAGTAAACTCTGGAAGAAGGCCATGGTTGAAGAAATGGATGCCTTAGATAAGAATGAGGCATCAGATATAGTTGAGTTTCTAGCTGGAATAAAATCGGTTGGTAGCAAATGGTTGTTCAAGAAGAAGTTTAATGCACAAGGTAAAGTGGATAAATACAAAGCTCGGTTAGTAGAAAAAGGTTATTCCCAGGTAGAGGGAGTTGACTTTGGTGAGATTTTTTCTCCTGTTGCTAAGTTAACTTATATTAGATTTATTTTATCTATTGTTGTTGAATTTGATATTGAAGTGGAATAGATGGATGTGAAGACAACATTCCTACATGGGGATCTGGAAGAATAAATCTACATGAAGCAACCAGAAGGCTTTGTAGTGAAGGGAAATAAAGAGTTGGTCTATAAGCTAAAGAAGTCACTCTATGGTCTGAAGCAATCACCTAGGATGTGGTACCAAAAGTTTGACACATACATCCTTAGATTGGGATTTGTAAGAAGCAAGGTTGATCACTGTGTATATTCCAAGCAGGTTGGTAATCACTTCATTTATGTAGTGTTGTATGTTGAAGACATGTTGTTGGTAGGAAATAACATGGATGTTATCAAGGAGGTGAAATCACAGCTATCCTCCAAATTTGACATGAAGGATCTCGGTGTTGCTAACTTTATTCTGGGAATGGAGATTAAAAGAGATCGTGCAAACAGGAAACTCTGGTTGAATCAGAGAAAATATGTTGAGATGATATTGCAGAGGTTTAATATGCATGGAAGTAAACCAGTCAAGGTTTCTATTCCTATAGGTGTAAAGTTATATACAGATCAGTGTCCCAAGACACAGAAAGAAGAAGAGGACATGTCCCATGTTCCATATGCTAGTGTAGTTGGAAGTTTGATGTATGCAATGGTATGTACTAGACCAGACATTACACATGCAGTGGGAGTTTTGATCATGTATATGTCAAAACTAGGGAAGGGGCATTGGAAAACAATAAAGAGGGTCTTCAGGTATCTTCGTGGCACTACCAGTTATGGATTGTTCTCCCAAGGAAGACCAGGATTGGACAGAGTGGTGGACATACATGTATTTTTTTATGTAGACTGGGCTGGATATCTAGATCGTAGAAGATCTACAAGTGGGTATGTGTTTAACATATTTGGAGGAGAAATCAGTTGGATGAGCAAAAGATAGGTTGTAGTGGCACTCTCAACTACAGAAGTTGAATACATGGCAGCCACTCATGCAAGCAAGGAAGTAGTATGGTTACAAAGATTATGTTCAGGTATTGGGTTGGTACAACAAGCAGTGAGATTAGATTGTGACAGTCAGAGTGCAATATTCCTGGCAAAGAACCCAGCTTATCATTTGAAGACAAAGCATATTGATGTTCAGTATCACTTTATGAGAGACATGGTTGAGGAAAAGAAGGTGTTGCTGAAAAATTTTGAAAGTTTGAAGAATGTTGCAGATTCATTGACAAAGTCTGTAAGCACAGAAAAGTTCTCCTGGTGTAGAGTAACAATGGGCATTGCTGCCCTGGATTGTTGACTATATAATATTTGGACCCTTGGATGCAAAGAAAACAACAAGTGGGAGAATGTTGGGTATGTGTCATATTATTTGCATGTGTTTGTTTCATTGCGTCAGATTCGACAACTGCGTCTGACAATCCCTCGTTTAGCGGATTTTTTCCATTTTTAGCAATTTTTGCTATTTTTAGCGGTTTACTAAAAATAATCTCGGTTTTAGGGATTAGTGTTTTGGTATCTACAGAATACCTAAAAACAATGTATATATTGTATAGTGAATGGTGAAATTCGATGTAATGAATATAAGAAAGGTTTTCCCGGTTGAGGGTTTTTAGTATAAAATCTCAGTGTACTATGTGTATGAGCCATTGATTAAATTGTGTTTTGCTTAAGAATCTATATGTATTGCTTTACTTCATAGGTTTAAAAATTACATGAATTACCTTCTTATGTGCACCCCACCATCGTGCAAGTGTGTCCCTCAGTGGTATATCCAACACTAATAATCTTTGACTATCCAAAACCTCTTATTTGAACTCTGTCGAGAATTTTTCTAAATTGTCATCTTCAGTAAATGTGAGAAATTATCTTACTTTTGTCCCAACCCATCTAACTGTGTGTATAACTCTGGCACACCTCCTAGTAGAATGTTTACTGCCAATTTTCTACTCCAGTATCAGAATTTGACATGTCAAAATTAATACTCCTCCAACTAAGTACTCCATCTGCAATTGGATTCACATAATCTTCATCTTGCGCAGTAGTCCTATACAACTAGTTCACATCATCCTCTAGAACACTGTCAGACATAGGTTCTACATATATTTCACAATCTGAGGGATCTAAAGGTGCTACTACCCTAAATTTATCAACTTCAAATATCATATTTCTAGTCTTTAAATTAATTATGGCCTGATTATCAAAGGCCCAATCAATTCCCAATAGTGTTGTAAATGGTATAGACTCATCCACCATATCCATCACTTCAAAAAAAATTGTGGTGTGCATGCCATCTAGATCCACTATTGTATACTTCAATCTACCTATGGGAATCACTCTATGTTGGTTTGATAGTTTCAACTAGATATTGGAATACCATAGTGTAGGTTCTCCCATTTCTTCCAAAGTCTTTTTTGGAAAAATGTTGACATCTGATCCTATGTCTAGGACAACATTTCCCATGTTAAAGTCTCTTATATTTGCATTCAATTTGAACTCTCTACTGGTTCTTTTTTTTCTATGGACTTGATTAATCTTCTTTGGTTTTGTTCCTACCCCTTATTCTATGTTATATTTCTCAAGCATACTTTTAAACAAATCCATGGAATTCTTATCATTAAGTAATTTAAAGAAATATTCCAAGAAATACTTTAAGTTACTTACTTTCCTTGTTTACTCTCCTTTGTAATTATGATCCAAATACTAAGGAATATAAAAAATAGGAGTATCATACCTCTGTGTAGTATTCAATGTGGATGCTACATTCTCCTTCATGAACTCCTTTTCTTCCTTGAAATTTTCCTTCTCCTTCTTTGTGTCAAACTATTGTTGTGGTTGAGTGTTCTTCTGAATCCAACACTAAGATTCCTTCTTATGGTCATGTGCATCTAGTCCTGTCTTTGCTCCTCGTCTAGTCACTATATTGATGTTCCTCCTAGTATCCCTTATTTCTACAGTAATCCACTAGACATTCTTGTTATTTGCATTCCTCTTCTCCTGGATATTCATCATTAACTTCGAGAAATATTATGTCGCGTGATTTGTTGCGTGACAGTACATACATGTTGTTGTTATTTGAGGACAATATCTGGTATAGTGTCCTTGTTACTGAAAATTATGGAAGATAATAGGCCCTCTGCCTCTACCCATTCCTCCTCTTCCTATACCTATGAATCCTCCTTTGTTCCCCTATGGATCCATGTTCTATTGATGATACTGTGGTGACTGATTATATTGTAGGGGTTGTTGAAATTATGGCACTGCTTGAAATTGTTGTGCATTGCCAAACTGTGGCGCAGTTTGTCTTGGCATTGTAACATCCCTGTTTCTGCCCCAACTTTTAATTAATAATTAATTAGGATTACCATGATGTGTCATGGGAACAGTGTAAATGTATTATTGTTTAATTTCCAAATAACTAACTGTGGGGATGAATCCTTGAAAGTACTAGTCGTGATATCACTAGAGGAAATAATGTGAACACAATAAAAGAACAGTTAATAAGAAAAGGACTGGTGGTTGAACCATCAACTACCCCATGAATGGAAGCATGGTCTAGCTGCAGAAGGTCAGCCCTAAGTACTACAGGGTCCTGCAGACCCAGAATGGACTTGGGGTTTCCTTCTAATAGAAGGAACAGGATAGGAGGGATGTGCTTTAAATGCACGCAAGAGGATATGAAGAGAAGAGGGGAGAATGTGAAAGAGAGGAGAGAAGAAGAGAACGATTCGAAGGCCACGAGCTTGATATGGAGAAAGAATATGATAAACCTCATCAAGGTTGTGAAAGAAAGGGATATCTATGAGAGTATGCAGAGAATGAGACCTGAGCAGAAGGTTGTGAGCTTGATGTTGAGGAAGCATCTAATAAACCTCGTAGAAGATGTGAAAGAGAAAGGATCAATGAGAATTGGCATAAATTCCCTAGAGATATCATGGTTTGGCACGGGGGTGGCCAAAGAGATAAGAATGAATGCCTCTGAGCCTATGGTTGGGTGGAAAGGAAAACACCCACAGTCAGTTAGTTGGCTACAACCTGTAATAGATAAGTATTCTCATATCATGTGTATTTAAGTGGTAACTATAAATTAAATTTGGACATCCTATGAATGTTGCATGGATGTGCATGTTTTCTCAATGGTTATACTGTATCCCTTTAATCCTGCCTAATTATGTATTTGAGAAAATAAGGAATTCTTTGTCTTGTACACATAAATGCATAAGCCCGGTAGTGGCTCAAGTTAAAATAAATGAACTATGAATTTTTGACTTTGGGCATAGCCTCACGTGTGCATGTCGACCCTCCCAGTCATTCTAAAGGAAGGATTCAGTCAAGCTCAGGAGAGGTAGTGCACGTGTGCACAGAGCCTCTGCAAGGCGATTAGAGATCGAGAAGCCCCCTTAATTTATAGAGTTGATAGATGAGCACAAGAGGTGCGTGGAGGGTTTTTCTAAGCGTTAAGTTCAGGAGAATTAGCGCAAAATACTTAATTATTTAAGGAGTTGATAGAAATAAGGTAGAATAGCGAGTTTCAAGCCTTTAAAGGAGATATACTTTCATTTGAAACATGAATGGATGAGATTAGTTTGGGAGGATCTGAAGTTCTTCATGATCGTCGGATCTGGAAAAGGAACACAGGCGTTAACCCTTCAAGCCCTTCAGACTTCGTGGGTTGAAAAAATTGAGCATATTCATTGCACAGGAGGTGAATCCCCCAAAGTCCCGAAGTAAATATGGATTGTAGATTTGAGGATGCCCCAGAACTATCCTAACAATCGGATCTATGATATATTTAGCCTGGCGTTGACCACCTCAGGAGGACAGAGGTTTGGTAACACCAAAACCCCTGAAATCTTGAAGTTCCGAAGTTGATGTGGACCGTGGATCTAAGGATCCTTTAGACATGACCATTCGATCATGGGGATGAGAGTATTAACATCGATATCATGTGGGAGCCCATGTATCGAGTGACGGGGTTTCCAGGTGTCCCTCTCGAAGTGCCATGCACTGGGACTCAAGGGACCCTTAAACAAAAGTTATGAGCCGTAGATATCTAGGGTTGCGTAGATATTCTCAAATCATCATATTGAGGCCATGGTCAACCCTACACTGACTGAATCCAAGAGAAAAGAGGAGCTTGCATCGCAAAACTCCTGAAGAGCTGAAGAGCCAAAGTATATCTGAGTCATCTAAGCCAAAGGGACAGGTGTCATAAAATCCTGGAATCCAGAGAGAAGTCAACCTAAAAGGATCGAAGTGTGAAGGAAAAAGGATTTTCGGAGGCCGGAGTCCTGAAGTCATCCCATTCATCCATTGGAAGGGATGAATGGCAGAAGATCTACCATTTCAGAGTAAGTCACTCTGGGAGAAAAGGGTATGTGTTGGACAAGAACTCTCGAAGGCCGAAGAGTCAAAGTTCATCTAAGTCTTTCGACAGCTGAGGACAAGTTTCAGCAGATCTTCCACTTTGTAAGTAGCCACTTCGGAGGAAAGTGGGGTCATGCGAGTCAAGAACTCTCGAATGTTGAAGGCCTGAAGTAGATCACAGTCGTTGATTGGGGAAGATGTGTGGCGCTTGATATATAACTTTGGGTATGGAGTACTTCGGAAGAAAAAGCGAGTGTGGAGAGGTTGAAACTCTTGAAGCCTGAAGAACCGACGTGACTTGTAGACGTCAATCTGCGGGAGACACGCGTCGACAAATCATTGACTTCAGCTGAAAGCACTCCAGGAGAAAGTGAGTGTGGAGAGGTTGAAACTGTCGAAGACTGAAGATCCGAAGTGATTTGTAGTCGTTGATCTGTGGGAGACACACGTCAACAGATCGTTGACATCAGGTGAAAGCACTCTGGGAGAAAGCAAGTGTGGAGAGGTTGAAACTCCCAAAGTGTGAATAGCCTAAGTGATTCATAGACATTGATCTACGAGAGAGATGCGTTAACAGATCACATACTTCAAAAGTGAGGAGAAAGCAATGGGAGTAGAGGAGAAAGATGTGTGTCACGTGATCCTTAACTCCGAAAGAAAATTCTCGAGGAAAAAAGGCTGCAGAAACGTCTGAAGCTCCCAAATTTTGAAGTCTCGAAAAGAACATGAGTCGTTAATTTAAAATGGAAACGTGGCGCTTGATCTGGAACTCTAGGTACAGATTACTTCAGGAGAAAAGGTTGTGTGAGCATTTGGGACTCCTGAACACTGAAGTCCCGAAGTGAATTAGGTTCATTGAAATCCTCGAGGACATGTGGCGTCAGATTGTGAACTTCATAGATTTTCCATTCTGAAGGATTCATGTGGTGGTTGTATTTTCACCTGTCGTTTTGGCGTCTAGTCATAGCCCACAATCATATGAAAGTATAGAGGGATGGAAGAACCCAAAGAACTTGGGAGAGGATATCTGCCAGCTCTGAGCTTGTTTCGGAGTATGGAGACCATGGTTGGAAATATCTGGAAGATTAGAATGAAATAGAGACCTTGAATGAGGGTATTGATTCTCTTAAGAAGAAAAAAAAATTACACCCCACCATGGGTGTGTTACAAATTGGTATCAGAGCATTGCAACAACAATTGTCCTGCTTGGGCTCATGCACAAGTCGTATGAAAATATTTCTGGAGGAATTTAAGGGGTAACACCCTATCTTACCGCATTCCTAAGAGGTGTAGAAAACCTCTACTGAAGAGAGGGATGAGATTCTTTACTATTGATAGATGTTTTGAAAATTGGCACTGAATGTTTCTAATGTTCCCAAATAAATAAGTTGACTTCATTGTGCAATTGTACATGTTGATGTACAGTCATAAGATTTGGTTACCAAGTCTAAGATGATCCTGTGGAGAATATTACCACCAAACATAAATCATCTACATAAGTTCCTTGAGTAGAAGGATGCAGATTTAAAATACAGTTGGGATTTTACCCCAACGATATTGAATCATGCTAGTCTGTGACAAAGGGAGCCTATAATTTCTTGGGAAATGATAGTCGATCCTACACGAATGGGATTATGCTAAAGAACACTAATACTTAAACTAAAATAGCAATGTGAAAGGATGGAAAGGATCCATAGCAGTAATTATTACTGATTTAATGAAGGGTTAAACCTAGTATAGGTGTATAACCCCTCATGATTAGAGGAATGAGTCTAGTTACCATTCCCTGAAAAGGGAGAGCATGTGCAACTCTTGGGTTTCAAGTGGACTGAGAAATGAATTTGAATTGTTAGATAGGATTTTTCTAATCAAACTGATAAACAGGGTTGTAGAACTATAGAGTGATTGAGTGAGAAATCACAAAATCCTCCCTTGCTTGGTGGATAGGAAACTAATCTGCCAGAGTTCTTGTGGGAGGAGGAGAGTGGCCTCTGTCCCTGACTGTTGTTGAACAGAAGGAATAATTCTAGGTGTAATGGTCAAGAACAATCTTGACCTAAAGATACTTTGGATTTTTTAACCTGGACACTTAGTAAGTAGCATAATTCGAGATTGCATTTTGGCTCTAAGAGAATAGTCCAGATAGTATTAGACAGTAAATTGTCAAAATTAAGATAAAATGGTTGACTAAATGTTGATCCTGTCTGAGGTAAAGGAAGTTTTGGGGCACTTCTAGAAGCCCAATGGGTTATATTGATATCCAGTGGTGGATGGTAGCCATACATATATAGTTGGAAGCTAGTTAGGATGATTTTGTTACCTTGGGCATGGCTATAATTGCCCAAATTGTATTTATAAGTTGGGTAATTTTCCAGGGAGGTTGAGGCAAGGGTGTTTTCTTGCTAGCTATTATCGTATAAAAAGGGAACATAGTTATGACTATGTATGATTCAATTTCCATGTGGATGGCGTGTAAATGAGCAAGGATGGCATGTTGTCGGGATAAGAGGCAAATGATTATGCCTCGAGGATCACATGAGAATGATTTTGAACAATCATGAGTTGACTAAGTTTAGAATATAGATGTATGTAGGCTGTGAAATATACCCATGGCAGCTACACACAAACTTTTGATTATACATATGGTTAAGTACATAATGGATGTGAGTTAACAAAAGCATCATGTGTATGGATACATAATTTGGGAGCATGAAAACGATGCATTTTTATATCCCTATGGAATATTTGGCAAACAACTAAAGCTAGCTCAAGGCTAAGGCCATCACAGATAGCGATTGGACATGCAATAAGGAAGTTGCATGTTGTGGGAGTTCCTGTGGAAGAACTGTGTGAAAAATCTGTCAGGAGGTCAGAGTCACAACCTTAATAACTATTGAGAACTAAGTATTGAACCACAAGCTTATATATGGATGTGCAATAAGGAAGTTGCATGCTGAGGGAGTTCCTGTGGAAGAACTGTGTGAAAACTCCGTCAAGAGGTCAGATTCACAACCTTAATAACTGCTAAGAACTAAGTAGTGAACCACAAGCTTATATATATATATATATATATATATGATGCTTTCAAAATGTAATCCAAGATTCTTATATATATATATAAGAATCCTGGAGTACATTTTGAAAGCATCATATAATGAATAGAAGACTAATGGATGAATTAATGAGTATGGTTGATTGAATAGGATTAGTTGAAGCCATGTTAAGAAAATGAATTTGTATGCCTCAGATACCCAAGTAGAGTATGATTCAGGAAGAAAACCCTGATCGAATCAGGTTAATAAAGAACCTGACAGAAGAGATGAATGTGAGTCGTTCATCAGGGGGGATATCGATCGTAGTTGTCAAATCAAATTCAATATCCACTGTATTTAACATATCAAACACATGTCATTCGATTAGATCGATGATCGGGGATCATTGCGGAGCGCAAAGGTGAAATTAATGGACGTGTTAGTGCATGACCTGCAATAAACCAACATCATTGATCTCATCAGAGTGGAAGATAAATGACCATGATTAGACAGAGTCGTGTGAACACTTTCCAAATTGGACCCCGCAATCACTGTGAACCTTCGATCTGTGAACAAAGATCGATGGTTGGGAATCATTACGGAGCGCGAAGGTGAAATTAACGGACATGGTAGTACACGGACTGTAATCAACCAACGTCATTGATCTCATTGGGGTGGAATATCAACGACCACGATTAGACAGATTTGGGCAAACACTTTCCATATTGGGCCCCGCAATCACTGTGAATCATCGATCTGTGAACAAAGATCGATGGTTGGGAATCATTGCGAAGCACGAACGTGAAATTAATGGGCATGTTGTAATGTCCCCCACCTCTTGATAAAGAGGTATTGAAGAGACTCAATGGCTTAGGCATCCCCACTAGGCCATAGTCTCACACTAAGGGGAAAGGTCAACTAGGTAAGGTTATATTCTTAAGTTGACTTGAGGAAAAAGGTAAAAAAGGAGTAAAAGAAAACTTAATGAAAGAATAGAAGAGTTGGAAGATTTAACCCTGGGAGTTAATCTAACTCGACAGAGAAATAGAAGAAAAAGTATAAATAGAAGGTTGGGGCGCACCTATGAGGCATTCTAGATTTTGGTATTTGCTTGTTATTTCTCTTGAGCATACAGTTTGGGGTTTCGCTGTTACAAACCCTTGTGAGAAAATTAGTGGTGAAATATCCACTCACCTTGTTCCAAAGCTTGGTCTTAGGGATGAAATACTCCACCCACACCATTCTACACTCATCACATATCCACCAATAGATTCAAAAAAGAAACAGGGTCATACTATTCAGGAGTTTCCTTCAAGGGCGCAACATCATCTAGAGGAGAGTTTGATGCAACTGATCAGGAGAGACGTTGGGCATTCCAACACTTGGGTTTTACTTGCAGGTGCTCAACCATCACTTTGAGGGTTTCTTTGAAGAGTTATCATCATCATATCTTTAGCTACAGTTTGGGGCGACTTTGAGGGTAGGAGGATGTCTTGTGATCAGGGGTGATTTTAAGAACCCCCCCTAAATTTATATGTATAATAAATGGGCGAATCCCCATGATACATAGGAAAAATTGAGGGCTATTTTATCAATAATATAAAATGTATA
>JZKD02S0016696.1:313113-324083 GCA_000966675.3 Picea glauca
TGTGAACACGATAAAAGAATAGTTAATAAGAAAAGGACTGATGGTTGAACCATAAACTATCCCATGACTGGAAGCATGGTCTAGGTGCAGAAGGTCATATTGAAGTACCACAAGGTCCTATAGACCTAGAACGGACCCACTATTTCCTTCTGACATAAGGAACAAGATAGGAGGGATGTGCGTGCAAGGCACGTAAGAGGATATGAAGAGAATAGGGGAGAATTCAAAAGAGAGGAGAGCAGAAGAGAATGAGTCGAAGGCCATGAGAATGATGCAAAGGAAGAATCTGATAAACCTTGTCAAGGCCATGACAAAGAGGGAGATCTATGAGAGTATGCAGAGAATGGGACCTGAGAAAAATGTCGTGAGATTGGCACTAAGGAAGCATCTGATAAACCTTGTAGAACATGTGAAAGAGAAAGGATCGATGAGAATTGGCATAAATTCCCTGGTGATATCATGGTTTGGCATGGGGGTGGCCAGATCACTAAGAATGAATGCCTCTGAGACTATGTTTGGGTGGAAAGGAAAACACCCACAGTTAGTTAGTTGGATACAACCTGTAATAGATAAGTATTCTCATGTCATGTGTATTTAAGAGGTAACTGTAAATTAAAGTTGGATACACTATGAATTTTGCAGGGATGTGCATGTTTTCTCAATGGTTATACTGTATCCCTTTAATTCTTCCTAATTATGTATTTGAGAAAACAAGGAAGTCTCTCGCTTGTACACGTAAATTATTGAGCCCTGTAGTGGCTCAAGTTAAAATAAATGAACTGTGAATTGTTGACTTTGGGCATAATCTCACGTGTGCATGCCGACCCTCCCAGTCATTCTAAAGGAAGGGGTTGGTCAAGCTCAGAAGAGGTAGTGCACATGTGCACAGAGCCTCTGTGAGGCAGGAAGAGATCGATAACCCCCCTTAAGTTCTAGAGTTGATAGATGATCCCTGTACCTGTGTCAAAGCCTGGATGTCATGTGCTCTCTCTTCCTAATCTCATCAAAGGCGAGCTTCAACTTAATCATGGATCTGGTGCAATTGGGCTGGCTCATCTCTTGGTTCGACTGTTTCTACTATCAGAGGTGTCGTGCAGACTGTGTGGCTAGACTGGAGTGCCTACTGCACTCCTTAGAGTTCAATCTTGATCCAATTATACATTTTCTCATGCTTCACCTCTTGCTTCTCTAATACCTCCTGTGAACCATCGTTCACACCTGCGATGATGAAATTAAAATCATCCAAAGTGAGGGTAGTCTGCATCTTGGTTACAGGGGTTCTAGGTTTCTTCAGGGAGGAAGATTTTGGAGGCGAAACCTTCCTTTTCTTCGATGAGTCTTCTTCGTCCCTAGGTGGTGGTACTTCTCCTTTATTTTGTTCAATTTATGCACCTTCAATGTCTTCGCCATCACCCCCTTCATCTGGTGAAATGGATGCAGTATGCACATATGTGTTGTCTACATCATGAACCTCTTCAGGCTTCTTCATATTGCTTGGTCCGAGTGTATCCTGCATAGCTTCTGGTCTATCTACATCAGACAACTCCGCAGGGTTGGTTGGAATAAGGAGGTCCGCCAACCATTCCTTAGTGATTTCCTCTAAGTCTCCCTCTGTTAGCTTGTAATATGACTGCAACTGTTTCTTGTGCTCATCAGCGTGCGTTGTTATATAAATGAAGTGGCGGTTCGCGCTAAACTTCATTAAGGGTCGAACCCTATGGAGGGTATTCAAGGTCATCCAGGGCTCAGACTAGATGGATTTTTTCAACTGGTTGTAGTAAGTATGGAAGATGGCATTGGACTGCCACTCCTTGTTCATAACATTATAGTACCATAGTGTATAGAACTTCGTGGCCAGAGGTTTGAAGGGCTCTATATATTGGAAGGTCGCACCTTCTGGCATTTCCCATGCAATGAATGTGATTAGGATGAGAAGCCAGCTAAAGTGGAACTCATGCCCTTGGTCTTGCGCTTATCTGCAATCAAGCTCTAGTTGGTTTACAAGGTATTGTGCCCAATTCATCTGTAGTCCCTCTGTGCAGTTTCCTGTGAGGTCAACTACGAATCCATTCACTTGGGTGGGCCAATTATTGTGAACTATCTTGCCTACGATCAACTGACATGTGAGGTGCACTGCGTCGTTATGGATAGAGGTTACCTTGTAACCTCATGTGCCCTTCTTGACATCACCATAAGTCTCTTTGATTCTCTGTGCTAATGCTCGATCAGAGGTCTTTCCAGGGTAAAAATCCTATGGGTTAGGGTCCTGCATGCTCAACCCTGTGATCCAATTGATCAAGGTTGGATCCACAGTGATGCGACAGTTCAACCATAAGTAACCTCTGTGATAGCACGACAGTAGTAAATTTACACATGAATTCACCTCCTGATGTCGTCTGAAGTGTGGGATCTTCATCACATTAAGAAGTGTGGACTGCGTGAGGTTCTGGGTCCATGGATGCAGGATAATATTCAATTTTTTTCCTTTATCCCTATTCAGATACTTGTGCAGGGTGAGCATGCTATAATCCTTTCTGTCACCAAGGTTGAAGTCACTAAACTTCAACGCTGTGAGCTTATCCTGGTTGGCTCGAACTACGCGTATCCCTTCCGGGAGGTACATCATGACCAAAGCATAGTCAAAATATCTGGGCACGTTGTCTCGGTTGATGGCGTCGCTTAGAGGGGGTAGGTAGGCAGGTAGAATGCTTGGAATCAGCTTGTCATTCACAATGTCATCCTTGTACTTCGTTCTTGTCTCTGTCGCAATTATGGAAGTTCCTGCTCTACGAGCAGTCGATGGAGAAGCTTGGACTCCTCCTGTTGATGATTCTTGCACACCTGCAGACATCCTTCTTTCTGACATAATTTTCTCGATCCTAAGATCAGCAAGTACTTCCTTCGCAGATTCTTCAAGTACGTTAAGCTCTTCGGACATACGTGCTCAGGGGAAATTATTGGGGTCATAATGATCTCAGACATGGCTCAAGAATGAAAAATAAGGGTACAATGATCACTGTATACACTTTCTAGTCTGTGGGCTTCAAATTCTCAGTTGGCAAAAGTGTTCTTCGGTCATGGCGCGACGAGATAAATAAGCGATCTTGGCAACAGTTTTCTTTGCAATGGATATGAACTTCATTAATTCATGTTATGTCCGTTATGACATGGTCCAATGGTCTAGTGATGGGCCATCAATTCTTTTCGATTCGTTCAGAGTGGCAGTCAAATGGATATATCAGCCTCTAACGGTTATATTTCTTCACCACAGTGAAGTGGCCTATGTCGTTGTTCTGATATCTCAACGAAGTTCAAATTCTGCAAGTTTTCCTTCTGCGAGGTACCTTTGGAACCTATTGTAAACTTTCAATCTTATCCTTCTTATTACTCATCTTTCTATCCTTCTTCCTCATGAGCTTCATCTCGGTGGTTCTTTTCCCATTCTAATTCTTATTTTTCTTGGACATAGCCACTTCATGCTGCTGAGATTCTTTCCTAAGACTCAAAGGTAGTACTTCTTCTATATCTAATATAGATACTTCAATCTTTTGTGAGCCCTCTAATGTTCTTGCAGTTTTGATATCTGGGCTTCTAGTGTCAAATAGCTTTGATTTGTTCTCCTACTCTTCAATCAACTGAACGATCCTTTTGGTCATGAAATATTTTAGCTCTTGTCTCTGTTGTTGTAATACCTTTTCTTCTTCCTTCTTTCTAGTTTGATCACTCTCAATCCAAGGTTTTCCATGTAACATAGTAAATGGGGTGCTATCCTCAATAAACTTGATAATCTCAAAATCCTCTTATGTCGAAGTTCCATTGACATTCATAGATATCTGAGTGAGCCTTCCACATAGGTTCACTAGTTTTCCTCTGAATAGTCCTATTCCTCCTAATGAAGGGGTCATATAAGGCTTCCCTATGGCTTCCCAAGTTCTTTCTGGCATAATGTTCACTGTTGTTTCTTCATCAAGGACAGAGTCAATGTCGAAGTCTCATATTCTTGCTTCAATGCATTCCTTTTCTTTAAAGATCTTTGGTAGCCTAACATGTCGATGATTGTTTAAGGTGTCTTTCATCTACAGCAATACCTTCTCTGATTCTTGTTGGGGCTCTACTATTTATGGATATGCCTTAGGGTTTTCTTCATTCAGATTCATTCTTTTGAGCTTAGCAATCCTTCTAGGGCAATCCAATACTTCATGTTCCAAGGCTTTGCAACAAATACAACTAGGTATTCCACCAGAGCATTCCTTAGCTAGATGTTCTAGTCTTATGCAACTGTAACATAGGGTTAATCCTCTCTTCCTTTTATATGATCCCCAACTTCTTCCATACTGCGCACTAGGATCATGGTAGCTAGTCTGCAAAAAAATATTTCTAGGATCCTGCATCCATTAGTTAGTCCAAACACTCTATCTATGCATAGGTATAACATATCTATCACTATTCTTATCAGATATATTCAATTCAAACTTTCTTTCATCTATTAGAGCCCTAGTTTTCAAGCCAGGACAAAATCTGTCAAACATACCTAGATCCATACTCTAGAAACAAAAAATTTCACTTATTTTACTTCTATAGAGCATAAAGCTTCCAGATCTAAGACCTTTTAACTATTCTTACATTTATTAGAGCACAGAGTTTATAGATCTTACTTCTTTTCTACAGATCTGACCTCTCTTCTTCATAAACTTCCACTTTTACCTTTCTTAGAGCACAAAGCATTTAGATCTCGTTTCTTTTCTTCAAATCTGTCCTTCATTTCCTTAGCACAGAGATTTTCAGATCAAGTGGATTACTGCATATTAGGGCACAGATCCACGCACGGAGATTCCATAGTTTTAGGATGAATCTTTGCACAAATCTCCTTCTTCCTCAGTTCCTAGCAATCACAGTTTCAAGTCCTGGCAACGAAACCATTTTTTGGCACAGGGGAAGACCCAGGGTTCAACGCTACAAGAGCGCACCAAAAAAACCCTAACTACCGACCCTTTCGGCAACACTTGCGAAGCAAATGAAGTCTCACCTGAGGTAGAGGCAGGGGTGGTTACAGGACTCAAATGTCTGCAACCTTATCTGGGACACAGATCTATGATTATATCGCTTATAGAGAACTTAGCATCGATTATTCATCAATATTCAGTCCTAATTATACTTCACAGATAGCACATAGCATCGCAGTAGTCACTTAGATATAAGGTAACTTAGTACTTAGCAATAGTAAATAGGTCAGATCCAGTAGTTCAACACTAAGTATCTTCATACATATCAAATCTACTATGCATGCCTATCTTATAAGCACAAAACATAAATATATCCATCTAAATATATCAAAGCACTTAGCAAAAGAAGAGATAAGCACAACAAGTCAAGGCACAAATCATAACGCATAGATTTACATGGTTCACCCCCACCCTAGGGCTACGTCCACCAACTCTTCTTCTATATTATCGTCGGCCAATCGGTTACAAGCACAAAGCCATAGGAACCCTTAGTTCGCACAAGACAGAAGATCTGCGTAGTTGGCTAGATCCTTATTCCTTTCCTTTCAGCACAAATCCTTCTATGTCTTCACATAGGGACTTACACTAAGCTTTGCAAGTCTATACAGAATGCACAAAGCTCTCAATCACATGGATCCCTTCTTGGCACTTAGCCTATATCACATAGATACAATACAATCCCTCTCCTTGTACTAGATTCCTATATGTCTATTTATACATACAAAATGGGCCTAAGCATGGGTAAACCCATGGGCCAACATCCCTTTCCCATTACATATTCTCAAAACCCAAAAAGGGACCCAAAAGTCGGCCGAGATCCCTTGATCTCTGCTTCGTCTGGTGCTCCATCTTCAATAGGCTGTCGAAGTCCCAAAAACGATCAAATATGACCAAGCAACTTCAAAACTTGGTGAGGGCCAACACATTTACACCAAAACTTGTTAAGATGGTCTTTTACAGATACATCCCCCTCACCATCAAAGGTGAGTTTGGACAAGCGAGACATTGTCTCGTTGGGAATATCAGGTAATGAGAAATGGAAAGCATGTTCCAACACAGTGATTTGGGGAGCCATGGGAAATTAAATAAATTTGAAATAAAGACTCCTACAAGGCCATCTTATCTGTCTGGTCTGCCTTCTAGTTCATTTCAACATGATACAAAAGAAGAATTTATAAATCTGGAATTATGACAAGCTGAGGGGTAAAACATTTAGTCATTAAAATTACCTCAACCCTCCTTCTAGCGCCATTTGTTGACGGGCAGATTTGACATGTCGTTAACTGGAAGAATAGATCTAGTCCGGTTGTCTAAATAACCCAAGTCGTTTGGTGTAACCTATTCTAACAGGTTTAATGGCTCTGCTAGACAATTAAGGTCCTAAAAATAATAAAAAGAAACAAACTAATCTAAAGCTATGATTCTAACAATTTATATGCTAATCACAAGTGTTCAAATAGAAACGTGAATATACAAATGATTATAAAAAATCTATATACAATTTGCAAGGTTTACTTGAAATCTTGTGAAATGAATGTTTGTAATAGTGTTTCTAACTAAGATAAAGAAAGAACATAAACCTTTTTGTTTTCTTTTCGAATGTTTAAAGATTTTAAACTAATAAATACTAAGCAAATACAATTAAAACAACGATACATAAAAAGTCAAAGATAATTTATGCAATCATCGTTTCATTAATAAATAATTTAACTAAATAACACAGAGACTAATCTGTAGTTGATCAGCGAAACTGGTATTATCTTTCTGTGTTGTCTGAGCTCCTTCTTGTCCTGCATGTGAGGGAAACCTGTGATAGAACAATACTAGTACTTCCAGAATAAATTCAAAGAAGTGTTTGATGTGTTGGAGTGAGAATATAACAGCAGAATGATGACTGATTAAAAATCTTGTGATCTTATGATAATCGATAACCAATAACGAGAGAAAACTCAATTCTGAGTATTGATTTTATCCATCATTTAACATTAAGAATAAATTCAATAATAATCAAATGACAAATGGATCACACATACAGAATGGAATAACAAATTATGGACAAAATCTAAATACTTAACAATATGAAACACCATATGATGACAAAGCTAAAGCTGCATCAAACATAATAATATCTCATAAGACTGAGCCAATAAAAGAACATAATGGAATAAGCATCACATAGGTCTAAAGCCAGTGGTGAATAGCTTTCCCATATCATTTCCCAAAATCACATGTCCATACTATGGTCCAAAAGGAATTTTTTGGATAATAGACTCTTCAAAATTGAAAAAAATACTACATAAATGATAACAATTAACCATGTATTGATAAAACATACTAAAGCTAATTTAAATCAATGCATAATCAATTACTCAAAGAATATGAAGATATTATAATGAAAGAAAAAACATTTTACTCACAGAACAAAAGCCATTAAGCAACCTGGAATTCCATATTCTTCTTTGAAAATATTGGTCCATTCTCCTAAAGATTCCAACCATTCGTTACTCCATTTGAAAAAAAAAATTACAAAAAAAATAATATGCAAAGGAGAAAGGATAAAAATCCTCCTCTCAAATTCTTTTATCCATGGCTCTGAACTTTCTCATATATTTATACAATGAATGAATAGTCTTGGCATCACTAATAATTTTCGCCACCTGAAATTTTCCTCGTAAAGAGACAACAATATCTCTCAAATCGTGCATTTTTTGGGAAAATTTGTATGCACAAGCTAAATCGGTCCATTTGGGAGATGGGTTTTCAAGTGTTTCTTCAAATTCCTCACGGTTTGGCTGAAATCAGTCCTGCAAAATCGTGTGTCTGTTCTTGACGCCTTTCCAAATTTTATCTGTTGTTGCTCATAAATTTATTTGCAGCAATCCAATATTATTTTTGGATCAATCATATTGAATGTATTTAGATAATAAAATCAAGCCATGATCAGATCCTTACCAAATAACCGATAATAGAAACCTGTGAAAAAAAAAAACTAAATTAATAACCTACAAATTGTGAATAAAACAAAATTTAAAACAATAAAATCAAAAAAATGAATTTAAACTAACTATAAGTTCTAGACAAACATTGTTTATATTTTCCTTTCAAATATGATCTTAATTCTAGAAGCTTCAAGTTGATGGAGAGGAGAAAAATATTGATTTTGGTTTTTCACAAAATCAAAATGATAGATAATTCTTTTTATTATTATTATTTTTATTTTGAAATGAGATGCAAAATGAAAAAAGAATTTGCTTAATTAATATCACCAAATGATTTTATGAAAATGAGAAACCAACCAAGATATTATTTGATGAAGTATTGAACCCATTATTCAAAATAGTCAAACTTGCTAATGAGCAAAAGAAATAACACATAATCATAATTTAAACGAAAGTAAACAGTTGATAAAAATTAACGTTTTTGTTTAAATTGAGATTTCTATGCCCATTTCTAAATTTTGACATATACTCTTGTAATGAATGTCTCATACTATAGTGAATGTCTTAAGTTTGTCTCAAAGCAAGCCAAGGTATGGAACTATTTGAAAATGTTGATTCTGTAGCTCATTATAATTATCAAGATTCTAATGGGGGCCCTTTAAATTTTGTAAAAATTTAGGGGGAGTTGTTGGGGCCCAATAGGTTGGCATCAATTCCACTACCAAATGAGTAGTTTCCATTGCGGAACTCGAAAATAATTTTAAACAGCCTGCTAGTGAGGACCCTACAATCATCCTTGATCGTTGATCTGCTCCGAGAGAATTCTCGACCGTTGGATCAAGTTGAGTGGAAGGACAGAATAAGTCATGGACCATAGATCATGGAAGTGACATACGCATGGGAAGCTCGGCATTGACCACTTTGGGTAAAATCGACCGAAGGAAATGTGCATGAAGGAATTTTAACCGAAGCTAAAGTTCCACAGTAAACGTGATCCATATGATCGTAGGTAACTTTTTGGGAAAAAGAAGAGCCATTGGATTTAAACCAAGGCAAATCAGCATCGTAGACAGATCGAGTCATCGATCTAATATCACAATCAACGAACAACATTAATTTCGGATTAAAATTTGTGAGGAGGTTACACTTCGAGAAGTATTTGAGGAACACTTCGAGAAGTACCCCGACAGTTGGATCAAGTTTAGTGGAAGGATGGGTTAATCCACAAAGTGTCTCGAAGTAGACACAAGTCATCTGATCTAACGAACACTTTGGGAAATATCTCAACCATTGGATCAAGGAAAGTAGAACGATAGGATAAGCAAGGAAAAAGGTCTGAGATCATCTTTCTCGATAGTTGTTGGATTGAGTTAATATTTTTCGGGTTAAATGAGGACCATCGGATCTGGACAATACATGATGGTCGTTGGATCATAATAATGGTCAACTTCAGCTCTGACCACTTCGTTGAAAAAGGATTCATAACATATGAGTTCACCCGAAGGCCGAAGGCCGAAGTTCCGAAGTCGCTCTCAGTCATTGATCTGAGATACATTTCGAGAGGTAGGACAACCGTTAGATCTAGGAGAAGAACATGTGCCACATGAGGAGATCTATGTCAGCAAGGACACATGGCGTAATCAGATGAATACAAGTGTCAAAGTGCAGTTGGAATTTCAGGTATGTGTGAGTCATGAATCTAAGTGGCATGTGGAAATCATTTAGTCAGTGCCACCTCAATAAATGATGTCAGTAAGTTACGTCACTCTGGGATTTTGTACTTCAGGAGTTTCACCACCAAAAAAATCCTGAAGTCCCAAAGTTCTTAAATGAATGAGAACTGGTCATCGTGAAAATAACATCCAACCATCCAATCTACTTCGGCGAAATGAACTCCGGAAGATTGAAGGACTATGAAGGAGAAATCACCCGAAGTGTCGAAGGTCAAAGTTAACACTAATCGTTGATCTAATTCGAGAGTTTTATCAAATGTTGATCAAGTACAGTGGAAGTAAATAATAAGCGTAAACCATGAAGTGACACTAATTGTTGATATACTTCGGAGAGCGTTCTCAATCGTTGAATATTATGGACATGCGTCTTTTATTCAGGATATTTGTAAAGAGGTTGGAATTCACAAAGGACGAAGTCTCAAAGTAACGACAGTCGTCCATCTCATCGTGTGATTAAAACTTGACCGTCGATCTTGAGAAGTGATCAATCACTAGCTTGGCCAAGCGCCTGGTCACCACCTACGGTCGTATGGAATAGAGAAATAAGGGTAAAAAGAAGAGGTGGCGCTAAAATCAATGAGCCCATGGTTTTTCACATAGGGTCATATGTAAATGGTTTGAAGGAAGTGCCTCATACAGATTTAATTCGACGGAGAGTTAACACTAGAAAAATATAGAGAATTAATAAAAGATCAAATATGATATGTTGGTGAATTGAGAACACAGCAAAAGCATGATTACAATATAATGAGTCAATCCAGGTCTGTAATCAACTCATGAAGACAAAATAATCGACACATGGTCATGATTAAAGGAGAGTTATTTCATGAGCATTATGAATAAAGGATAAAAGGAAAAATGATATTGTTTACAGATTAATATTATCATTTAAATGAAAAGGGACAATGGTTCAAATATCAAGACAGAATGATTCAAATTCACACTAATTGGAAGACTATATAAACAATAAGGAATCGTGAGAAGAGGGTGTAGTTGAATTTGTTAAAGAATATATATTTATATATAATGGATTGAATGAAGGTTCATTCTATCAGGTTGGTGCATGTTTACAAGTTGGGTATTGTATGAGAATTGGATTCCTCATATCTCAGTTGGATCTTAGATGAACAAGCTGGGACTTGTTATGAGGGTTGGATTCCTCATTTCTCAGTTGGATCTGCGAACTACAAGTTGGGTCTTGTAACAGAGAGTTGGGTCTCTCACAATTTTTTGAAGATGATATTCAAAGATTGATATTACGTATTCATTCAAGTTAAATATATAAATAAATTATT